>CM068954.1:53685810-53698088 GCA_035128595.1 Eptatretus atami | reverse complement strand
AATAAAGCTTGATAACGATGATGTCATCGGTGAAGTGGTATGCCAGCCATAGTTGTTTGAATCAAAATCCTTATCTGATCAATAGGAAATTTTTTGTATGTGATCTCCAAAGAAATTTGTCGTGAGATTTAAACTGATGACGTCATTGGTCATGTGGTCTGGAAGCCAGATCTTTTGAAAAAATAAATATTTAAAAACCTTGTCCAGAACAGCCTACCAGATCGGTGCAAAACTTTACATATGTATATATAGGCATGGGGAATGTAGTTTGAAAATTGTAATGTCAAAGGTCACATGGTCTGGCAACCATGTTGGATTTAAGCTTAAACCTTTTTAAAAAATCTTCTTTAAAACCAATGTATGCAAAACTAAGTACATCATTGACTAACCATGGGGATAAGTTTGATAACGAAAACATCATCGATCAAGTGGTCTGGCAGCTATATTGGACAGAAAAATGAACCTTATTCGATAATTTAGAAACTTGAAACACGATTGACGACCCATGGATAAAAGTTTGATACCGATGACGTCATGTGCCACGTGTCTGATCAAAGTGGGGTGGCTTGTGCCCCGGCAGAACTGCTTGCAGTTATAAAGTGTGCGTTGCGTTACTATTATTATTATTATTGTGAATATTATTATGCTATTATTTTTATTGTTATTATTACTTTTGCTGTTGAAGCGGCCTTGGAAAAAAACCACCGCCATGATAGCGTGGAATGATGCTAAAGCTACTACCTATACACCTTTAAATGGCATTTTCCCAAGGTGGAAAAAGGCAATACAACATGGGAATTCCTCTGTATTTTAGTTGAGTCTCAAGCAACATAGGCTAAGCAAGTGTGAAAATAATGTGAAGTCCTCTTACTCATGATACAATGAAGGACTCTGAAACGTCACTCGTAATACCCTCTCCTACTACCACCGGGAGCAGGCACTACATAGTATACATTTACATGGAGAATTTGCATCCACCCCACCTTCGGAACCCAGGAGAGGGAGTGGGGGGGACGGGACGTGGTAGCTACAACCTTTTTCTTATGAGCCTTAGTCTCCTTGGCAAGGTTGGTTGAGATTGGATAAGTAATGGCCAAATGCATCGGTCACAGACATGCAGACACAGACGGACACCAAATTGCGTATTTTAGTATGACAATTATAACAACACTATCATTTGAAAAATAAACCGATGACGAGTGCTTGAAACATTCATGAAAATTATTTAGATGAGGAACTGAATGAAGGAATAACGTGCAGCACTCGGGGATAAGAAACGGGTATACAGTTCACAAAACCCGGACTGATTTTGATACATCGACAGCACCATCACACGAACACATCACCCATAAGAGTAGGGATCTCAGATATGAAGAGGTGTCCCAATGGTTAAGGTGGGGTGCATTTTTGGAATTGTGCCCCGGGGTTTTTCATGAAACCTGGCATTAGAAACGCATTTTATGTTTCAGCTTTCTCATTTTATTTGAATGCAAAAGCCATGAGTTAAAGTTTTAATCCTCATAATCAGTTGAACTCTATTTTTGTGGGATAGCAGTTCAGTTTTACACAAATGTTCAAGTTATAATAATTCATATTTAAAAATTCCACAAGTGGGGGCTATGTAATATCCTGCTGGTAATCACAGGCTGTCTTTTTCCCTCATCAGATTCTATTACTATTGCAAAATAAAGGATTATACAAATGTTCAGGTTTAGAGGGCATGTAACCTGAGCATGCAATCACACCCATAGTGCTACAGAAGTGGCATCATCGAGCATGACGATATATTTCGACGTTTTAGTAATCTTAATAATAATATGCTTGCTTGTGTGTGTCCATCTGTGTGAAACATTCTGTTCCGCCCATTGGTTGGACAGATAGCCTGACTTCACCCACAATTTATAGTTGGAAAAAAAATAAATCATACAGTAACCATGTTGGTGCTTCCTGCTATGTGAAGTCAGACATCCTCGGAGCTTTCATATTCACAATCGCCAAGCCCTCCCTTAACCCCCCCCCCCTTCAGTGTGAAACGACCAAAGCGACAGTTAAAAAGATTTTGAGCCTTAGTCATCACGGCCTTGTGAATTGAGATTGGCCTCAGTGATCGAGCCAGCCGTCTGTTAACTTATACACCACCCAAAATATCACGTGGGATTGAGTTAGGCAGATGACTGACAGATGTGGAGGTTTGAAGGCTTGACGTGGAGAGGGATTGATCACTTAGTGTTTTGGGGGTGGGGGACTCGGGGTTGGGGGGTGGGGACTCGGGTTGGGGGGGAGGCAAAGACAGAGTTTGGAGGGGAGGTTGAGGTTTTGGGGAAGGTGGGTTTGAAGGCTTGGAGCGGGGAAGGGATTGATGCCTAAGGACTGGGAGGGGGTGGATGAGGACTTGGGGTTGGGAAGTGGTGGTTGAGGACTTGGGGTTTGTGAGGAGGGAAAGAGTTGAAGAGTTGAAGTCATATTTTACACGATGTAGAATTTAGACGTGTCCCTGCTAGTTATTTTAATGTTTTACAACACGAAGCATTCTGTTGTACTACTACGATTACTTTAAAAGCCACTATCACCTCCCCCCCCCCTTTTGGGTTGGTGGTCAAAGTAGATTTATGCCTTAAGCTTTTCACGAACCAGCTGGCCAGACCTGACATTCGACCGAAAGTGTTAGGAATTTTAATTTGTTCAGGGTGCTGGAACTTCACAAAGGACACTGTGGGATCTTAAACGTCCACTAACTTCCCCAGCGCTGCCGACGGGAACTCCGGCTCAACATCCTCCCGACGGACGGCACACACATAGATGCATCATCCTGCATACAACACCAGGGATATAGTTTGTATCTTGGTCAGAATTCAGAACCAAGGTCAGCTCAGAGGCAAGTGTGCATACCTCTAGGCCATCCTGCCTTTATACTATCTCTCTAAATAAAGATGTTCCCCACAGGGCATGCTGATTAAAAAAAAAATTTTTTTAATGAACTGGAATGCACTCAATGGAGGTGAGTGGTCAAGGTGTGAGTCTATATTAGCTTTCGTCCTTGCACTAATTATCATTTAATATTTTTCTTGTGAGGTCAAAGTTGAACTTGTTTGAGACATTCGCAATATGAAGCTCTGTGCAAAATTTGGTGATTCTACCTGTCCTCATGATTCAGTTATTCTGCCTACAAACAGGTAACACAAAGACAGGCTCGTGCTACACCCTTTGTCCCTAGCGTGAGTAATAAAATAATATTTTTGGGTCTACTGAAAGGCAATTGTAGCAAAACTGATATCAAGGTTTATAGGACTTTAAAGATCATTTAATTTGAGCATTAAGGGGGGTGTGTGTGGTTGGGGAGGGGGGGGGGCGATATCACACCTGGGGTAATTATTAAGATGTGTAGAGATGAATCATCCTCTGCTGGAATAATATCACTTAAATAAAATAACACGACTTGCTGTCATTGCTGCACTTACTGGTGCACTGAAATTTTTTTATTGGTGTCACTCATGTCATTAAAACCTTTCTCAGAGTTACTTTTAAAAGGTCATATATCCTCATTAAGTACAGTTTTCATTTATGTTGATCAGAAGGTCCAGATTTTAGCAAACCAGGCTGTTCATAAGAGGCGAGTGAGAAGCCTTGTAATAGAACCTCCCTGGAGTGCAAACCACACAAAAAGGTCCTGTTTATAGTCTCGTGTCGGCTTGTAATGTGCTTCCCTCCTACCTTGCCAATTCATACTTCTCCATTCCTGTTCACTCTGCCCGTTTGACAGGATGCTCTATTTAAGGTCTGTGTTTAACTAAAGTGCTGGCAGTATCTGGTTAGCTCAAAAATATATTGAACACACTTCTTAAGGACGAGGCCACCTTTCCTCAAACCATGCGATGAAAATCGAGTTGAGCCGACAAAGCATTCTCTCATTTCCTATCGCCTACTGAAATAAGGTTTACTTCTGGTACGTCACTCCTATCAATTGCCGCCATCACAATCACAAACCATCTGTGACCTATGCATACCTGGTACCAGGAGTAGGCACGGTCCGCAGGGTTAATAAGGACGGTGATGAGCTTTGCATGGGGCAAAAGTGCATAGGCTCGCCAGGCAGCGGGCTCTGCAGCAAAGTAGCAAGCACTCTTCTCAAAGAGCACCTGTGTTGAGTGGTTGAGTTGTGGTGGGAAAAACTCCATGTACCTGCGTAGACGTTGAAAGGGGGTTCATGTTACGATCTCTCTTCTCCAATTTCCCACCATCTTAAACCTGCCACCCAAAATCAGCCTCAAGAACACACTTGTATCTCACTCCTTGACATCATACAATTCTCCTTTAAACCATTTGCCACCAGCATTTATAATCAACACTCCAGTGGCTTTACCAACATGATGCCAATACTGTACACATTCTGATTTTGATTCTGATGTACTCATACCATACTCTGTAACAGAGCGTCGGTGCTGCCGAAGCAGTTTATTGGCAAGGGTGGTTTGCTGTTGTCTTCCCAGCAAGGGTGGTTTGTTGTTGCCTTTTATTACTGGTGGTTTTTGCCCTTGCCTTCCCAGCAGTAGTTAAGGCAAGAATAAATCACCTACTTTTTGTCAAGGACATGGAGGGATCTTTAACATTCACCAACTAATGCCGACAGAAGTGCCGCCCAGTTTAACATCCATCTAACAGACGGCATATACACAAAGATGAAATGCCCTGTCTGTGAAATACCGGGATGGCAGTTTATAGCTGGGTTGGGATTCAAACCCAGGCTCGACAGCTTAGAGGTGAGTGTGTGGACCTCTAGGCTATCCTGCCGGCCTACTCTATAGATGGAGCTACCAAATGTTACCACCAATTTTCCAAACAAGGACTTTTTACCAGTCTAAGCCTCGCTGATAGTTCGCTCCATTGAAAAACTGCACTTCCTCGTAGGCTGTGGCACTGGGCAAACTGCTGACCACCGAGGGGTGCATCTTGATGAACATGTACAATGCTGTGGTACCTGTGGGTACAGCCAAAAGACCAGACAGAGGGTGGTGCATAAGTCAGATGCTCAGAGGATACTCAGAGTTATTAAAGGTGAGTGGATACAGCTCGGTGTATTAAATCTCAAAGCCTGATAAAATAAGGCACATTGCATCACGATGATGATGGTTCAACTTAATACACCTTCTGTGCTGAATTTATAATGTGCAATTTATTCTGGTTCCCTTCGTTGCCACATTAACTTGTGACCAAGTGAAGGTGATTTTGCATATGACGTTCCTCGAACCTGGCTAGAAACTGAAAACTGGTTTCTAATATGCCTCCAAACCAATTCATTTGTACAATTACCTGTCTTCTGTGGCCCAATAATGAGAAAGTTGGGTAATCGGTCACATGTCTTCTCTTTGGACCAGATCTCCTGATGCCGCTTGTCAATGCAAGGGTTCTGCAAAGGCAAAGTGTTATTTTGCACGTTATGAAAAATGAGACAACTCGAGGTCATATGGTGACTCCGCAAGAAAGGCAATACAAATGATCGTTTGGGCCACGTGATTGCTAATCTGTAACAAAATCGCAGATTAGCAAGAGATCAACATGCATACATGCATACATACATACATAATGATATAGACCAAAGGAGGTATAATTTGCCTCACTGTGAATTTGAGATGGAATATGAGAAAAGAATGGTGGCACAGTGGCATCAATGCGGCATTCGGCAGAGAAAGTGCAGTTTGAGTTGGAGTGAAGAACAGTGTGGAAGGAGTAGAAGTCAGCACAATAAGGAAGGAAGATTCTGATGGCGGGTGTGTTTCTTTTTATAATTTCTGTTTGTTTTTTCCCCACCCCATACGTCTTACTAAATCCCTGCTGGTAGCACTTGTGAACACCAATAGTCTTGTGATGGTTCTTATGGCTGGATGAATACTATTAACCCTTTGAACCCTAGTGGCCGTCTTGCCGGCCGCTATTCAAACCTCCATATACCTGAGCGGCCCGATTTTTCTCCAGGGAGCACAGGGTTCAAAGGGTTAAGAACTAGAATTTGTACAACACCTTACACCATGCAGTCTTTAGAGAAAAAAAGGACATGAAGGGGGGGGGTCTGCGAGCAGCAAATTTGATTGGTCAAGATGAGGTAAAATGCTGTAATATTTTGTCCAAGTACTACTAAATGGATGATTTTTAAAGTGCCACGAAAACATAGCCCTCTCCATCAGCCAAGACCTTTCCTGGGCCACCCAGACAGCAAGGCTGGCCTCTAAAGCCATCCGCAGATTGGGAATCCTCTGTTTTTCCAAGTCTTTCCTTTAAAAATCATAACTACGTGCAGTCTATAAGGCGATTTGTGTTCTGCAGTGTTCAAGTACATAAAAATCAATTGAAATAAGAGATTTTAAAGGTTGTGGAAAAAAAAAGATTTGGGAAGTTTACCGCCATTGTTGCTCCATATTTTACACCACCCTGACACGTTACATTAGTTCGTGCCTGTTATTTGTGTCCTTTCTGACATCTCAAAAACCTGTAAGTTTCCTGTTTGGAATGACTTTCAATTTCGTTTGACTGTCAGACAAGCAGAGTAAAAAAAATTACCCTACTCCTCTGTGTATGCGCGATCGGGACGAGATTCCATACAATTTGCCAAATCCAGAGTCAATGGACTACTGAACTGCAGGTTTGTTTTCCAATTAGTGTTCAAAATGTAACATTAGATTGAAATTGTTGTTCCTCGAATATTAAGTGACATTTGTCGACAGACAGACAAAGTGAGCTAATTGCGTGTCACCGCTTTTCATTTGGAGTGCGTGGGGTAATGACCGCAGCATCACTTGTGGAACTTTCTGTCAGATAGGATGCCGATTCCATGGAGGCTGCGATGGTGATTGGACTGTAGGCTGTTGTTCGAAATAAGAATTAGTCACAGTGGATGGAATCCAATGTTGTCCAAGTGCCGTTGGTCCATGCAGACGATGCATAATCTATTCTAGACCGGATCATAGCTGTCTACGCTGTTATTTATTGATGAGGAGAAAGATATGGTGCTGCTTCCTAGAGTAAACCGAGGCTTTGACAGGTATTCCTGATCAACTGCATACCATTTGGAATCCAGGATAATTTAATATGCCTTGTGTTGACTTAATGGTTAGGGTGGTGGGCTTGGGATATTAGTGTCCTGAGTTCAAATCCTGCTCTGCCATTGAATTAATACCAGGTGGGATTTACTCAGCCTGTCATCCTTCTGAGGTCGGCAAAGTGAGTACCAGCTTGCTGGGATGATTGAGCCATTCGAGTATCCTGCGTCAGAGTGGTGACTAGTCCAGGATTGTGCCTAATAGCCCAGGAGACTGTTTCGGCAGCACCGATGCTCTGTACAGAGTATAGTCCCAATGGATGGATGGATAATTTAATGGTGAGAGCCAGTCCACGAAGCTCAATTTCCTGTACGTCATTAATTTTGATAATGCCAAAAATAGAGGATGATTATAATCGTTGCTTTGAGCGATTACTAATGTTACATTTTCTCGTTTTGAAAATAATATTCCAAGTATTAGCCCATCTGTCAATGTGTTTCAGGTCAGATTTCAGGGAATCAGCCACTTGGCACATGTTATTGTCCTTAACAGCAATTCCTATTTCCATGGTCAGCAAATGAAAGAGGTTTAGATTAACTTATAAGCCTCTCCATCAGCCAGGACCTTTCCTGGGCCACCCAGATAGCAAGGCTGGCCGCTAAAGCCATCCACAGACTGGGATTCCTCTGTTGTTCCAAGTCTTTCCTTCAAAAATCAGAACTACCTGCAGTCTATAAGGCTTCTGTCTTGGGGTCATTAGACTACTGCTCTCCCCTCTGAGCTGGGGCCCAAGCATCACCTCGCTCTCTCCCAGATTGTGGAATCTAAAACTCTCAACATTATTGGAATTTCCTATGATCAGGCCGAAGCCCAAGGGATGCTGCTCTCACATCACATGCAGTTCGGTATGAGTTTTACTGCCTCTCCTCTGGTTTAGCTCCCTCTGCTGTCTCAGCCTTCAGACCTTCCCCAACCACTCCACGGTATATACATTCATCCAATAACCCACTCCAAGTTAAATTTCCAAAATCCAGGAGGACTGTACGCCTCAATATTTTGTTCCTCGCTTGTTCAATATGTGGAACAACCTTCCATAGGCTGTGCTATCACACTCTTCCCTTCAGAGCTTTAAGCAGGTGGCACACCATTTCCTTTCATCCTCAACCCTTACCCACAATCTTTATTAACCCCCACCCATCCCCCATTATATGCCTGGTGTTGGCTTAATGGTTCGGGTGGTGGGCTTGGGATCCTAGGATCCTGAGTTCAAAATCCCACTCAGCTGTTTAATTAATACCAGGTGGGGTTGACTCTGCCTATCATCCTTCTGAGGTCGGCAAAATGAGTGCTAGCTTGCTGGTATCCTGTGTCGGAGTGGCGACCCGTCCAGTATTGTGTCCAATAGCCAAGGAGACGGCTTAGGCAGCACCAACGCTCTGCACAGAGTATGGTCCCAATGGATGAATGGATCCCCCATTAACCCTCAGACTTGTAGGTTGTGATGTTGGTGTTGTTCTCTCTCTTTATTTTACTGTTTGTTGATTTCCTTGCTTGTTGTGTCCAAAGGCTGCCCTA
Organism: Eptatretus atami; assembly: GCA_035128595.1. Classification (NCBI taxonomy): domain Eukaryota; kingdom Metazoa; phylum Chordata; class Myxini; order Myxiniformes; family Myxinidae; genus Eptatretus; species Eptatretus atami. The sequence goes on along the minus strand of CM068954.1, from coordinate 53,689,482 downwards.
TCGCCCTATTGTCAGTTCATACCCTCAGTTACCTTGATCCTCCCTGAGCCTCACTGTTGTAGAAAAATAAAATTTGCACCAGACCCAGCAACGGGTGATTGAGAGAGTAGTGTTCGTCATATATCCTGTCTGATGTTTTACAAATTAATAAACAATTAATTATCACTTGGTGTAAGTGGCGCTTCGCTAATTCGTAAAATACGAGTACTATTATGATAATACATCTCAAGCAGGTGCATCCTCCCAATTGAGAGTCACCTTGTCTACCCTTACATTCCGTTGAGTTTCCATGAATATTGAAACGGATCGTTTGTGGGGGTGGGAGAATCAAGCCTGTTCTCAATCGGTCGCAATAATTCCAGCTTGGTCCTTGCAGTGGATCTCGACTTCCAATTGACATTTCTTTGAATGCAGGTTCCAGACATTGACCAAGCCAATTCCCAGTTAATTCTCCTTGAGAAGTAGTTGTTTGGACATGACAGGAATGATCATCCTGCGATGAGTCCAGTTGTTCTTCTTTCGTAATTTCACAACATTATGTCGAATAGGTTGTTCGCTTGTTGAGCAAGTGACATAGATTGGAAGTTTTAAATCTACGGGATGCGATTCACTTGTCTATAAAACAACCTTTCAATCTGTCACAGTTCTAGTTAGACAGTTGGGAGAGGGTAATTCTCTGTAATCTCGAGCAGGCTCTGCTCTTCCTTCTAGTTCTGTAGGTGAAGGATACTAATCCCTGATCTAGTTGAGAACCATTCGTAACCTGGTTGCAAGGTACTGCCACCCAGCATTCAAATAAGTGAGCTCGCTACCCAACCCTGTATCTCTGCCTTCAAAGAGAATGCAATGTCAGAGGTGTATCATGGTTCACCCCCAACCACCTCAATATTTTGGGTGAAACTTTGCTTGGTGCCAAAGACAGACAAACCCAGGCCCATAACGACCACAGTCTAATCACAAACAGTACAACCAACTAATCAGTCACACTCGAACAATGCTACCCACGACGTGAAAGCTGGGCAAAGGGAAAACAAAACATCGAGGGAAATGTTTTACCTGCCAAATGGCCTCACGATCATTCGGGAAAAGCTGAAAATACTTTTGCCCGAGTTCAAGAGGTGTGGAGGTGCTGAGACGAAGGTTGGTCCATCGGCGTAGAAAGTCCACCAGTAACTCAAAGGTGTAGAGACCCAACCGGTCGTTTCCATAGTTTGAAAGGTGAGTCATAAAAATACTGATCTGTGGGTCGTGATGGTCATTTGAGACATCCAGGAATCATCTCATAGTTACAGTTGTTCGAGCAGACAAAACAGTGGTCACCGTACATACAATAAATGGCAAATTAATGGAAAACGATTAAAAACTAGAAGGGCAGTCAGTAGAGTGCATATCTCTGCCATGTAATATCTGATCCACGAGAACATATCGGGCCCAATACATTTTTCAAATATCATGCAATATATCGTTTTTGGCCCCAATCTCTCAATGGTGAAGAATCATTTTGAAAATTAAATAATTCTCGTATCCAGATCCGGATTCGGATCTTCACCAAAATCGAACCAATTCGTCAGGTCACACACCCAATATGCCCACCAAGTTTTGTCCGAATCCATCCACAAATTTTTGAGATATCGTGCTATATATCGGTTTCACCCTTTCTCTCAATGGTGAAGAATCACTTAAAACATTATCAGATCCAGATCCGGATCTTCACCATAATTGAATAATTTCTTCCTAGTCACACACACAACATGCCCACCAAGTTTCGGCAGAATCCGTCCACAACTTTTGGAGATATTGTGCTGCTGTCTACTATATATCATTTTTGGCCCTATCTCTCAATGGTGAAGTCAACATCACTCCACTATCATAATGGAATATACATTTACCGGGTTCAGAATGATGGTCATGAACAGCTCTCCACCACGGATGCTCTTATCCAGCTCCACAACACCTCGGGGATATTGCTTGAAGAAGATCGTATGTGTGTAAAGGCCACACGTCTGGCGTGGCAAGACCTGTACCAGGTCAAGGAAAAACAACGCGGCATGTGAGAGGACAACGTAGGCGTAGATACTCGGACATGCGATTCTAATTACAAACTAAATTCACCAAAGTTGGAATAACACCATGTTTTTCAGAGCCAACATTGAAATGGTTAAAAAAGAAAGCCATCACACATCGCCTCCACAACAAGATCTATATGTCAGAACCACAAATCATGAAGTTTGGCAAGATCAATGACTCCCAAATGTCAATGTCCAAGGCTGGGGTCACTGGCTGGATCACAGTCAGTATTCCGTTCCCACATAAGTGCCAACTCAAATCACATGCAGCTTTGCTTGCACTCATTCTGAATCTTCCTCCTTTTTCCACTTCATTTACTTTATGCCCACACTATACCCAGCATTCAGCGGACAGCATGCGCCTTAACGATCGAGACCAGTTCTACCATGTCCTGCCCAGGGATGAGTTCTACCATCAAGAGGTCAAGAGCTGTGGCCTCACACAAAGACAGCTTCTTTTTTTTATGTTGAAGGCTTCAGTCACGGACTAAATAGTCGTCATCGAGGCCAAGCCTTAAATAAAAGAACTGCATTGAGAAAGAGTAATGAAAGAGAGAATAGTCTAAGAGTTTTTGAGGAAGTAAAAACATCTGCTTTTTGAAAAGAGGAAGGTCAGAAGTGTTTGGGAAGACGCAAGAAGGTAAAGAGATCCAGAATTTGGCAGTGGAGGAGGAGAAACAAACATCATAACAGCCCACCCTCGAGTTGCCAATGGCCACACAATAATCACGTGATGTAGTGGCTTGTCGAGTATTCCTTTGGCCACACAATAATCACGTGAATGTAGTGGCTTGTCGAGTATTCCTTTGGCCACACAATAATCACGTGATGTAGTGGCTTGTCCGAGTATTCCTTTGGCCACACAATAATCACGTGATGTAGTGGCTTGTCGAGTATTCCTTTGGCCACAGAATAATCACGTGATGTAGTGGCTTGTCGAGTATTCCTTTGGCCACACAATAATCACGTGATGTAGTGTCTTGTCGAGTATTCCTTTGGCCACACAATAATCACGTGATGTAGTGTCTTGTCGAGTATTCCTTGTTCTCGCTAATGGTGGAGGTACACAAGCAGCAAGTTCTTGCGAACAGAAACCAAAGTAATATCTGTAGAAAAGGCAAACAAACTCAAATAAATTGAGTTTTTGAAGTATTAAACTTAACTTGATTACATTTGCCCCACTGGGAGATCTTGTCAAAATTTGAATTTAAAGAGGTGGCTGTGATGAAACGAGATGGAGATCGAGTGAGGGAAGACGGTGCAGATGGGAAAGACATGGAGGAATGTAATGTCGAGTCATCAGCGTACGAGTGCATTTGGTTATTTGTGGAAGAAAGATGGTCATTGATAAAACGAAGGAAGAGTGTTGGAGACAGGACAGAACCCTGAGGGACACTGCTGTTGATGGGGAAGGGGGGGAAATGTTGAACCATCAACAAATATGGAGATAGAGCAGTGGGAGAGAAAGCTCAATATGAGAGAGCAGAGTGAAGGAGGAAAGCCGAAAGAGAGAAGCTTGGATATCAGACCCCGATGCCAAACTGTCAAAGGCTTTTAAGATATCAAGGCCAATAACAAAGGATTCCCCAAAGTCTCTCAAAGAAGA
>CM068954.1:53636345-53660691 GCA_035128595.1 Eptatretus atami | reverse complement strand
CCTTCCTGACGCAACCCTGGTCACCTCTTACGACACAGGGATAAGGATTGGGTTTCGCCTTGATTCCGGCCTACCTTACACCCTCTCATAGCGCGGCCCAGCGCAGAGCTCCCGTCCTCAAGCAATCCTCCAACCCAAGCCTCCGAGTAGCCGGATTTATATATATATATATATATATATATATATATATATATAATTATATATATACAATATACATATACATAAAATGCCTTATCTACAGGCAAGCTGTGTAAGTGCAGAGATCTGGGTCAATATGTGCAATTTCCTTGTACTTAGCTTTTGATGTTTTCGAAAAGGAATATCATTAAATCACTTTAATTGGTTTTTTTGTACTAGTTGTCTGGGATCGTGGAAGCGCTAGCACACTAAACGGATCAGGATGGAACAGACAAAAACGGGACACAACACACACATGCATGGAGAAGGAAACTCCAAGGAGGAAAAACTGGAAAATTAGGAGGGATTTGGGTGGAGTTAACGAGGAATAAAATATCATGCTTTTGGTTGGGGGTGATCTGAGATGGTGGTGAACAGCTGTCTTGAAGACCTGGAGGGAAGAATGAGATTAAAGAGGATGTGAAAGTCGATTCCACGGGGGGGGGGGGGGGAGAAAGAGAAATAGAAAGGGTACTCATAGAGCGAATACCTCCGCCAAGCTGATTGGTTTGCGTTTTGTATCCCACTGATAGACCAGATCTGGATTTGGACCTGAACTAAAATTTAATAGGCTTGTTCTTCTCACCTTTCCAACTCATCCACCAAGTTTGGTCTGAATCCGTCCACAACTTTTTCAGAAATCCTACTATAAGTCGTTTTTGACCCTATCTCTCAATGCTGAAAAATCACTTTTAAAAATCTTATCTTATCATTTCGTTCTTGTCACATACCCAAGCTCTCTACCAAATTTTGTCTGAATACATCCACAACTTTTTGAGATATCCTGTTCACAAACAAACAGACAAACAGACAGACAGGGTTGGAAACATAACCTCCATCCACCTTCGGTGGCAGCGGTAACAAATGAGTGTAGGCAAGCAGTGATCCTGGATTTAGGTAGTTTTACCAGAAGAGGGTTGATGGTGGACTGTGTGAACCCTGCAGAGACCTGGGGTGTGAGGGGGAGGGGGGGCAGACAAAGCACGGAAAGAGCAGAGGGTGCAAGACCAATAAGGAGGTGGAAGAAGACAGAGACCACCAACCTGTCTGTGATGGCGAAGTGATAGGCCCGTGGACTCAGCTTCAGCTCGGAAGATTCCAATGATCTTGAAGGCCCTGGTTTCCACGACGTCAAGCTGAGTAAGATGTGAGCCAGGGGAGCCTGCCCAGAGGGGAGAGCAGTACTCCATCAAGCTGTGGATGAAGGCCTTGTAGATGGATAGGAGTTCAGGAGTGCCAAGGAAGGACTTTGTTTGACGGAGGATGCCGAGTTGGCGGCTGACTTTGGAGGCCAACGTTGAAATGTGGTAAATGTGGCTACTTGACCTTGTTATTTTGTGAAAATGAGCATTTGAAAGAGTTTTATCACTCATTTTTGTTTTGTATGCAGACTGTAGCTTCTGGTTGAATCATTTCTGGAAGCGCAAGTGTGCCGCTGATGCCGTGCCCCTGTTACCAGTAACCTGGTACTCATTTTGCCGACCTCAGAAGGATGACAGGCTCAGTCAACCCACCTGGTGTTATTTCATCCGCAGCAGGGGCTCACACTCAAGACCCTAAGATCTCAAAGCCAGCCACCTTAACCGTTAAGCCAACAACAAGCTTTTATCACCAGTTATGTTCCTTAAAATTCTGTGATCTATAAAGCTGGGATTTAGGGCCTGGACAGCCTATGAATGATGATCAGTTTCCCCGTTTTTCAGGGTGTGCCCGGATGATGGCATTCCTCCATACGGATATATCCATTGCATCAGTTTTGTGCAAACACAAACATTTCAATCTTTCTTGACAGTTTCAATCCATGCTTTTTTAAGGACGTCCTCTTGGCTTTCTTCCTTCTCCCACTAACTTTATTGTTTTCTTTACAGATTCATCTTCTGACCTTTGTTGCACATGACCATATCAACCAAGTCTTTTCTTCCTAAGTTCTTCTTCGCTGGGATTGATTTTTAAACTCTTCCTGATTTCTAAGCTCAGAATGATTTATTTCAGAGACAATCGATTCATCCAACGTATCATTCTCATCTCTGTTCTTTCCATTCATTTTCCAGCTTCGATCAACATTGTCCACATTTTGCTTCCAGACATCAATACCAGTCTAATACAGGCTTTATAGACTAACCTTTACAGATAAAGGAATGTTTCTGTGCTTCATTACACCACCTAGTTGCCTTCACTTATTCCAGGCTGACTTTAATCTTAATCTAATGATCAACTCTGTTCCTCCTGATGCCTCTATTCACGGAATCAGAAACTTCAAGGTAACAGAAACTTTTGCCCTTTTCCAAATTAAATTACGAGTTCAGGAGCATTTTGTTTTGTTCTTCAACTTGTTCTTTATATGATTGATCCTCACATGCTCTACACATGAAAAGCCCAGCTTTTGTTACCATATTCCCTGTGATACGGCTGCACAACCTACAAATCTATATTAATAAATCCAAGATTTAACAAGTCACCCTTGTGTTTCATCGATTGTCATAAATATGGTGAGAAGTTTTTCTGGTTTTTCTTGGTAATGGTGCTGGTGTGCCTGAATTTGCTCGACTCGGATACATGTAGATCATTCATTCGATTCATTTTGCAGAACTAACAACACCAACGTTTCTGTCAGAAGCACTCTCCACTATAATCTGATCACAACCCTGATCCACGAAAGGATGCAATGAGCTGAATCCGAAAGGAGAGATGGCTTCATATTTTAATGGGTTTCATTGGATGTGGAAACCCTCCTGCCCTTCTTTCAGAACCAAAACCTTCTCCATCACCTCTCTCCACTCAATCCCTGCACCCATATCCCCTGCCCAAAATACAAAGGCACCAACGAGAATATTTGTCTGGTCTCATAGCCTATACTCCATTGCATGCCATTGTCGCTCCACTCCAAGAAGGCATTTTAAGATCCAAGGGCAGATGGCCTGTGTTCGTTCCTGATGAAGACCATTCTGTGGTTGAATCATTGGACCTTCTGACTTCCGAGTCTCTTTTTTCTTTTTTGGAAAAAAAAACCTCAAGTTGGTTGTGCACTTGCGTTCTCTGCTCTGTGGTTCTCGAAATGTTAAATGATCAAGTCGCATAATCACAAGAAATCAAAGGGAAAATGAAGCACAAGAAAAGTTATTTCAACCTCTTTCATGTACATCCAAACAGGTGGGACTTCATTATCCCTATCCTCACACTTTTTGAAAAATAAGGGGGGATATTGTAATCGACTCCGTCTGTCTGTCTGTCTCTCCGTACATCAGTCCGTCCGTCCGTCACGCTATCTCCTCCTAAACGGTTGTGCAGAAATTCACCAAAATTGGTAGTTATTATCACCACATGGCACAAAGGTGCAAGGGTAGTTTCATTTTTAGCCACGCCCCCTGGGGTGATGAAAAAAGGGCAAATACCAAAAAATGCAATTACTGGAATATTTTGAAACATTTTTTAATGAAACTTTGTACTGTATATACATATGTTATATAATTCCAGCTGTGTGTGTGTGTGTGTGTGTGTGTGTGTGTGTGTGTGTGTGTGTGTGTGTGTGTGTGTGTGTGTGTGTGTCCGCTGTTTCTCGAAAACCACTGGTCCGATCTAATTGAAACTTGCCAGGTATATTTCTGAGGACCTGTGGATGTGCCTTTTCAAGGTTTGATATTAATCAGACAAGTGCTTCCCAAGTTATGGCCATTTATTTACCAACCAATGAAAGGACATGTTGCTGCGTAGGCCGGTGCGCGGCCGGCCGACGATGACATCACGTGCCGTGCCGGTTACGATGGGGATCGGTGCCTTATAGTACCGTGGCGTAGGAGTGGCAATGGTCAATGGCACGAATGTCATGGCAAGCAAAGACAGGGAGGTAAATTTGATTTTAATTTGGATTTTAATTAACTCTGTGTGTGTAAGTATCACACAGTTGTTACTTCAATGCAAGCGATAATTCGTGGAATGCATGTGAACATTCCATACGGGCACGCACCACTTCCAGATAGTGATGACGATGTATTCTAATAATTTCTCGATTATTTATGCGCATTTATAGATAAACACAATGCCCATATCCAGTCGTCGTTTACGAGAGCGAAGGAACGTCCTGTGTGGTTGTTTGAAAGTATTTTTGTTGTGGTTTTTTTGGGGGGTTTGTACGTACGGACACGCACGTACAGGCACGCGAGAGCGAAGGAACGGCCTGTGTGGTTGTTTGAAAGTCTTTTTTTGTTTTTTTGGGGGGTTTGTACGTACGGGCACGCACGTACGGGCACGCAAGAGCGAAGGAACGGCCTGTGTGGTTGTTTCTGGCTGGCGGTTTGAAAGTTTTTTTTTTTGGTTTGCACGTACCACCACGCACGTACGGGCACGCACGTACGGCCACGCACGTACGGGAATGCGAGAGCGAAGGAACAGCCTGTGTGGTTGTTGTTTCTGGCTCGCGGTTTGAAAGTTTTTTTTGCACGTACGGCCACGCACGTACGGGCACGTACTAGTATATGTAATTCCAGAAATCTCTGTGGGTGTGTGTGTGTGTGTGTGTGTCTGTCTGTGACCGCTGTTTCTCGACAACCACTGGTCCGATCTAATTGAAACTTGCCAGGTGTATTGCTGGGACCTGAGTATGTGCCTTTTCAAGGTTTGATATTAATCGGACAAGTTGCTCCCAAGTTATGGCCATTTATTTACCAAGCCAATGACAAGACACGTTGCTGCGGCCATTTATTTACCAAACTATGACAAGACAGTTTGCTGCGTAGGCATGGCCGATGGGGAAAGGGCACCATTTAGTTACCGTGGCGTAGGAGTGGCCAGGGCCGGATTTAGGCATGGGCAAGCTGGGCAGTTGCCCAGGGGCCTCCACAACCAGGGGGCCTCCAAATTTCATGAAAATTGTAAGGAAAATGTATTGTGAGTGCCTGATGGTAGTTGGTAGTTAGTGGAACAGATATAAGATATTCATCTATAACAGATATAAGATATTCATCTTATCTCATTCTCTATTTTATAGAAGTTCAGATTCTTTGTTTTTGAAAAATATACTTTATGGATGACAGTAAATATGTCTTGTCACCTTTTTAGTATTCTAAGTAGGGTGGGCCTCCACCACTGAAGGCTGCCCAGGGGCCACCACATGTCTAAATCCGGCCCTGGGAGTGGCAATGGTCAATGGCAGCGAATGTCATGGCAAGCAAAGACAGGGAGGTTAAACTTGATTTTAATTTGGATTTGAATTAACTCTGTGTGTGTAAGTATCACAGCAGTTGTTACTTCAATCGAGAGATATCGTGCCTTTTCAAAGGGTTGATATTAATTCGGACAAGTGCTATCCAAGTTATAGGCCATTTATTTACCAACGCATGAAAGACACGTTTGCTTGCGTAGGCGTGCCGTAGCGATGGCCGATGGGGGAGAACTCAGCCACGTTTCCCGGATTACGGGTACAAACGTACGGACTTCCGGATAGTGGATGACTTACTGTATTCTAATAATTTCGTCGATTTCTTATGCGCATTTATAGATAAACACAATGCCGCCAATCCAGTCGTCGTTACGAGTAGCGAAGGAACAGGCTGTGTGGTTGTTTGAAAGTTTTTTTGGTTTTTTTTGCACGTGACAGTTTTATTCTTTTTCTTTTTTCTTCTTCTCTGCTCTCTTTGTGTTTTCGCCTTGCCATGACGTTGCGAAAAGGCAAAATACTTGCATAATGAATAATGTGGCCATTAAAACTAAATTTGCGAATAATTGTAATGCGAATTGCGAACTGGCCGACAGGTGAGGATTAACTTCTGGACTTCGCGGATAAGTGGACTGACTTACCTGTATTCATTTCTCGATTTCTTTGATACGATTTTTATCTCGATTATCGACTTACTGTATTCTTTCTTTTCTCGATTTCTGTACTTTCTCGGATTTCTTTCTCTTCGATTTCTCAAACACAATGCCCCAATCCAGTCGTCGTTTACGACAGCGAAGGAATGTGCATGCGCAATGGAATCTAGAAGCACGAGCTGCTCGCTTGACATACGCGACGCTACTCGCGTGACAAGGCGTCATGCAGCTGAAACGGATGAAGAACGAACTCTCGCTTTGGCAGCAACACTGACCAGCGAGGCAGGCGTCGTGCAGAAGAAACGGATGAAGAACGAACTGCTCGCTTTGGCGAGAGCGAAGGAACGGCCTGTGTGGTTTGTTGTTTCTGGCACACGGTTGAATTAATTATTTATTTATTTTTGGCAGTACGGCCAAGCACGTACGGGCCACACACGTACGGACACGCACGTAACGGGCATGCACTAGATTTTCCAAGGCGTGGCTTTTTTTTGGCCTTTCACCGAATAGACATGGTTATGCTCAATAAAATGCATTGCAATATATAAAAGCTAAAGAAAATCAGAACAACTTTTAGTGGAAATGGTGAATGTTTTTAATTTAACTGAGTTGTATGGTAATTCATCAGATATAAATGGAAGAACACTACAAACACGATTATAAGAATACAGATAACATGAAATAATGACTTACAGCATTCAAAAATGTTTGTCATAAATACAATGACAGGTATCTAAAATATAAATTAAGATTAGATGCAAATTTGTTGATACACAGAATTAGTTTTCTACAAATACATGAAGGGACAATCAGGAATTCATAATCGTGAGATGTATTTAAATGTCAAAGTAACCACATGGCTTACACGGCATCCTGTAGTTTGGATACATGAAAAACTACCAGAATGGATTCACATTTAATTTTCCCAAATGCAAAAAGACTATACTACATTATCTTTCCAAAGAGGACTTTTTATGTAATCTTGAATAACCAAGCATTGGTTTGGAATAACTAATCAACCGATTGCTTGAAACACTGTGAGTCTAACAGATAAATTACGAGTACTGGTTTTCCGACTTGTGAAAATGTCTTACTTGTCGATACTTTAATCTAATGGTAAGAGCATGTGTAGTATTTTATTAACCAGCTTCGTCCTCATGACTTATCTCACTTGAGCCAAAGGATTTGCATGTGCTAACCTGAACAAAAAATGGGACTTGTATTCTCGTGATCCACCTTTGTGTTGTGACTTTTTTAATTTAAGGATCACCATTTCCACTGCACATGGGCTTGTTTACAACCACTTCATGGAATATTTGTTTCCAATTCTTCAAGTTTTGAATACCTCAATTGAAGCAAATACAGACGCACCAGCACCTCTCATCCTTGACAGCCACCAACTAGCAAATTCCATGTGGATTCTCCCACTTATGCTATGCTCAGAGGATACACTAGAGGCCCACCAGTAGACGCCAACACAATTCTGCACAGGACAAAGATTGACTGACTGACCTCCTAACAATATAGCCTGCCAATGTAGATCAACAATCATGTTGACGATTGACGGCCGAAAACCATGGCGGCAGAGTTTACAGGGTGGCGTCAGGTCACGCGACCGAACTTAGCACTCTAGCTTGATGTTTACCTCCATTTGGTCACAAATATCATAACCATATCCGTTTGGGCTCCATTATAATAGATATGGAAACACTAATTAAATAAATGGATTAAAATGTTAAACGGCAAAGGCATACATAGTGAGTACAAATAGCATTTATCAGCCTGTAGCGGTCCTTTCCCTCTGCGAGACGCGGATAGCATCCGTTCACATCGTCGAACATAAACCGGTGTGTTTTCCTCTAACGGGACGGGAGAGGCGGGACCTAAAGGGGTTGGAGCTGAGGAGTGAGTGACGAGAGGTTTGGTGGCGCTTAACGTAAAGCACTCATCTAGCTATTGTTTTTTCTTGTTTGCCTATATTTGGAGTGTTACTAAATTATTTTAAAGCACTCTGCAAGTGTCATCACGAGCAGACACGACACAGTCGGGTTTTTTAAGAATAGTATATTATTTTAATCGCTTCCGTCTTTATTTATTTATTAATTTGCCATTGAGTTCAGGTGTCGGTCAGGCCATAACTTTTTTTTTTTACCATTAGATTTTCAACAAACCTTTATCATCATTACTAGCAGACGCCTTCATGTTTTTACCGATTCAGCTTGAAAAGTCTAGCTAAGACAGATATTTACGTAACAAAAAACATTTATTTTATTTACAAATTGCTCATCCGCTCTATTTGGGTGTTGAATAGACAAAAGATTGCTGCCAACCCGGATTACATACATGAAGCAAAACATGCCTAATGGTTATGACGGGTGACCAAATTTCTTTATTTTCACACTAATCGGCATGAAAAGTTCAGGCTAAAACTGAAATTCATTCAAAACATCACTGTTATTATACAAATTACTCATACCTTTTATTTTGGCGGTGTAATAGGCCAGACCTGTTAAATCCCCCTGAAATAATAAAAAATATATCCAAGATACACACATGAAGCAAAAACATACGTATTGCTTGTGGTGCATATATTATGGCCATTGTGGTTATAATCGCTCAGATAATTCCAATTGCAACTGGGCCTGGACTGACACCGAGGTCTGCGGCCTCGTTGCCTTCCACAAAATGGCAGATATGTGAATTTTTTAAAATATTTTTTCAGGAATAAATTGTGAAGGAGTCAGGCAGAGCTTGTCCATACCAATGGGGCGAAGGCAGTCAGCCACACACAATCCAAAAAGGAACTGGCTTTTTATATTACTGTATATATTAATCATGGAGAGCACTATCCTTAGTAGCAATTCACAGACGCGGTGTTTGTTTATTGCACTAATCTCTTACGTTCTGAGCCGATTCCTTCCAGACATTGCTACATAGATCAGCAGGCCCCAATTAATGTATGGGTGTTTTTATCATTTACTGGTGTCTTGGGAGGGGGTGGAGGGCGGGACACAAATCCTCTATGTAAATGTGTATCGTGTAGCGCCGCCTCCAGGTGGCGGAGGGTATTACAAGTCTCCAACATTTTACGGTCCTGTATTCTGTCCCCATTCTTTTCCAGTGTAGTGAGGTGTTTTTAATTATAAGCAGTTGGTACATTTTTGCTTCATGCACGTAACGCTGGGTTATTATTTTTTGCCGATACAGAGCTGTCAGTTACCTATATACCACCCAAAAAAAGTGTTCATCAGAAGAACATGTTACATGCTTGGAACAAGATCACCCGTAGGGCGGGTACTCTGCCAGTTAATAAAATTTACTTATTTTACTGTTTGTTTTCATCAAGTTTAATCAACTGCAAATCGATGTGGACGGCTTTGCATTTGGGAATGCTTTCTTGTTACATTTGTTTTATTTTATCACAATACATCATTTAAAAAGATTATTTGTTTAAAAAGTGTGTGTAGTGCACAATGTTTTATATATCATCTTCACATATTCTTATATATATCATTCATTAGTTATTCCAAGAGCTGTCGATACTGTAGAAAAATGTGTTTCTCCAAAACAGATATGATAAACAGGGCAAACCTATTCGCATTGCTCCCCAGTGAGTTTATACCCATTGCGTCCGCCACTTTGAGGGCAGATTATAAATGCTTTATGTTTTGAAACTTTGTTTTCTCACTATTCATACTGATGACATATGGTGTACCAACAAACCATGGGGTCTCTAGCTTGAGCGAGAAATGGGAAAATACTTCATAATGATTTATTCATTACAATTTTGGGGCTTTTAAATCAGCTTGATACCCACAAAGTCAGCAATGCCGATGGCTGGTACAAGCTTTCCAAAGTGAGGGTTCGTAAAACACACTTCAATTGCATAGTCAACTGCATCATTGAAATCGAATTAAAACAGAAACAAATATCTGTGGTTGTGGGGAAAGAAATGACTACCATGGGTAAACGGAAACTGCATAAATAGCAAGAGCAATAGCTCTATCATACAAAAAATAACGAAGTAAATGAGTGGATGATGGAACAAATTCATTAATGAGCATCAAACATAAAATATTAAAGCACAAGTCATTGGTACATACTGCTCTGTGCAAAGCCCAAGAGGCTATTAAAGATGGATAATGCATTCCAGGCCTACGTAAAAGAACATTCCAATTGAGATTCAGAAATCAGAGATATCTAAGAATGGCTAAGCCTCACTTCACCCATAACCTTGTTATTTTTTTGACCTGTAATAATAAACTGCAAGTGGAAAACTTCCATCAAATCATCCGTTGTTGTATTTCACATCAACATCCACAGAGTTTCTTTCAGCCCATCACTACTGTTATCCCGCACATTAGCAGAGCAATGGGATCTCCGAGAGAACAGAAGTACTTGAGGCAATACGTGAAAAGGGTCAGTAACATTGAGAGAGAGATAATCTTATATTGACCTTTTTCACATAAATTAAATGGCAAGCATCAAAATGCATCCTCTAAATATGAGCTAATCTTTCCTTGGTGCCACAAAAATGGTGACGGCTTATGATGTAAACTCATCTCAAATGGCAAGTGGTGAAATCCCCTTGAAGGATGTGGAAAAATAAATTTGTAAATGCTTATTAATGCAAATATATTTTAGCTGTCATGACTGAAAGCGCAATGAGCAAAAGGCGAGTATGTAATCTGACAAAATTAACTTGTGATCACTCGAAGGAGCCCAAAGCTGTAAATTGGCGATGTGAGCAAAATAGGAATATGAGAAAACAAATCAGCAAAACAAGCGATGTGGAAAACAAAACAAGTGAATGGGAAAACAAAGTAGTAAAAAACCCAAAACGGGTGTGCGTGGAGAATTATGCCGATCGTCTCTAAATTGGAGTCTAATTTCAGGAGCACAAATTATTTGGTTGCTTAGCAGTTGTATTGATTTTTTGTTTTTTTTTGTCCACTGAGATTCTCCTCTGCAACCCAGAGAGAAGTTTTGGGGGAAAACAAATAACCGCAACAACGGAACTCACCAGAATGACAGTATGTTCTGAAATACAAACCTGACAAAAGCCAATGAAATGTATTTATATATTGTTATAATCACTCAAAAAGGAAGCGAATGAGAAGCACGGATGCAATCGATATTCACTAGGAATCGGAAACATTTTGAACATCTTTAGCTCAGTCGCATGATTAACATTGGTGAAGATGTTAAGGTAGTTCCTGACAGTAGCCGCCATCCTGCCACATCCTGCACACCGTGCCGCCGCAGTCATTGACAGGTAAAGCTGTCACAGTCACTTCCAAAGGCTAACAAGTAAAAGTGTGTGTGTGTGTGTGTGGGTGTGTGGTGTGTGTGTGTGGTGTGTGTGTGTGTGTGTGTGTGCGTGCGTGCGTGCGTGCGTGCGTGGCGCGCATCCCTAAGCATGATGTGTGTAAACATAGCATGCATAAACACAAATGAGCACAAAAACACGCACGCATGAACACACGCATTTACGTGAATCTTTAGGTAACCAGACAACCTTAATCTTGCAAGTCTCAAGGCCAAATTCTCTTTCCTCAAAACCATGGTGGTGTCTTGTCAAGTCAAGTCACTGGTGAATGCTTCTCCTCTATCCACTCCCTCACTCAAACATCACCAAACACAGACTCTGTTCAAAGAAGGCAGAACACTCAGAGTTTGCCTCCAAATCCAGTGTTCCAACCGCATTACAGTCTGTTCCTATTTCCCCCTCCTTCACATTATATGCAGGACTTTGATTCCCTTCTCATTCATGGAAGTAGAGAAAGTTCTGTCCGCTTCAACCCTTCCTCCATGACGGGCACAGGTGGCACACTTGCCCATGTTTCTCAAATCCTCCTCTGTCTTGCACTCTTCAGTCTGTCCTCCTTTGGAAGTCAGCAAACATCACTCCCATATAAATAAGGATACAAAAATATATTGTCTCAACTACAACACAGTAAGCTTACTTCCAATAACAAGCAAAATCAAGGAATCCATCATTGCTGCTGATGTCGAATCTTTTTTTTCTATCAATCAGCCTGACGTTTGAGCATCAGTTTGGATTCTTCACAATCGTTCAACTTTGGACATGCAGCTGCTACTCTCTCAGCAATGTATGGAGTCCATAAATCTCAAATAAGAGTTCAAGGCGGTACCTTAGATATATATATATAATATATATATATATATATATATATATATATATATAATATATCAAGCATTCGACTGCAGTCTGGCTTCCTGCTTTGCTTGTCAAGAGTGCTGTCTGTGGCATACAAGGCACCTTCATACTTTGTCTTCCCCCACATTGCGCAGTAAATGTGTTGCTATCACAGACCGCTCTCCTCTTCCTAACAATGGAGGTTGAAATGCTGCCAAGGCAGCATCTTGGGCCAGTGTTGCTCCGCATCTCATCGCCAGTCCAATGCTCCATTAAACCGGCTCTTCTTTTTTCCCAATGACTCTACATTACCTTGTTACGGTTGTGGGGATAGATGAAGGAATTTTCATTGGAAAGTTCGGTTGAATAGAGTTGTTTTGTTCGTGGACGTGTAGGAGACATCTCAATGTAAATTAAGTAGGGAAAACTGTGAGCTTAAGTGTTAGTTGTCACCACACGGGGGTGGTGCAGTGTTAATTATGTAGGGATTAAGGATAATTTTCACCAGTATGTAATTGCCCCCTGTGATCGATTCACGTTTTTGCATTTACAAGCCAACAATGAAGTAGTTGCGTGTTTATAACAACCACAATAACCATAAGCAAGCAAAACGTGCCGAAACAGGCAGAGGCCCCGCCTTCCCGGGTTTTCGGCCAGCAAGCCATGCCGGAAGTGAAGAAGGGTGAGGTTTGCAGTAGTAGTTGTGAGAGGAATGTGGCTGGGACGGAGGATCTTTCATTGCTCTCCTCTAAGGCACGAGGAAATGGGCTGCAGATTCTCGTATCGTGCTGTGAATTGGCTCGCAATGGTGGAGCAAGTCTCTGGCCATTGACTCTTGGCTGATTGTAAGAGACCGACCTCCAAACCCTCGTGTATATCACCGAAGAGACGGCGCCATTCTGCTGCAGTGCCACAGATCGGCAAGCATGATCGACGAGAAGCCACACGGCGGTTGTGAGCCGTGGTGCCTTGTATATCGCCCTCACGAATTGCCCCACGTAAGTTTCCCACTACGAGAGAGCAGCTGGCGCCATTTTTGGCGCGTCTACCAAAAGCAGGACGAAGCGCCTCGATTCCAAAGTCCATAAAGACCATTGCTGGACCAAGCTAAGTGCCAGAATAAAGGGAGGATTTTCTTCATTTTGTTTTCCCCTTGTCTGTATTTAAGTCTTTGTGTAGAGCGCCTCAACTTAGATCTTAATTTACTTCATGTATTAGTATTGTTACGGGCGGGTATCGCAACGAGCATGACCGCCAGGTGGAGCCGTAGAGTAGACTCGCCGATCACCCGAATTTAGATCGTACTTCTTCGGAAAACTCCGAAAAGTACGGGTCCCTTATCGGAAGGTGAAGCGTCAATATTCTACCACGTGGTACAGGTTATTTGCCAATTTTCAAATACCTAGATATCCACGTGGCGATTTACAGAGTCTCCACACCCTCGCGCCACCATACGGAACGAGCCGCGAGCGTACTCGAACCGGATGCGGTTACCGAGTGGATGGTCACCGAGATCCGTTGGTCCAAATGTCCCCTTACGGCGGCGCAACGGCCTTGCTAATTTTCCAACACGCAGCACAGTAAGCCAATGGAGGAAAGGACACGAACGAGCTGATACATTTCACAAATGGGGATATTTATTAACAATAGGGAAAATGAAGGGAGCATGTAAGGGCAGAGTTATCCGAATATTTGATCAGCACGCATGTACAGCAAGGCACTTAACAATTCATTACTTACTACACTGGCGCCACAACACACACATGCACACACCCAAAATAATCGGACCAAAAGCGGTCATATTGAGGCCTCCCAGCTCGGCTGGAGAGTGAGCTGCAGACCAGAACCTGCCTCGGACCTGTCCACCTCGTGTGGTCTTCGAGCTGATTCGAACCAGGCACCAGTGAGGGCGAGCTGAATCCAGACACCAGCGAGCCGCGATCAGCCTCCCAGGCTCCAGCGGATTCTCTCGCGCTCCAGAACACGTGCTGGTGAAGACGAGGCGCCGATCCCTTCACAACCCGCCCGAGTCGATTCAACCGAAGAAACCACCAACCACCTTCCGTGCTCTCCGAACAACCACCAACTAAGAACCAAGAACAAGAACTCAGAAGAGCCCACTTCTGTCTCTCCGATCCCTCTTATCCCTCTCGGCGCGGCTCGCTTCCGGCGTGACTCGTTCGTCGTCGGTGGGGCTGTCGCATCCCATTTCTTGGAGTCCCAGCGAGCCGATTCATGTCCATATTAGGGAATGGAATTCAGTTCGCTCATCGTTTGTGGGGCTGTCACATCCCATTTCTTGGAGTGCCCAAGCGAGCCGATCATGTCCATATTAGGGAATGGAATTCAGTTTGCTCATCGTTGACGGGGGCTGTCACATCCCATTTCTTGGAGTGCCAAAGCAAGCCGATTCATGTCCATATTAGGGAAGGAATTCAGTTCGCGAATGCATTCTGAACACACCCGCATTTCAGCGATGCGGCGGAGAATGCCGGGAGCAGAGGGTTTTTTCATTGGTGTTGTAGTTATCGTTGGTGTTGTTGTCATCGTTGGTGTTGTTGTTATTGTTGATCGTGTAAAATAAAAGAAAACCCTGACTATCAAAGTAACTCACAGCACATTTTACATTTATTCACCCTATTAAGGCCCGTCACATCTTGACGATTTAGCAGCGTATGCGGACGTATGAAAAATTTGTCTAAAACGCTGGCGCACGTCGAATACGTTATGGTAAGTTTGTATACGTTAAGAGCATCCTGGCATACGTCGTAGTACGCCGAGCTCGTCGACAAATTTAACACGCTGGAATTTTTCGACGTATGCCAGCGTATGTTTCACACGTTCCGCAATCGCTGGCCATTGAAGTGTCAACTAGAACCGCACTAGAAATCGAAGTGTCAACAACACCGTCATGCCGAAGAAAAAAAAAAACCAAAAAAAAAAACAGGGAGTCCTGGAACACTGACGCTAAACATTACGTCGAAGTGCTTTGACTTATGAGTAACTTACAAGTAACGTGTGTCGACGTGTGTCAACGATCGCGTAACGTGCCTACAACTTATGGCCAGCGTATGCGGAACGTGTGTCATACGCTGGCATACGTCGAAAAATTTTCAACATCTGAAAATTTGTCGACGTATTCCAGCGTACTACGACGTATGCCAGCGTGCTTCAGCGTGCTCTTAACGTATACAAAACTTACCCATAACGTATTCGACGTGTGCCCAGCGTATTCGGCAAAATTTTTCATACGTCGCATACGCTGGCTAAAACGTCAAGGTGTGACAGCGGCTTGACACTTCGATGTCTAGTGCGGTTATGATTTGAATCGTCGAGCCGAGCCTTTTAAAGGCTACGCCACGTATCGTCGGCGATACGCTGCACGTTATGCACAAGTTAGACTATCGTTGGGCATAGGTTGTGACAGCCGACAACACGCTCAGCAATTCGTTGATATAAGTTATCTATATGTTAATCGAAACGTTCTGTGTACGTTACTATATAATACGTTATGCATACGTCCAACTTCGTTATGAATAACGTCCAAAACTGAAAAAAAACATCAATAATTCAGCGTACGCCAGCGTTTTACATACATTTTGATACCTTGCCATACGCTGGCTAAACGTCAAGGTGTGACAGGGCCGTTTAGACTAGGGAAAGGGGAGCTATCTATCCACATTCACTTATCGAAATAACAGCTTTAGGACCTGAAAGTTGTGTGCTCATGGCTTCCAGATTCGCAACAGTATTAACATTCTGACTTATACCCTTGTAAAATATTTATATTTTCATTAAATCCCCATTGTTTAATTTGAAGTTGCTGTGTCTGTGTATTTGTCGTGGGGTTCGAGTATGAACCCCTTGTGCTGTGCATCCATCTGTTCTTCCGTCGCTCACCAATGCCGCCTGCCCGTCCGCGTGCACTCTTAATCTCAGAGGATCATGTGTCCGCCTTCCTAAGGAAAACCGCTCAGCTATCCGGCCTGGTCGGTGTAACCGCCCTTCACCACAACAATTGGCGTGGAGATTAACTTAACCGGTCAGACCCGTGACAACCTTTTACAGTACGAAGACTGCAATCGCACTAACAGGCAACAGTAGTTGTGCGTCACTCTCTGCTGACGTTGAAATAATTTAGAGGCTTATCTGATAAATTGAACATGTCCATTAATCCTGGAAAATTCTCACAATCCCACCTGTCACTCCGTAAAGCTCATCAAATTAACTGATCTATTTCCATAGTCAGGCACTGGTAGAGGTTTCAGTCTCTTGAGGCTTCAACTATCAGCCATGACCACTCCTGGACTGAGCAAGTAGGAAAGCTGGGCTCCAAAGCCAGACAATGACTGGGCATCCTCTGTTGTTCCAAGTCATTCCTCGAAAAATTTGAACTACTCACAATCTGTAAAGCCCTTTTTATAAAGCTCAGTTGAGTACTGCTCTCTCCATTGGGCTGAGCATTACATCTGTCTCTCCTATAATCTGTGGAATCGAAAACACTTAATAGTAATGACATCTGCCGAAATGAAAACCAAAGCACAATCTCAAACTAGAACGGCCACTTGGTGGAGTGCATACCTCCACCTAGGTTGATTAGTTGTACGCTTTGGTATCTCACCGATAGGCCAGATCTGGATTCAGACCTGAACTAAAATTTAATCGGCTTGTTCTTGTCACCTAACCAACTCATCCACCAAGTTTTCATCCGAATCCGTCCATAACTTTTTGAGATATCCTGTTATATTATCGTTTTTGGCCCTATCTCTCAATGGTGAAGAATCACTTAAATTAATTGGATCCGGATCCGGATCTTCACCAAAATCTAATTGTTTCATCCGTATCACATAAACAAGCCCTTCACCAAATTTCCTCCGAATCCATCCACAACTTTTTGAGATATGCTGCTCAAAAACTGACAAACAGACAGACATACAGGGGTGAAAATATAACCTCCATAACAACTTCGTGGCGGACGGTAACAAGAGGTCAAGCATTGCTCTCACATCGCAGATAGATCGATGGTCTCCCTGTTTATTTACCACTTCTTCTCCCGTCTATCTCTTTCTGCTCTCTCCGTTCTCTAATCCTCCAAGCAACTTGAGGTTGTAACTGGTCTTCAGCAACTACCGCTGGTTAAATGCTCCAAATCCAGGCTTGCTGCACAACTCAACTCTTTTGTTCCTCTTTTCTCCCGTTTGTGGAACTGCCTTCCTGAGTCCATTCAATCCCACTCTTCCCTCCAGGCTTTAAGCTTGTGGCACCCCACTATCTTTTCTACCCCAATAACGCTCCCTAACCTATCTCAACTCTCTTACTTGCACATCACGTTGTTTCCTCTCCTCTTTTTCGTGATCATTCAGTCCCTTGCTTGTTGTTGGTCCAATTGCTGCCCCACTGAGTTTTTTTTTTAATTTTTTGCCTTTTACCCTCTGTAACCTCACTCATCGTTGAGCGTTGATTTGTATTGAAAAGAGAAAAAAATATGCACCTACGTGCCAAGCATTTTACCTTGGAGCTATTTACGACAAAGAACATGCAAAAACAAAAACAATGTGAATTTCCTGAATGGTGTGGTGTACCACAGATTAGTAAATAGTTGTCAAAATGAATAGTGGCATGGCCTGGCATGACAAAGTTACATCACAGAAAGTTTCCTGTGTTCCACACACAACATAATGGTGAAAGGGGAAGGAGAGCCTTGCAGGAATATCATCTTTTTCTTCTCTTCTTCTTCTTTCATATGCAGCACAAGGCTGTGGGGTAGCATCATTGACCGAGGCATGTCTGTGCCACTGATGGCAATGTGCCTCTGTTAGGTTAAAGGCAGGAATTTGTAATTTGCTCCATGGTGCTGGCGATAGCTCGACTACTCTCACAAAGGAACACGTGGAATCTTTAACATCCACCGACTAATTCCGGCAGACAGGACGTCGTTTTAACGTCTATCCGCGGGACGGCAGACACACATTAATGAATCACCTTGCCTGTGAAACACCAGGATGACAGTTTTATAGGTGGGTGGGGATTCGAACCCAGGCTAGACAGCTTGGAGGCGAGTGTGGTGAGTGTTATGAGGCAGCAGTGCAGGGATAATAATGACATAAAACCCACGCACACATGCTGTTTTAATAGAAAGGACAGGAAATTATGAATGTAAACAATGGGAAAGCAATCCTCAGGGTAATGCAAGCACAGCACGGATTTAGCCTTGTTCGCAAGAAAGAAAAGGCTCTTTCATGAAACAGCCGAAGATGCAAAGATAAGTTGAGAAATATACTGATAACCAAATCAAGGATTCACTGGAGAGGAAGCACAGCCAGTTATCGATGATGCATTGGAAAAATTACACCGTTAACTTTACACACACAGTATTTACAGAACAGTTCATAAATAAAACACTCAGAAAAATTCGGACAAAGCCGTTTCAGAGATGACACGACATGTCTGATTTTAACAAGTTGATCAAATGTAACATGAAAAAGATGATTTGGAATTGTTTTTGGATTTTAGAAATAAATAAATAAATATATAAATATATATATGTATAATATATAAAACATACATATAAATAGAAAGAAAATATGTATCTAAATATAATATAAACACATATATATCTTCTTCTTCTTCTTTCGCTGCTCCCGTTAGGGGTCGCCACAGGCGGATCATCCCGCTATGATGCCGCATACTGATTTTGGCATAGGTTTTTATGCTGGATGCCTTCCTGACGCAACCCTGGTCACCTCTTACGACACAGGGATAAGGATTGGGTTTCGCCTTGATTCCGGCCTACCTTACACCCTCTCATAGCGCGGCCCAGCGCAGAGCTCCCGTCCTCAAGGCAATCCCAACCAGCCTCCGAGTAGCCGGATTTATATATATATATATATATATATTATATATATAATTATATATATACAATTATACAATTACATAATGCCTTATCTACAGGCAAGCTTGTGTAAGTCAGAGATCTGGGTCAATATGTGCAATTTCCTTGTACTTAGCTTTTGATGTTTTCGAAAGGAATATCATTAAATCACTTTAATTGGTTTTTTTGTACTGTTGTCTGGGATCGTGGAAGCGTCTAGCACACTAAAAACGGATCAGGAGAACAGACAAAAACGGGACAACAACACGACACATGCATGGAGAAGGAAACTCCAAGGAGGAAAACTGGAAAATTGGAGGGATTGGGTGGAGTTAACGAGGGAATAAAATATCATGCTTTGGGTTGGGGGTGATCTGAGATGGTGGTGAACAGCTGTCTTGAAGACCTGGAGGGAAGAATGAATTAAGAGATGTGAAAGTCATTCCCACGGGGGGGGGGGGGGGAGAAAGAGGAAATAGAAGGGTACTCATAGAGCGAAACCTCCGCCAAGCTGATTGGTTTGCGTTTTGTATCCCACTGAATAGACCAGATCTGGATTTGGACCTGAACTAAAATTTAATAGGCTTGTTCTTCTCACCTTTCCAACTCATCCACCAAGTTTGGTCTGAATGCCGTCCACAACTTTTCAGAAATCCTACTATAAGTCGTTTTTGACCCTATCTCTCAATGCTGAAAAATCACTTTTAAAAATCTTATCTTATCATTCGTTCTTGTCACATACCCAAGCTCTCTACCAAATTTTTGTCTGAATACATCCACAACTTTTTGAGATATCCTGTTCACAAACAAACAGACAAACAGACAGACAGGGTTGGAAACATAACCTCCATCCACCTTCGGTGGCAGCGTAACAAATGAGTGTAGGCAAGCAGTGATCCTGGATTTAGGTAGTTTTACCAGAAGAGGGTGATGGTGGACTGTGTGAACCCTGACGAGACCTGGGGTGTGAGGGGAGGGGGGGCAGACAAAGCACGGAAAGAGCAGAGGGTGCAAGACCAATAAGGAGGTGGAAGAAGACAGAGACCACCAACCTGTCTGTGATGGCGAAGTGATAGGCCCGTGGACTCAGCTTCAGCTCGGAAGATTCCAATGATCTTGAAGGCCCCTGGTTTCCACGACGTCAAGCTGAGTAAGATGTGAGCCAGGGGAGCCTGCCCAGAGGGGAGAGCAGTACTCCATCAAGCTGTGGATGAAGGCCTTGTAGATGGATAGGAGTTCAGGAGTGCCAAGGAAGGACTTTGTTTGACGGAGGATGCCGAGTTGGCGCTGACTTTGGAGGCCAACGTTGAAATGTGGTAAATGTGGCTACTTGACCTTGTTATTTTGTGAAAATGAGCATTTGAAAGAGTTTTATCACTCATTTTGTTTTGTATGCAGACTGTAGCTTCTGGTTGAATCATTTCTGGAAGCGCAAGTGTGCCGCTGATGCCGTGCCCCTGTTACCAGTAACCTGGTACTCATTTTGCCCGACCTCAGAAGGATGACAGGCTCAGTCAACCCACCTGGTGTTATTTCATCCGCAGCAGGGGCTCACACTCAAGACCCTAAGATCTCAAAGCCAGCCACCTTAACCGTTAAGCCAACAACAAGCTTTATCACCAGTTATGTTCCTTAAAATTCTGTGATCTATAAAGCTGGGATTTAGGGCCTGGACAGCCTATGAATGATGATCAGTTTCCCGTTTTTCAGGGTGTGCCCGGAATGATGGCATTCCTCCATACGGATATATCCATTGCATCATTTTTGTGCAAACAAAACATTTCAATCTTTCTTGACAGTTTCAATCCATGCTTTTTTAAGGACGTCCTCTGGCTTTCTTCCTTCTCCCACTAACTTTATTGTTTTCTTTACAGATTCATCTTCTGACCTTTGTTGCACATGACCATATCAACCAAGTCTTTTCTTCCTAAGTTCTTCTTCGCTGGGATTGATTTTTAAACTCTTCCTGATTTCTAAGCTCAGAATGATTTATTTCAGAGACAATCGATTCATCCAACGTATCATTCTCATCTCTGTTCTTTCCATTCATTTTCCAGCTTCGATCAACATTGTCCACATTTTGCTTCCAGACTATAACCAGTCTAATACAGGCTTTATAGACTAACCTTTACAGATAAAGGAAGTTTCTGTGCTTCATTACACCACCTAGTTGCCTTCACTTATTCCAGGCTGACTTTAATCTTAATCTAATGATCAACTCTGTTCCTCCTGATGCCTCTATTCACGGAATCAGAAACTTCAAGGTAACAGAAACTTTTGCCCTTTTCCAAATTAAATTACGAGTTCAGGAGCATTTTGTTTGTTCTTCAACTTGTTCTTTATATGATTGATCTCACATGCTCTACACATGAAAGCCCAGCTTTTGTTACCATATTCCCTGTGATACGGCTGCACAACCTACAAATATCTAATAATCATAATAAAAGATTTAACAAGTCACCCTTGTGTTTCATCGATTGTCATAAATATGGTGAGAAGTTTTTCTGGTTTTTCTTGGTAATGGTGCTGGTGTGCCTGAATTTGCTCGACTCGGATACATGTAGATCATTCATTCGATCATTTTGCAGAACTAACAACACCAACGTTTCTGTCAGAAGCACTCTCCACTATAATCTGATCACAACCTGATCCACGAAAGGATGCAATGAGCTGAATCCGAAAGGAGAGATGGCTTCATATTTTAATGGGTTTCATTGGATGTGGAAACCCTCCTGCCCTTCTTTCAAACCAAAACCTTCTCCATCACCTTCTCCCACTCAATCCTGCACCCATATCCCCTGCCCAAAATACAAAGGCACCAACGAGAATATTTGTCTGGTCTCATAGCCTATACTCATTGCATGCCATTGTCGCTCCACTCCAAGAAGGCATTTTAAGATCCAAGGGCAGATGGCCTGTGTTCGTTCCTGATGAGACCATTCTGCTGGTTGAATCATTGGACCTTCTGACTTCCGAGTCTCTTTTTTCTTTTTTGGAAAAAAAAACCTCAAGTTGGTTGTGCACTGCGTTCTCTGCTCTGTGGTTCTCGAAATGTTAAATGATCAAGTCGCATAATCACAAAATCAAAGGGAAAATGAAGCACAAAGAAAAGTTATTTCAACCTCTTTCATGTACATCCAAACAGGTGGGACTTCATTATCCCTATCCTCACACTTTTTGAAAAATAAGGGGGATATTGTAATCGACTCCGTCTGTCTGTCTGTCTCTCCGTACATCAGTCCGTCCGTCCTCACGCTATCTCTCCTAAACGGTTGTGCAGAATTCACCAAAATTGGTAGTTATTATCACCACATGGCACAAAGGTGCAAGGGTAGTTTCATTTTTAGCCACGCCCCCTGGGGTGATGAAAAAGGGCAAATACCAAAAAATGCATTACTGGAATATTTTGAAACATTTTTAATGAAACTTTGTACTGTATATACATATGTATATAATTCCAGCTGTGTTGTGTGGTGTGTGTGTGTGTGTGTGTGTGTGTGTGTGTGTGTGTGTGTGTGTGTGGTGTTGTGTGTGTCCGCTGTTTCTCGAAAACCACTGGTCCGATCTAATTGAAACTTGCCAGGTATATTTCTGAGGACCTGTGGATGTGCCTTTTCAAGGTTTGATATTAATCAGACAAGTGCTTCCCAAGTTATGGCCATTTATTTACCAACCAATGAAAGGACATGTTGCTGCGTAGGCCGGTGCGCGGCGGCCGACGATGAAATCACGTGCCGTGCCGGTTACGATGGGGATCGGTGCCTTAGTTACCGTGGCGTAGGAGTGGCAATGGTCAATGGCAGCGAATGTCATGGCAAGCAAAGACAGGGAGGTAAATTTGATTTTAATTTGGATTTTAATTAACTCTGTGTGTGTAAGTATCACAGCAGTTGTTACTTCAATGCAAGCGATAATTCGTGGAATGCATGTGAACATTCCATACGGGCACGCACCACTTCCAGATAGTGATGACGATGTATTCTAATATTTCTCGATTTATTATGCGCATTTATAGATAAACACAATGCCCATATCCAGTCGTCGTTACGAGAGCGAGGAACGTCCTGTGTGGTTGTTTGAAAGTATTTTGTTGTGTTTTTTTGGGGGGTTGTACGTACGGACCACGCACGTACAGGCAGCGAGAGCGAAGGAACGGCCTGTGTGGTTGTTTGAAAGTCTTTTTTTGTTGTTTTTTGGGGGGTTTTGTACGTACGGGCACGCACGTACGGGCACGCAAGAGCGAAGGAACGGCCTGTGTGGTTGTTTCTGGCTGGCGGTTTGAAAGTTTTTTTTTTTGGTTTGCACGTACCACCACGCACGTACGGGCACGCACGTACGGCCACGCACGTACGGGAATGCGAGAGCGAAGGAACAGCCTGTGTGGTTGTTGTTTCTGGCTCGCGGTTGAAAGTTTTTTTTTGCACGTACGGCCACGCACGTAGGGCACGTACTAGTATATGTAATTCCAGAAATCTCTGTGGGTGTGTGTGTGTGTTGTGTGTCTGTCTGTGACCGCTGTTTCTCGACAACCACTGGTCCGATCTAATTGAAACTTGCCAGGTGTATTGCTGGGACCTGAGTATGTGCCTTTTCAAGTTTGATATTAATCGGACAAGTGCTTCCCAAGTTATGGCCATTTATTTACAAGCCAATGACAAGACACGTTGCTGCGGCCATTTATTTACCAAACTATGACAAGACAGTTTGCTGCGTAGGCATGGCCGATGGGGAAAGGGCACCATTTAGTTCACGTGGCGTAGGAGTGGCCAGGGCGGATTTAGGCATGGGCAAGCTGGGCAGTTGCCCAGGGGCCTCCACAACCAGGGGCCTCCACATATTTCATGAAAAAAATTGTAAGGAAAAATGTATTTGTGAGTGCCTGAATGGTAGTTGGTAGTTAGTGGAACAGATATAAGATATTCATCTATAACAGATATAAGATATTCATCTTATCTCATTCTCTATTTTATATAGAAGTTCAGATTCTTTGTTTTTGAAAATATACTTTATGGATGACAGTAAATATGTCTTGTCACCTTTTTAGTATTCTAAGGTAGGGTGGGCCTCCACCACTGAAGGCTGCCCAGGGGCCACCACATGTCTAAATCCGGCCCTGGGAGTGGCAATGGTCAATGGCAGCGAATGTCATGGCAAGCAAAGACAGGGAGGTTAAACTTGATTTTATTTTGGATTTGAATTAACTCTGTGTGTGTAAGTATCACAGCAGTTGTTACTTCAATGCAAGCGATAATTCGTGGAATGCATGTGAACATTCCGTACGGGCACGCACTACTTCCGGATAGTGATGATTTACTGTATTCTTAAATATTTCT
>CM068954.1:53623310-53636320 GCA_035128595.1 Eptatretus atami | reverse complement strand
CGATTTCTTATGCGCATTTATAGATAAACACAATGCCCCAATCCACTCATCGTTTACGAGAGCGAAGGAACGGCCTGTGTGGTTGTTTTAAAGTTTGGGTCCTGGTTAAGTGTGGGGTTTAAGTATGATTTGATTATTAGATCCTCGTGGAGGATCTCTAAGTCTTACTCACGTTGTTGTTCTTGTGGACTTTTTTGTTTCATGACTATATTCATGCTATGTATCGTTTTGGCCAAGTCTCTCAATTGTGAAGATCACTTAAAAATTATCATATCCGGATTCGGATCTTCACCAAAATTCAATCCCTTTGTCCTCATCACACACCCAACCTGTCCACTAGTTTCGTCTGAATCCATCTACAACTTTTTGAGATACCTGCTCACAGACAGACAAACAGTCAGGGATGAAACCATAACCTCCGTCCACCTTCGGTGGCGGAGGTAATCATTGCTTGGACAGCAAGACACGTGGTGATGTCAAGCCTATGAGGACAAAAATACAGAACTGCAAGTATAATCCATGCTCATTAACTCGTATCAATTAAATACACAATGACTAATAATCAAGTTGAATAATGGATCAAATTTAAAATACAATCGAGTTAAATGAGCTAAAACCAATAATCAAGTTAAATAAGTTGAACAAGAAACGGATTCAGAAAATAATAACAAATAAATATGAAACTTGTATTCTAGATTTGGGGATCAAATCACCGAGTACTACTAATCTTAATTATTTATTCAACGTTTAAAATGTGATGCAAACATAATGTGCAATTGATTTAAACAAAAACATTCAACTTTTTTCTTTTTTTTTTTTAATCGCAGCATCAAAATATCCTTACTTTTCCAGAATTAAATAAAAATTGTTGGTGATCATGCAGTCACCAACACGTGTACTTCAAACAGAACACACATAAAAACAAGCACAACTATTGTCATGAACCAATTATGAACCTGCAATGTACAGAATGTGGGTCAGTACAAGGTTGCAACATGTTTTATCCCCAACAGACAAATCCAAGAGCATAGTTTCATGGGGTGAATAACCGCAGCAAAGGCACAAGAATAATGCAAACACTTGTTCAGACAAGCATTGCACTGCATCACAAGTGCAAGTAAAGGGACAAGATAATGCTCATAACCAAACGTGAAAAATTGGCTTGGTCATCCGTTAAAGTCGAATGGGAAACAGGTGTCTCTCTCCCTCTCCGTCTGTCTGTGTCTGTGTCTCTGTCTCTTCTCTCCTCTGCTCTCTCTCCCTCTCTCTCTCGTATGTACTCTTCACAGAGCGTCGGTCCACCGAAGCAGCTCCCTGAGGAAGGTTATACTGGTGGTTTGCATTGCCTTCCCAGGAGTAGTTAGAGCAAGAATTTAGAATTTGTTCATGGTGCAGCAACAGCTCGCCTACTCTTCACGAAGGACACTGCAGGGTCTTTCACATGCACCAACGAATGCTGGCAGATGGGATGCCCAGTTTAACGTCTATCAGAGGGTGGCACACACATTGATGAATCACCCTGCCTGTGAAACACCGGGGTGACAGTTTATAGCGGGTCAGGATTCAAGCCCAGTTAGACAGCTTAGAGGCGAGTGTGCGTACCTCCAAGCCATCCTGCCAGCCCGAAAACAGGGTTACCAAAGTTTAAATGAAAAGGAACAGGACTGTGTAGCATATATATAGATAAATAAAATCATCCTGACATATAAAGATGGAGACCACAGCCACCACTTATTATCTCCCTTAACCTAAGAAGTAATCACACAAATTCATCCAAAATGGTCTAATTACGTGTTTCAAAAATTGTGCCCTCCTTATCGCAACATCCTATGTAAGTTGACGGCTTTGCTTTGTTTTCTTGTGATACTTCTCATTTCTTAATCAAGCCTGGTGTTGGCTTAGTGCTTCAGGTGGCTGGCTTGGGATCTTAGAGTCCTGAGTTTGAGCCCCGTTGGCAGCTGAATTAACACCAGTGGGGTTGACTCAGCCTGCCATCCTTCTGAGGTCGGCGAAATGAATACCAGTGTACTGGTAGAGGGCACAGCACCAGCGGCATAGGCACACCCCAACAAAATGATGGCTACCCGGCAGCCAAGCTGCCATACGCAAGAAGAAGAAGATTTATTAATCTCTCAACCCAGATCATCTTCAGCATTCTGTTTAAAATCATGACGACTGTACTAGTCAGCTTTTGTTTCATCACTTAATCAATTGTCCATTTGTTTACAGCTACACAGAAACATTGACCAAACATAAGATTTTTTTATCCTCATCAATCTCTCAACAGGTATCGAACTGTTGATAACTTGGTGCCTCGTATTCATGTATGCCGATGTTGCCACAGCTATCCAAGTCTTGATTTCTTACACTTCAGGTAGGATAACAACTCTGGAATAGGAGAATATTATCATTTGTTCATCCACAGCTCATCCATCCATTTAAATTAGGTGTTTCAGGAGGATTTCCACTTGCTCACAGTATTTATTTCTTCATTTCTTGTTTAGTTTTTGCACACACAATCTTGGCTTATGGAAGAAAGGAGAGGAGAGAGGAGATTGGGACCATACTCTGTGCAGAGCGTTGGTGCTGCTGAGCAGTCTCCTTGGCTATTGGGCACAGTCCTGGACGGGTCGCCACTCCGACACAGTATACCAGCATGTGGCACTCATTTTGCCGACCTCGAAGGATGACAGCCCGAGTTAACCCACCTGGTATTAATCAACAGCTGACGGGATTTGAACTCAGGACCTAGGATTCAAAGCCCACCACCCTAACCATTAAGCCAACACCAGGCATATGGAAGAAAGAGTCAGCTGCAAATAAGAGGGTGGGTTAGGTCATGTCAATGGAGGTAGAAAATATCACCTATAGAGATCAGGAATTACATGAATGGTGGTGTACCACCAACTTGAACCACCTCCAAAAACATATCCACAAATGGGAGAAAAG
Organism: Eptatretus atami; assembly: GCA_035128595.1. Lineage (NCBI taxonomy): Eukaryota > Metazoa > Chordata > Myxini > Myxiniformes > Myxinidae > Eptatretus > Eptatretus atami. The sequence continues at coordinate 53,633,371 of CM068954.1, read as the reverse complement.
AGAACAAAAGAATGGAAGTGGGCAGTCAGCATGGATTTGGGTAGTTTTACTGGTAATCTGGGCAGGGTCAGAGGGCTGGCACAATTAAGGGTGCAAAAGTGGAGAAATGGTAAGACGCCACAAACTTGTCTGGAAATTCAGAGCAAGAGGCCTTTTGAATATGCTTCATTGTGGGAGATGCCCATAATGCTCAGAACTTTAGATTTTCCAGAATCATGGAAAGAAAATGTGATGTGAGACCTCCGATGCAGTAATCCATTGAGCTATGACAAAGGTCTTGTAGCATATGAGTAGTTCTCACTTTTCAACAATGGAAGATTATTTGAACGACAACGGATGCCGATCTGCGACTGGTTTGGAGACAGCTTTGCTATATGGGTGATAGTGAAGCTCATATTTCAAGAGACTATACACTTCTAGTGGATGACTGTGGAACTGGGTAGATGGATTTGTTTTTCAATCCTTCTCGAGTGAAAGGGTGAGGTGAGAAATTTTCCAGGATGAAAGACATGTCCCATTTGTCACATGGCATCTAATCAATTCAAGATCAGCAGAGAGTGACCCAGCTGCTGTTGGCTGCCTGTCAGTGGATACATTACTGTTTGGAATGACGTGGAGTTATCTAGCATAAGGAAGAGGGTTTTGAAAGCAATTGAGAAACTGGTTATGTAAGGAAGATAAAAAAAGAGAAAATAGGAGGTGTATTATTTGGGTATTGTATCGAAAGAAATGAATGACATCAAGGAGGGAATTCGCATGGAGCATTCTGCCATCTGTGTGGATAGAGATTGAGGATAGGATGCTTTTATAGGGCTCCTGGTATAAAGCAAGAGCAGGATAGAGGGGTTCAAGAAGAATTGGACAAACACGTGGTAATGGAAGAGTATTTATTATAGAGGATTCTATTTCACCAGGGATCGAAATGAATCCAGGAACAGAAAAGGGCAGAGCAGATAGAGAAATTTCTGACCTCATCCATGATTTCTTTCTAAGCCAGTTTTTAAAGAACCTACAAGGAGAGTGTCGGGCGGGGGGGGGGGGGGGTTTTGGAGAAACGTGTGCATCCTCTAGTTGATGGGGAGGGTTGACTAACTAAGAGCAGAGGAGCAATGTGGAGATTATAGGTTAGAAAACAGAGATCACTGAATGCCTGCAATGTGAAGGCAAACAGACGTGCTTGGCCTCGTCATGGGAAATTCAAATAATGTGAGAGCTCTGATATAATGTTGAGAACTCCGCCTCACCCTCCCAACCAACCACACCCAATTCTCCTCCTTCCAAATTTTCAGTTTTTTCTAGAGTTTCCTTTTGTATCCAGGATCTTGTCCACCCTATGCATCCTCTCCTCCCCATACCCAATGTTTGTCCAAGTCTGCCTCTATCTTGGCTTCAATTTGCTGTTGGTCCTCCCCCTCAACTGTTCCTTTTGTCCTGTTGTGTCTTGATCCATGCAGTGTACTAATTCTACTCTTCCACGAGCCTCGAAAATGTATACAACAACAACAACAACAAAAAGCTTAGACTCCACAAATCCAGCACAGACAGAAATTATGCTGGGATGCTAGCCCATACGGAGAGTAGTACTTTGTGAGCTACAGACAAAAATATTGTAGACTGTGAGTCACTCTGATTTCACAAGGAAATATTTGACTAACAGAGATGACCAGTCTGTGGCTGCTATGGTGGCCAGCTTTCCTGTGTGGTTGGCTCAGCGCAAGACATATTTTTAAGAGATTATCTGAATATGGTGGAGAAGGTGGAGATAGAGAGCATTTGGGGACAAGGGACTATAACATAGTGTGCGCAATGATCCATTAAGAATTCACGTGAGATTATAGTCGAGTAAAGCCATACACATTCAGAAGCATATGTTGACGGGACGAGGAGAGAGTTAGGTACTATAGATTCAGACAGACTAATAGGAGGGCAAATCAGAATCAGAGAAAACGGCATCCTTCAAGGAGAAAATGTGCAGTGTATCGAGTAGGGTGGTAAAAAGTACTGTTAAGAATGGGCAGAAGGCATTCATTAGTAATAAAAAACAGCAGACTGAGTCAGACTCGGATAATTACAGGCATAAACAGAGGCTAGTTAAGAAAGTAACTCGGCAAAAGGATATAACCGAGACAATTAAACAAAATTAAAAACAAACAAACAAAAAAAAAAACCTGTACCATACTCTTTAGGCCTGTCACATTTGCACGGCGGCCGTAGGGTCTACAAAATTACGGCCACTAGCAATTATAGGCGCGCCGCAGTATTTCCACGGTCACACAATGTAGCAGTCACATATGTTTTTATTTTTCGGGGAGCCGCACGGCGTATTTAGAAATTGTGGAGACGAAAACGTGGGGTGCCGTACGGTCTTTGATTTGATGTCGCACGGTGACCTTAGGGCGTCCCTGCGGCGGCCATAGAATTTTTCAAGGCAGACGCAAGGTCCCGCAAGGCGACCGCAGGGGGCCCAAGCGAACGTGCGGCCAGACGGACGGTAACGAGTGGGTATATATATATGTATACCAGTTCTTTTTTACTGAAATAAAAATATAACATTTCGAATATACCAGTAATATATAACTGAATATACTATACTATAATAATATAACTGAATATCCCAGTTCGGAGTACCGTGGTGCCCCCAGAATCCGAACGCCCCATTGTTTGAACAAATTGGAATACGAACAATTTTTCGAGAAAATTTTGCCCTAAAAAACGAACACATTTCAAAACGAACACAACGTGGCGTTCATGTTGTTCACGTGCATCTCCCCCGCCTGTTCGACCCGCATCTTCGTGCTTTGTTCATTCAGTTCATCGGTGGAAGTCCTCGTGAAAGCATCTCTCATCTGTCGATCGCTACTTTACCTCGTGTTTTCACCTTGATTTGTGCTGTTGTTTTTTTTTACTCATCTTGTGTTTATTAATAACAAAAAAGCAATCCGATGACGTGGTGTGACGGACTGTCGGGCAAGGATTTAATTTCACAGAAAAACCGGTTGTAATTTGGAATATCCATGATTCTCAGCCCGATGCGTTTGATGAAAGTGATTGTGGTTCTGGGGCATCATGTTTGATGAGCTGCCCTGGGGGCAGTGCTCTCGCAGACGTGCGCGACGATCAGAACCCAGGCCGGAGCACGAGCCTGTGTGGGACCTTTGGATGTGGTGATTGTACCAGTTTACATACAATCACACAACCGAAGGTCATTTACTCATCTTATTTTACCTTAAACATGGGTAATTTCAGTTGAAAGTGTCTTGAAAGTGGGTTTTCTTGGGTCCAGGAACGGATTATTTCACTTCCATTATTTCTTATTGGGAAAATAGTTTTGGAATCCGAACTTTTGCAATCCGAACAAGCCTCCTGGAACGAATTAAATTGGGATTCTGGGGGCATACTGTATAGCAAACACCTATACTCCGATGTCTGGCAGTAGCGCACGGTGACGCACGGTCGACGCAGACTGCCACGGAGGCCGTACATAGGACGCACGGCGGGCATAGGGGAACCAATGCGTCGACCCTGCGTTGCCACAGGTAGTCACACAGACCGCAAGGCCACCGTACGTTGAACACAGGGACGCCTTAGGACTACCCTACGGCGACCGTGGAAATAGTGTGTGCCGCCGTAATTTTTTGGGGGTGGCAAAATTCATTTTTCATTGAAAGAGCCTACGGCAGCCGCACGAATAACGCAAGCCCACCGTACGCCCTACGTACGGTCGACGTGGAACACATCTACGTCACAGCCTGGCTTGTCGAATTGCTACGGCAACGTAGAAATGAAAAAAGTTATAACTCCGCGCTATAATTCCACGGCGACCCCTACGACCTGTAAAAGATAGCATACGGCGTAGGGCCACCCTGAGGCCACCTCAGAAACTCTGCGGCCGCCGCACGTTTCTGTCAATCAGGGGGGTACGGCCGCCGTATCCTAGCCGTAGAGCAAATGTACTTAGCGCTTAGAGCGTGGGTGCCACCGAAGCAGTCACTGCCTCGAGGGTTATACCTTGACTGAGCAAGGGTTATACGGGTGTTTGCCATGCCTTCCCAGGGTTATTTGTCCATGCTCTATCCTTTTAAATGCTAAGTGCCAAGCAAGGAAGCAGCCGTACATTTAAAAAGTCTTTGACACGAATCGGCTGGGGTTCGACCACCCTCGACTCAGAGCGGAACGCTCTAACCATTACGCCACCGAGTCTGGTATTAACACAATAGCAAGTAATCATAATGTGCATAAAAAGAGCAGATGAAAATTGGTTAGTTAGTGATGAAAGGTGAGAAAAGCAGCATTATTACGCCCCCGTTGATTTGGTCAGAAATGGGGGCTTATGGACTGACTTGTACATGCGTCTGTCCGTCCGTCCGTCCACAGCCATATCTCGGACATGTATGGACCGATTTTGTTCAAACTTGCACATAGATATTGAATGATGGCTTACAATAAGCCATGTTTCTTTCGAGATCAGATCCAAGATGGGTCGACTCGCGGCCATTTTGTTACTTAAACGTGTCCCAACCATTCTCCGACATGCATGGCCCGATTTTTGTCCAAACTTAAACACAAACACAGTACTGAATGGCGTACATTGCATCTCACTTTATTTGCGATCTGATAAAGATGGCCGACAGTCGACTGCGGCCATTTAGTTGTAATAAATATGGATTAGCTCTTTACCTCCGTACAGCAAAATTACTAAAGAAAAACAAAATTACTTCCAGTCCTGCATGACATTTTAATGTCTTTTTCTCCTTGTTAAATTGTTATTTTGCTCAATGTTTACAAAAGAAGGCAGTGGAACCAGTTGCTGAAATAATTTAACCAGGAGGTAAGGAATAGCTTTTAGAAGAGTACAAGTAGGAGTAGAGGAAATAAACAGTTATATGAATAGCTTCAAGAAGAAAAGCTATAAACCAGATAATGTGGGGGGTTTTCTGCAAGCACTGACGAGGCTCGTATGAGAGCTAACACACAGAAATTGCACAACAAAGGGAGCAGGAGACAAGAGGGGCGGGAGAGGGAAGACAACCAGTGGGGACAGAGACGTGAGGAGATCTGAGGAAGGGAGAGGATGGGGTGGGGAACAGGGTAAACAAGATGGACACTACAGGGACTTTCAGGAAGGAAGGCAGGAAATTTGAAGGAGGTGGGTTGGGTGGATAACGGGGGTAGAAAGATTGTGGTTTTGGATGGGGAAAGACAAGAGATGGTGGTGAATAGCTGTTTTGAAGACGTGTAGGAAGAGTGGGATTGAAGAGAGTGTGGGAGTTTGTTCCAAAGTGCAGTGATGCTTGATTTGGTAGTTTACCATAAGGGGGTTGCCGGCAGACCTTGAGCGCCCTGCAGAAATATGGGGACATATCTCAGACAGACAGGGGGGGCGAGGCCGGAGAGGGAACTGTAGAAGACAGAAAGACTACCGACCTCTGCGGTGAGAGAGTGAGAGACCCAAAATCAGCCTCATCACAGAGATACCAATGATCCTAAATGCCTTGGTTTCCACAGCGTGAGGCTGAGAAAGGTGAAAGGCGGACACCAGCCCAGAGGGAGAGCAGTATCCATCAGGCTGCAGATGAAAGCTTTGTATGTGTCAGAAGCTCAGGTGGGCCGAGAAGACTTTGCAACGGAGGATTCTCATCGGCGACTGGCTTTGCAAGCCAGGTTGGAAATGTGGCTTTCCAGGAAAGATCATGGCAGATAGTGAGACCCAGAAGCTGAATGAAAGGATTTCTTCAAAAGAATTGTTGAGAAAGTAGATGGGGGTGGGGGAGGGGGTCCAGATGGTCCTTTAGAGAGACATAATGAGAGTGAGAGATTGTCAGGGTGAAAGACATGTCCATGTGTTGGACGAGCTTGTGATTTTTATCCAGATCTGCAGAAGAGTGAGAAGCTGCTTGCTTCTGATCTGAGGATGACAGATGAACGCAGAGGGTGGAGTCATCAGCAAAGAGATAAAGAGGATTCCCGAGAGTCAGAGAGATCATTGATGAAAACCACAGAGAAGAACAGGGCCCAGAACACTGCCTTGAGGAACTCCAGCCTGGACAGGAAGAGGGGTGAGAGAACTCCATTAAGGGACAAAAGTTGGCTGCGACAGGAGAGAAATCTGCGAGCCATGAGTGGAGACGTCCTTGCATACCATAGGAAGAGAGTTTGGTGAGCAGAGCAGGGGCCAGACCATATTGAACAAAATGTGTTCAGGTTAACAAACAAAATGGTATTACAAAAGGCTATGCGAAACATAAAGAAATTCCTTCACGAGCACCGATAAAAGAATCAAAGCTGCAGTTAGCATGTCAAGGCATTGCTTATGATATGCTGGTATGGGAAAAAAAGTCTTGTAATTAGGAGGAACTCTCAGCTTAACTTGCTAGGTCGAAAGGCTGTGTGCATTAAATATAACCTCCTACTATTCTTGAGAAGTAAAAAAAATAAAAGTCAAACAATTTGTACATTTCAAAGCCATCCACAGATTATATGCAAATGAAGAAGAGTGAGGTTGATAAGAGTAAATGAGAAGGAATGAAAACAGGATAATGTCGAGGAAGGAAGAGAGGGAGGATTACAGCTAATATTCACAATTTTTCATGCAGAGAATCTATATATATATATAATATATATGCCTCTTATGTTACAATCCAGCTGTTCAGCCTGTAAATACAAGTGAAAAACGTTTATCTGTCTTAACCCTTTAAACTCCTCTTCTCTGTTGCAATGTTTTGGTTCAATTCTGAGCCTTCTAATACATCTTTCATCATCATCACTACACACACACGCACGAGTACACCCCTTACCGGTATGGAAGAACTTGCCCGAAAAGAACCTAGGTTTTTGAAGGTGAAATTTTTTCACATGTTTACGAAGGCTTAACTGGGTTGTGGGAAGTAGGGCCTATAGGGGCAGGTGAAAAAATATATATATATATTTATATTTGGTTTGCAAGTCATCAATTTGTTACTACACTGTTCCTCATCAGCGTAAAAATATTTCTGCTGATGGAGACAAATAATATATAAATAAGAAAAACAGACATAATTCACAGATTAGGAGACATACTCGTATATTGTTTCCCAATTTATTTAATATACAAGTCATTATGGAAGACAACAAGTCCTTCTACTTAACTGCTAACCAAATTGTTATACTACAGACTTTCGTTAAAATGAAATCGTTGAGACTTCAATCAAAAATGTTTGATTGAACAAAAAGCCAAAATATATTTTTGGCAATTATTTGTCAGAAATCCTCTGAAAGACTTCATTTTCAATGAAAACTACTGCTGGGTCCAGGTATAATACATTAAAGCACTCAAAAACACACCTCAGTCTTCTCTAGTTTCTCTCAACAAGACGTATAAACAATAACTTCGAAAATATTCACAAACAAAAGCATCTCTTTTGAAAAAAAAGAAATCTGCATCTTTCAAAAGTTTCAAAACAACCTCCTTTAAAAGATCGACTCTTTGGGCCGAAAGCGCACTAATTAGTTAAAGAAGACATCTATGAACGTGGACCCTCAGAGCAAATATCCTTTAAACAGCTAGCAGATTCTCGGTGCTTCCTGCCGAGCACAAGGAATCAACACACACCATCTTCACTATCCTGAATGGTATTTGCAATGTGCCACAACTGGCGCCCCATAACCCATAACCACAATCACATCCACACAACCGTTTGTATTTTTTTTTTAACTTTGTTCCTTTAATTCAAAAATGTGAAAAAAACAATGCATGTCCTTCGTTGAGCATTAAGAGATTAGCATATACTGTACATATTTTCTTGCCATCACAGGGAATTTGTTTTTCATCTGCTGTCACATTGGTGTATTTTCTTTGTCACAGAATACAACAGCACTATTCATATCGCTACGGACGTGAAATTTCACTCGTGTGCCTGTTGCAGTGACATTTCTGATTGATACCTTATTGTGTGCAGCTTAAGTCACAAGCGCTTATTCCTCAATTATTCTGGACAAGGGATCAGTCTAATATGTTGTTTATATTTGCAACCAAAATCATTAAACAGTTTCCAGAACTTATTCCTACAAAGACAAAGGCCCATAGAGAAGCCTGTTTTCATTCTTTTTTTCTTTTTTTTTACAGGCGTCTAAGGTTCATAGAAGAGCTATCACCACAAACCTCAACACAACACCTGGACTTGACCTTTAAAAAAAAATCCAAAACATACATCAGACCAAACAGCGTGAACATGGGAGTGACAAAACACTGGTTACTGGTGACACCATCTTGTGGGATTACATTTTCTCTCACCAGTCAACAAGCGGTAATTCAGAGAAGAAATGTCATCACCCCTCTCTCCACCCCAATCCCCCATGGATGCCAAAACTACGGGATTTATTTCATGCTCTTTCCTCTAAATGCTGAGTGTCAATCACACGTTTTTAAGTGTTTGGTATGATGCGGCCAGGGACAGAATCGAACTGTTGACCTATCTGACTCAGAGTGGAACTCTGAGCATTACACACTGAAGTAGTAAATGATGGTAAAAGTAGCGACTAAATCGGTGCAAAATATGCTCAGAATTTGGGGTTGGAGCTCTAACATCAGTTGCAACTTCTGTGATGGTGAGTCCATTCTACATGAGCTAATGTTCAGGTGTCTAACAATGGTCCCCAGAATCACCACTCACACCAACACATTTCGATCTCTTCAACTCAATTTTTGTGAATATACCAATCAGATCATGAATCATGCTCAGACAGAGCATTGGTGCCCGCCGAACAATTCAATGGCGAGAGATACAATTCTATATGGGTTGCCACTCCGACGAGGAAATCAGGGCAGGAATTTGAATTTGTTTCAGCGTGCCGGCGATAGCTCAACTATCTCTCAAGAAGGACACCATGGGATCTTTAATATCCAACAACTAATGCCAACAGACGGGACACCAGTTTAACGTCTATCCGGGGATGGCACACAAATTGATGAACGCACCCTACCTGTGAAATACTGGGATGAAGTTTATAGGTGGGTTGGGATTCCGAACCCAGGCTAGACAGCTCAAGGCGAGAAGTACCTCTCGGCCATACTGCCAGCCTTTGTGACTCTCCCGTTCAGAATAATATTTTGGAGCCTTCTCACATGATTTCAGTGATCACTCTTTCTGAAGTAATGTGAAAAGGTCCAAATGATCACTTTCTGCTTCTGGTGAAAAGCCAAATCAAGAAGCCATTAATAGTTTATCAATTTGAAAAGAAGCCAAGTTTTAGGATTCCAGAACGAAGATAACAGCTCTTCAAACAGTTTGCTGGCCAGTAATCATAATGGGAGGGCGCCAGCCAATATCGGATCGACTAATTTACACTTCAAGTTTAGTCGAATAGCCAATTGACCAATTTCAAACTTTTACAAGGTGTGGCCTATCGCTGCCAATGTGTTGAGACATGACAGTATCTAACATGTGTTGCTGTTCAACTAAAAATAATGCAAGATATAGTCACCAGAGTAAGCTGCTTATTACCAGCTCATATTCCGTGCTATTTTTGTTTCTGCATTTTGCGTGCATGCACAAATGCAGAAAGGCACACAAGAAAGACAAATCCACACTTCCTGTACCAGTGGGCCACACAAATATTGGATTTGGGAGATATAATCAGGGAGTTTACCATGAACAAAACAATACCTTTCTTTGAATTGCAGAGTAACAGCCCAAATTGAAAAGTTAATGCTATTCACGATACTTTATTTAATTTTGTTTTCATGCTTTGGTCTTCTCGCAGCCAGGGAATAATTTCAAGACAAATGTTAACCGAAGGTTGCCCCGCTACTCCCCACAAAAGATTGTATTCATTACCGTCTTATGGAAACTCTTGCTCTTTATTTACCAATCTAATATATATATCATGGCAAGCTCGTTCAAAATATCTCCGCTAATGGAAATCGCCTAAAAAATGATCTCCGAAACTAGGCAAGATTTTTGAATTCTGTTTGCGGGAATCGAACTTGGCATTAGCAGAAATGAATTACCGCACTTATAATACATCACTATGACGTCATATCAATTTTTATGACGTCATTCCTATTTTTTGACATTTTTTGTTTC
>CM068954.1:53606235-53623293 GCA_035128595.1 Eptatretus atami | reverse complement strand
CGGATCTTTGTGAAACTTGCCATGTATATGCAGAAAGCCCACGCGCAGGCAGTAACCATCTCCAATTTTGCAAATTCTTCCTAGAAAATAAGTTGACGTCATAATATCGCCGCTAATGGAAATCGCCAATACCATTATCTCCGAAACTAGGCAAGCTGTATCAAGTTAAATAAGTTGAACAAGAAACGGATTCAGAAAATAATAACAAATAAATATGAAACTTGTATTCTAGATTTGGGGATCAAATCACCGAGTACTACTAATCTTAATTATTTATTCAACGTTTAAAATGTGATGCAAACATAATGTGCAATTGATTTAAACAAAAACATTCAACTTTTTTCTTTTTTTTTTTTAAATCGCAGCATCAAAATATCCTTACTTTTCCAGAATTAAATAAAAATTGTTGGTGATCATGCAGTCACCAACACGTGTACTTCAAACAGAACACACATAAAAACAAGCACAACTATTGTCATGAACCAATTATGAACCTGCAATGTACAGAATGTGGGTCAGTACAAGGTTGCAACATGTTTTATCCCCAACAGACAAATCCAAGAGCATAGTTTCATGGGGTGAATAACCGCAGCAAAGGCACAAGAATAATGCAAACACTTGTTCAGACAAGCATTGCACTGCATCACAAGTGCAAGTAAAGGGACAAGATAATGCTCATAACCAAACGTGAAAAATTGGCTTGGTCATCCGTTAAAGTCGAATGGGAAACAGGTGTCTCTCTCCCTCTCCGTCTGTCTGTGTCTGTGTCTCTGTCTCTTCTCTCCTCTGCTCTCTCTCCCTCTCTCTCTCGTATGTACTCTTCACAGAGCGTCGGTCCACCGAAGCAGCTCCCTGAGAAGGGTTATACTGGGTGGTTTGCATTGCCTTCCCAGGAGTAGTTAGAGCAAGAATTTAGAATTTGTTCATGGTGCAGCAACAGCTCGCCTACTCTTCACGAAGGACACTGCAGGGTCTTTCACATGCACCAACGAATGCTGGCAGATGGGATGCCCAGTTTAACGTCTATCAGAGGGTGGCACACACATTGATGAATCACCCTGCCTGTGAAAACACCGGGGTGACAGTTTATAGCGGGTCAGGATTCAAGCCCAGGTTAGACAGCTTAGAGGCGAGTGTGCGTACCTCCAAGCCATCCTGCCAGCCCGAAAACAGGGTTACCAAAGTTTAAATGAAAAGGAACAGGACTGTGTAGCATATATATAGATAAATAAAATCATCCTGACATATAAGATGGAGACCACAGCCACCACTTATTATCTCCCTTAACCTAAGAAGTAATCACACAAATTCATCCAAAATGGTCTAATTACGTGTTTCAAAAATTGTGCCCTCCTTATCGCAACATCCTATGTAAGTTGACGGCTTTGCTTTGTTTTCTTGTGATACTTCCTCATTTCTTAATCAAGCCTGGTGTTGGCTTAGTGCTTCAGGTGGCTGGCTTGGGATCTTAGAGTCCTGAGTTTGAGCCCCGTTGGCAGCTGAATTAACACCAGTGGGGTTGACTCAGCCTGCCATCCTTCTGAGGTCGGCGAAATGAATACCAGTGTACTGGTAGAGGGCACAGCACCAGCGGCATAGGCACACCCCAACAAAATGATGGCTACCCGGCAGCCAAGCTGCCATACGCAAGAAGAAGAAGATTTATTAATCTCTCAACCCAGATCATCTTCAGCATTCTGTTTAAAATCATGACGACTGTACTAGTCAGCTTTTGTTTCATCACTTAATCAATTGTCCATTGTTTACAGCTACACAGAAACATTGACCAAACATAAGATTTTTTTATCCTCATCATCTCTCAACAGGTATCGAACTGTTGATAACTTGGTGCCTCGTATTCATGTATGCCGATGTTGCCACAGCTATCCAAGTCTTGATTTCTTACACTTCAGGTAGATAACAACTCTGGAATAGGAGAATATTATCATTTGTTCATCCACAGCTCATCCATCCATTTAAATTAGGTGTTTCAGGAGGATTTCCACTTGCTCACAGTATTATTTCTTCATTTCTTGTTTAGTTTTTGCACACACAATCTTGGCTTATGGAAGAAAGGAGAGGAGAGAGGAGATTGGGACCATACTCTGTGCAGAGCGTTGGTGCTGCTAGCAGTCTCCTTGGCTATTGGGCACAGTCCTGGACGGGTCGCCACTCCGACACAGTATACCAGCATGTGGCACTCATTTTGCCGACCTCGAAGGATGACAGCCCGAGTTAACCCACCTGGTATTAATCAACAGCTGACGGGATTTGAACTCAGGACCTAGGATTCAAAGCCCACCACCCTAACCATTAAGCCAACACCAGGCATATGGAAGAAAGAGTCAGCTGCAAATAAGAGGGTGGGTTAGGTCATGTCAATGGAGGTAGAAAATATCACCTATAGAGATCAGGAATTACATGAATGGTGGTGTACCACCAACTTGAACCACCTCCAAAAACATATCCACAAATGGGAGAAAAGAGAACAAAAGAATGGAAGTGGGCAGTCAGCATGGATTTGGGTAGTTTTACTGGTAATCTGGGCAGGGTCAGAGGGCTGGCACAATTAAGGGTGCAAAAGTGGAGAAATGGTAAGACGCCACAAACTTGTCTGGAAATTCAGAGCAAGAGGCCTTTTGAATATGCTTCATTGTGGGAGATGCCCATAATGCTCAGAACTTTAGATTTTCCAGAATCATGGAAAGAAAATGTGATGTGAGACCTCCGATGCAGTAATCCATTGAGCTATGACAAAGGTCTTGTAGCATATGAGTAGTTCTCACTTTTCAACAATGAAGATTATTTGAACGACAACGGATGCCGATCTGCGACTGGTTTGGAGACAGCTTTGCTATATGGGTGATAGTGAAGCTCATATTTCAAGAGACTATACACTTCTAGTGGATGACTGTGGAACTGGGTAGATGGATTTGTTTTTCAATCCTTCTCGAGTGAAAGGGTGAGGTGAGAAATTTTCCAGGATGAAAGACATGTCCCATTTGTCACATGGCATCTAATCAATTCAAGATCAGCAGAGAGTGACCCAGCTGCTGTTGGCTGCCTGTCAGTGGATACATTACTGTTTGGAATGACGTGGAGTTATCTAGCATAAGGAAGAGGGTTTGAAAGCAATTGAGAAACTGGTTATGTAAGGAAGATAAAAAAAGAGAAAATAGGAGGTGTATTAATTTGGGTATTGTATCGAAAGAATGAATGACATCAAGGAGGGAATTCGCATGGAGCATTCTGCCATCTGTGTGGATAGAGATTGAGGATAGGATGCTTTTATAGGGCTCCTGGTATAAAGCAAGAGCAGGATAGAGGGGTTCAAGAAGAATTGAGACAAACACGTGGTAATGGAAGAGTATTTATTATAGAGGATTCTATTTCACCAGGGATCGAAATGAATCCAGGAACAGAAAAGGGCAGAGCAGATAGAGAAATTTCTGACCTCATCCATGATTTCTTTCTAAGCCAGTTTTTAAAGAACCTACAAGGAGAGTGTCGGGCGGGGGGGGGGGGGGGTTTTGGAGAAACGTGTGCATCCTCTAGTTGATGGGGAGGGTTGACTAACTAAGAGCAGAGGAGCAATGTGGAGATTATAGGTTAGAAAACAGAGATCACTGAATGCCTGCAATGTGAAGGCAAACAGACGTGCTTGGCCTCGTCATGGGAAATTCAAATAATGTGAGAGCTCTGATATAATGTTGAGAACTCCGCCTCACCCTCCCAACCAACCACACCCAATTCTCCTCCTTCCAAATTTTCAGTTTTTTCTAGAGTTTCCTTTTGTATCCAGGATCTTGTCCACCCTATGCATCCTCTCCTCCCCATACCCAATGTTTGTCCAAGTCTGCCTCTATCTTGGCTTCAATTTGCTGTTGGTCCTCCCCCTCAACTGTTCCTTTTGTCCTGTTGTGTCTTGATCCATGCAGTGTACTAATTCTACTCTTCCACGAGCCTCGAAAATGTATACAACAACAACAACAACAAAAAGCTTAGACTCCACAAATCCAGCACAGACAGAAATTATGCTGGGATGCTAGCCCATACGGAGAGTAGTACTTTGTGAGCTACAGACAAAAATATTGTAGACTGTGAGTCACTCTGATTTCACAAGGAAATATTTGACTAACAGAGATGACCAGTCTGTGGCTGCTATGGTGGCCAGCTTTCCTGTGTGGTTGGCTCAGCGCAAGACATATTTTTAAGAGATTATCTGAATATGGTGGAGAAGGTGGAGATAGAGAGCATTTGGGGACAAGGGACTATAACATAGTGTGCGCAATGATCCATTAAGAATTCACGTGAGATTATAGTCGAGTAAAGCCATACACATTCAGAAGCATATGTTGACGGGACGAGGAGAGAGTTAGGTACTATAGATTCAGACAGACTAATAGGAGGGCAAATCAGAATCAGAGAAAACGGCATCCTTCAAGGAGAAAATGTGCAGTGTATCGAGTAGGGTGGTAAAAAGTACTGTTAAGAATGGGCAGAAGGCATTCATTAGTAATAAAAAACAGCAGACTGAGTCAGACTCGGATAATTACAGGCATAAACAGAGGCTAGTTAAGAAAGTAACTCGGCAAAAGGATATAACCGAGACAATTAAACAAAATTAAAAACAAACAAACAAAAAAAAAAACCTGTACCATACTCTTTAGGCCTGTCACATTTGCACGGCGGCCGTAGGGTCTACAAAATTACGGCCACTAGCAATTATAGGCGCGCCGCAGTATTTCCACGGTCACACAATGTAGCAGTCACATATGTTTTTATTTTTCGGGGAGCCGCACGGCGTATTTAGAAATTGTGGAGACGAAAACGTGGGGTGCCGTACGGTCTTTGATTTGATGTCGCACGGTGACCTTAGGGCGTCCCTGCGGCGGCCATAGAATTTTTCAAGGCAGACGCAAGGTCCCGCAAGGCGACCGCAGGGGGCCCAAGCGAACGTGCGGCCAGACGGACGGTAACGAGTGGGTATATATATATGTATACCAGTTCTTTTTTACGAAATAAAAATATAACATTTCGAATATACCAGTAATATATAACTGAATATACTATACTATAATAATATAACTGAATATCCCAGTTCGGAGTACCGTGGTGCCCCCAGAATCCGAACGCCCCATTGTTTGAACAAATTGGAATACGAACAATTTTTCGAGAAAATTTTGCCCTAAAAAACGAACACATTTCAAAACGAACACAACGTGGCGTTCATGTTGTTCACGTGCATCTCCCCCGCCTGTTCGACCCGCATCTTCGTGCTTTGTTCATTCAGTTCATCGGTGGAAGTCCTCGTGAAAGCATCTCTCATGTGTCGATCGCTACTTTACCTCGTGTTTTCACCTTGATTTGTGCTGTTGTTTTTTTTTACTCATCTTGTGTTTATTAATAACAAAAAAGCAATCCGATGACGTGGTGTGACGGACTGTCGGGCAAGGATTTAATTTCACAGAAAAACCGGTTGTAATTTGGAATATCCATGATTACTCAGCCCGATGCGTTTGAGAAAGGATTGTGGTTCTGGGGCATCATGTTTGATGAGCTGCCCTGGGGCAGTGCTCTCGCAGACGTGCGCGACGATCAGAACCCAGGCCGGAGCACGAGCCTGTGTGTGGACCTTTGGATGTGGTGATTGTACCAGTTTACATACAATACACACACCGAAGGTCATTTACTCATCTTATTTTACCTTAAACATGGGTAATTTCAGTTGAAAGTGTCTGAAAGTGGGTTTTCTTGGGTCCAGGAACGGATTAATTTCACTTTCCATTATTTCTTATTGGGAAAATAGTTTTGGAATCCGAACTTTTGCAATCCGAACAAGCTCCTGGAACGAATTAAATTGGGATTCTGGGGGCATACTGTATAGGCAAACACCTATACTCCGATGTCTGGCAGTAGCGCACGGTGACGCACGGTCGACGCAGACTGCCACGGAGGCGTACATAGGACGCACGGCGGGCATAGGGGAACCATGCGTCGACCCTGCGTTGCCACAGGTAGTCACACAGACCGCAAGGCACCGTACGTTGAACACAGGGACGCCTTAGGACTACCCTACGGCGACGCGTGGAAATAGTGTGGCCGCCGTAATTTTTTGGGGGTGGCAAAATTCATTTTTCATGAAAGAGCCTACGGCAGCCGCACGAATAACGCAAGCCCACCGTACGCCCTACGTACGGTCGACGTGGAACACATCTACGTCACAGCCTGGCTTGTCGAATTGCTACGGCGAAAACGTAGAAATGAAAAAAGTTATAACTCCGCGCTATAATTCCACGGCGACCCCTACGACTGTAAAAGATAGCATACGGCGTAGGGCCACCCTGAGGCCACCTCAGAAACTCTGCGGCCGCCGCACGTTTCTGTCAATCAGGGGGGTAGGCCGCCGTATCCTACCGTAGAGCAATGTACTTAGGCTTAGAGCGTGGGTGCCACCGAAGCAGCACTGCCTCGAGGGTTATACCTTGACTGAGCAAGGGTTATACTGGGGTGGTTTGCCATGCCTTCCCAGGGTTATTTGTCCATGCTCTATCCTTTAAATGCTAAGTGCCAAGCAAGGAAGCAGCACGTACCATTTAAAAAGTCTTTGACACGAATCGGCTGGGGTTCGACCACCCTCGACTCAGAGCGGAACGCTCTAACCATTACGCCACCGAGTCTGGTATTAAACAATAGCAAGTAATCATAATGTGCATAAAAAGAGCAGATGAAAATTGGTTAGTTAGTTGATGAAAGGTGAGAAAGCAGCATTATTAGCCCCCGTTGATTTGGTCAGAAATGGGGGCTTATGGACTGACTTGTACATGCGTCTGTCCGTCCGTCCGTCCACAGCCATATCTCGGACATGTATGGACCGATTTTGTTCAAACTTGCACATAGATATTGAATGATGGCTTACATAAGCATGTCTTTCTTTCGAATCAGATCCAAGATGGGTCGACTCGCGGCCATTTTGTTACTTAAACGTGTCCCCAACCATTCTCCGACATGCATGGCCCGATTTTTGTCCAAACTTAAACACAAACACAGTAACATGATGGCGTACATTGCATCTCACTTTATTTGGCGATCTGATAAAGATGGCCGACAGTCGACTGCGGCCATTTTAGTTGTAAATAAATATGGATTAGCTCTTTACCTCCGTACAGCAAAATTATAAAGAAAAACAAAATTACTTCCAGTCCTGCCATGACATTTTATGTCTTTTCTCCTTGTTAAATTGTTATTTTGCTCAATGTTTACAAAAGAAGGCAGTGGAACCAGTTGCTGAAATAATTTACCAGGAGGTAAGGAATAGCTTTTAGAAGAGTTACAAGTAGGAGTAGAGGAAATAAACAGTTATATGAATAGCTTCAAGAAGAAAAGCTATAAACAGATAATGTGGGGGGTTTTCTGCAAGCACTGACGAGGCTCGTATGAGAGCTAACACACAGAAATTCACAACAAAGGGAGCAGGAGACAAGAGGGGCGGGAGAGGGAAGGACAAACCAGTGGGGACAGAGACGTGAGGAGATCTGAGGAAGGGAGAGGGATGGGGTGGGGTACAGGGTAAACAAGATGGACACTACAAGGGACTTTCAGGAAGGAAGGCAGGAAATTTGAAGGAGGTGGGTTGGGTGGATAACGGGGGTAGAAAGATTGTGGTTTTGGATGGGGAAAGACAAGAGATGGTGGTGAATAGCTGTTTTGAAGACGTGTAGGAAGAGTGGGATTGAAGAGAGTGTGGGAGTTTGTTCCAAAGGTGCAGTGATGCTTGATTTGGTAGTTTACCATAAGGGGGTTGCCGGCAGACCTGAGCGCCCTGCAGAAATATGGGGACATATCTCAGACAGACAGGGGGGGGCGAGGCCGGAGAGGGAACTGTAGAAGACAGAAAGACTACCGACGCTCTGCGGGAGAGAGTGAGAGACCCAAAATCAGCCTCATCACAGAGATACCAATGATCCTAAATGCCTTGGTTTCCACAGCGTGAGGCTGAAGAAAGGTGAAAGGCGGACACCAGCCCAGAGGGAGAGCAGTATCCATCAGGCTGCAGATGAAAGCTTTGTATGTGTCAGAAGCTCAGGTGGGCGAGAAGACTTTGCACGACGGGGATTCTCAGTCGGCGACTGGCTTTGCAAGCCAGGTTGGAAATGTGGACTTTCCCAGGAAAGATCATGGCAGATAGTGAGACCAGAAGCTGAATGAAGGATTTCTTCAAAAGAATTGTTGAGAAAGTAGATGGGGGTGGGGGGAGGGGGTTCCAGATGGTCCTTTAGAGAGACATAATGAGAGTGAGAGATTGTCAGGGTGAAAGAACATGTCCATGTGTTGGACGAGCTTGTGATTTTTATCCAGATCTGCAGAGAGTGAGAAGCTGCTGCTTCTGATCTGAGGAGACAGATGAACGGCAGAGGGTGGAGTCATCAGCAAAGAGATAAAGAGGATTCCCGAGAGTCAGAGAGATCATTGATGAAAACCAAGAGAAGAACAGGGCCCAGAACACTGCCTTGAGGAACTCCAGCCTGGACAGGAAGAGGGGTGAGAGAACTCCATTAAGGGACAAAAGTTGGCTGCGACAGGAGAGAAATCTGCGAGCCATGAGTGGAGACGTCCTTGCATACCATAGGAAGAGAGTTTGAGTGAGCAGAGCAGGGGCCAGACCATATTGAACAAAATGTGTTCAGGTTAACAAACAAAATGGTATTACAAAAGGCTATGCGAAACATAAAGAAATTCCTTCACGAGCACCGATAAAAGAATCAAAGCTGCAGTTAGCATGTCAAGGCATTGCTTATGATATGCTGGTATGGGAAAAAAAGTCTTGTAATTAGGACGGAACTCTCAGCTTAACTTGCTAGGTCGAAAGGCTGTGTGCATTAAATATAACCTCCTACTATTCTTGAGAAGTAAAAAAAATAAAAGTCAAACAATTTGTACATTTCAAAGCCATCCACAGATTATATGCAAATGAAGAAGAGTGAGGTTGATAAGAGTAAATGAGAAGGAATGAAAACAGGATAATGTCGAGGAAGGAAGAGAGGGAGGATTACAGCTAATATTCACAATTTTTCATGCAGAGAATCTATATATATATATAATATATATGCCTCTTATGTTACAATCCAGCTGTTCAGCCTGTAAATACAAGTGAAAAACGTTTATCTGTCTTAACCGTTTAAACTCCTCTTCTCTGTTGCAATGTTTTGGTTCAATTCTGAGCCTTCTAATACATCTTTCATCATCATCACTACACACACACGCACGAGTACACCCCTTACCGGTATGGAAGAACTTGCCCGAAAAGAACCTAGGTTTTTGAAGGTGAAATTTTTTCACATGTTACGAAGGCTTAACTGGGTTGTGGGAAGTAGGGCCTATAGGGGCAGGTGAAAAAATATATATATATATTTATATTTGGTTTGCAAGTCATCAATTTGTGACTACACTGTTCCTCATCAGCGTAAAAATATTTCTGCTGATGGAGACAAATAATATATAAATTAAGAAAAACAGACATAATTCACAGATTAGGAGACATACTCGTTATATTGTTTCCCAATTTATTTAATATACAATCATTATGGAAGACAACAAATCCTTCTACTTAACTGGTAACCAAATTGTTATACTACAGACTTTCGTTAAAATGAAATCGTTGAGACTTCAATCAAAAATGTTTGATTGAACAAAAAGCCAAAAATATTTTTGGCAATTATTTGTCAGAAATCCTCTGAAAGACTTCATTTTCAATGAAAACTACTGCTGGGTCCAGGTATAATACATTAAAGCACTCAAAAACACACCTCAGTCTTCTCTAGTTTCTCTCAACAAGACGTATAAACAATAACTTCGAAAATATTCACAAACAAAAGCATCTCTTTTAAAAAAAAAGAAATCTGCATCTTTCAAAAGTTTCAAAACAACCTCCTTTAAAAGATCGACTCTTTGGGCCGAAAGCTGCACTAATTAGTTAAAGAAGACATCTATGAACGTGGACCCTCAGAGCAAATATCCTTTAAACAGCTTGCAGATTCTCGGTGCTTCCTGCCGAGCACAAGGAATCAACACACACCATCTTCACTATCCTGAATGGTATTTGCAATGTGCCACAACTGGCGCCCCATAACCCATAACCACAATCACATCCACACAACCGTTTGTATTTTTTTTTTAACTTTGTTCCTTTAATTCAAAAATGGAAAAAAACAATGCATGTCCTTCGTTGAGCATTAAGAGATTAGCATATACTGTACATATTTTCTTGCCATCACAGGGAATTTGTTTTTCATCTGCTGTCACATTGGGTGTATTTTCTTTGTCACAGAATACAACAGCACTATTCATAACGCTACGGACGTGAAATTTCACTCGTGTGCCTGTTGCAGTGACATTTCTGATTGATACCTTATTGTGTGCAGCTTAAGTCACAAGCGCTTATTCCTCAATTATTCTGGACAAGGGATCAGTCTAATATGTTGTTTATATTTGCAACCAAAATCATTAAACAGTTTCCAGAACTTATTCCTACAAAGACAAAGGCCCATAGAGAAGCCTGTTTTCATTCTTTTTTTCTTTTTTTTTACAGGCGTCTAAGGTTCATAGAAGAGCTATCACCACAAACCTCAACACAACACCTGGACTTGACCTTTAAAAAAAAATCCAAAACATACATCAGACCAAACAGCGTGAACATGGGAGTGACAAAACACTGGTTACTGGTGACACCATCTTGTGGGATTACATTTTCTCTCACCAGTCAACAAGCGGTAATTCAGAGAAGAAATGTCATCACCCCTCTCTCCACCCCAATCCCCCATGGATGCCAAAACTACGGGATTTATTTCATGCTCTTTCCTCTAAATGCTGAGTGTCAATCACACGTTTTTAAGTGTTTGGTATGATGCGGCCAGGGACAGAATCGAACTGTTGACCTATCTGACTCAGAGTGGAACTCTGAGCATTACACACTGAAGTAGTAAATGATGGTAAAAGTAGCGACTAAATCGGTGCAAAATATGCTCAGAATTTGGGGTTGGAGCTCTAACATCAGTTGCAACTTCTGTGATGGTGAGTCCATTCTACATGAGCTAATGTTCAGGTGTCTAACAATGGTCCCCAGAATCACCACTCACACCAACACATTTCGATCTCTTCAACTCAATTTTTGTGAATATACCAATCAGATCATGAATCATGCTCAGACAGAGCATTGGTGCCCGCCGAACAATTCAATGGCGAGAGATACAATTCTATATGGGTTGCCACTCCGACGAGGAAATCAGGGCAGGAATTTGAATTTGTCTCAGCGTGCCGGCGATAGCTCGAACTCTCTTCAAGAAGGACACCATGGGATCTTTAATATCCAACAACTAATGCCAACAGACGGACACAGTTTAACGTCTATCCGGGGAGGCACACAATTGATGAACGCACCCTACCTGTGAAATACTGGGATGAGTTTATAGGTGGGTTGGCGATTCGAACCCAGGCTAGACAGCTCAAGGCGAGAAGTACCTCTCGGCCATACTGCCAGCCTTTGTGACTCTCCCGTTCAGAATAATATTTTGGAGCCTTCTCACATGATTTCAGTGATCACTCTTTCTGAAGTAATGTGAAAAGGTCCAAATGATCACTTTCTGCTTCTGGTGAAAAGCCAAATCAAGAAGCCATTAATAGTTTATCAATTTGAAAAGAAGCCAGTTTTAGGATTCTCAGACGAAGATAACAGCTCTTCAAAACGTTGCTGGCCAGAATCATAATGGCAACGGGCGGCCACGCCACATATCGGATCGACTATTTACACTTCAGTTTAGTCAATAGCCAAATTGACCAATTTCAACACTTTTACAAGCGTGTGGCACGCTGCAATGTGTGAAAATGACAGCTACCTCATAACTGTGTTGCTGTTCAACTAAAAATATGCAAGATATAGTCACCAGACGTAAGCTGCTTTATTAACCAAGCTCATATTCGTGCTATTTTTGTTCTGCATTTTGCGTGCAGCACAAATGCAGAAAATGCACACAAGAAAGAAAAGCGCACACTTCCTGTACCGTGCCACACAAATTATTGGATTTGGGAGATATAATCAGGGAGTTTAACCATGAACAAAACAAATACCTTTCTTTGAATGCAAGTAACAGCCCAAATTAAAAAGTTAATGCCTATTCACGATACTTTATTAATTTTGTTTTCATGCTTTGGTCTTCCTCGCAGCCAGGGACATAATTCAAGACAAATGTTAATCCGAAGGTTCCCGCTACTCCGCCCACAAAAATGTATTCATTACCGTCTTTCAAACCTCGCGCAATAATCTACAATTAGCATTACTTTATGGTGGTAAGACTGCTATATAACTATTATATATATATATGGCAACTTTTTAGATCCTCGTGGAGGATCTCTAAGTCTTACTCACGTTGTTGTTCTTTTGTGGACTTTTTTGTTTCACAGCCTACAGTTTTTCATCGAAACTTCCTTGAAACTTGGCATATATATTAGGCATCAGTCGTTAAGCTTATCGTTGCAGTTTCTTCCACTCTATCGGGGGGGGGGGGAGGGTGAGCAAAGCCGTTGATTAATATCGATAGTATTTCTCACAAAGTCTAACTATCCAAGTTTCTCCCGACGTCATAGCTGTAGTCTTATTGTGTCATTTTCGACTTGAAATCGATTGCTTCCGCCTCTCTCATTTGAATTTTCTCACTCAGGATCACGTGTGGACACGTGACAACCTCGAAGCCAATAGATGGGCTGACATCGTATGCAAATTGTGAGACTGCTGCTCACTTGTCCGATACCAGCTAAGATGCTTCCGCATAGATGCAGCCTTCACTGACAGAAGAGAATCACCGGCAGTCACTCCCCGCTGAGGTATTTTACTTCGCCGGCCGACGGCGATTGAACTCAGGACCTAGGATCCAAGTCGCCACCGTAACCACTAGCACAACCACCATAGGCAGCGCACTCAGCTGTCATCCATTTCCGAGATGGCCGGCGAACAGATACACCGGAGAGTACATTCCAGTGTGTGTACTGGTAGAGGGCAACTGCATCGCACACGAGTCGCGCTTCAAGAAATGATACCGCTACCCCGGCAGCTAAAGGCTGCCATACACGGACCACAGCCACCACAACGAAATTTGTGAATTAAAATAGCTCTGTTTCATTGCCTTTCTTATACATTGATCTGTATTTAGACTTGTTTACCCATCATAATATTGAAGTATCAGTTGGAGTTGGTTAAAAAGAAGTAACAGATAATGTCTATTTGGAATCTAATATATCGAACGACAGGATTCATAGAAATGTGGGCACAAGAACTATAATGTAGAGAATAATGCATAAACACTGATAATGAATCAACAATATTACACTAAAATCATATATAAAATCAAAATTCTTGCAAACTCTTAAAGGCTGTCACGGTGGTCAATGGGTCTTTCCCAAATTAGTTTTCAATATCAATTATAATGATTACTATTTTTGTGTAAATAAACATACATAAATAAATGTTTGAGGGGCGGCTAATCTTAAGATCGGGAGGGGGTAGGTGGAATCGATTCAAAGCTACCCCGGGGTAACTTGAAATCGATTTAGTACCGAGAACTTGAAAGGGGGTCGACGATTGCCGAGGTAACTTGAAAGGGGAGTACTGAAATCTTTACACTGCACTCGGGTACCATAGGCCCATGATCGATAGTAGTCCTCCCGCCCCGCCGCCCTCGGCTAAACGTCGTTCGTGACCGTTAAACCGAGCCATGTTGTTGACCACTTTCCCATTTATCCATCTTACATGGCCGTAAAAACGTCACGTTGACTTACTCTGCGTTCCCTCGCATACTGTCCTGGGCTGCATATAATTACACTGGGAGCTGTCACGATCACCGGCCATATTCATCAAAAATCGCACGAATGGGGGTCAGCTGCCGGTGGATTTCCTCCTGCAGGAACGCCATGTCTTGGACACCACTAAGCCTGTCACATACAGACTCTGACCGTAATTTCAATACGTGTCAGCACGATCTATTGGCTGTCGACTGCGTCACCTGTGGCCCACACGTGATCCGAGGGAGAAATTCAAAAATGAGAGAGCGGTGGGGAATGCATCGTTTTTCAAGATGAAATACACATAACGGCAGCTATTTGAGTGGAGAACTTTTGGAATACGTATGTATTTGGATGATAAACTATCATATTATCAAATGGTTTTGTCAACCCCGCCCCCGCCCCCCCGCCCCGATGAAAAGTGGAAGAAACCTTGGATTTTTCAGCTACTTTCTGAGCCATGGCTGATGGCCATATATGTAAAAATCCCTGCGCAGACAGTTACATCTCTGATTTTTGAAAAATTTCCTCTAGAAGCAAACCTGATACATCACAATGACGTCATCATTAAGAGGACGAGGATCTTAGCTCATTCGAGCTTGTTTAACTCAAACTTTGATATTGAATCATTCCTGGTGGAATGTTTTGCCATCTTTCAACTTTGCTTTCGGTGGGAAGAATGGGGATTTATGATGGCGGGCCATCGACTTCACCCCAGTTATATATTTTTTTGTGCAAGCAATTGTATCCTTCTCTAATTGTTTAAAACATTAATGGATTTCAACAGCAATATAACAAGCAAAGCATGGATAAGGTTGCTTTATGATGCAATAATTACCTGATACGTTGCAGTTACATTTTATGGTTACACAGAAATGTGAAATACAGGAAATATAAGACATGGAACAAATATGAGAACCCATGACTGCTGAGGGGCCACAAAACTTGTTTCACAATTCACGACTATTGTTGCATGGATCCAGACATGCAACAGGATGCGTCTGGCACACAATATCCAATCTACGATCCACATTTGAAACATATCTGGAGATATGTCAAACCTATGACCACCATCCAATATATGATCCCTCCACCCCTCTTTCACCTCATTTCAACTTTCCCTACCTATTTGCAATTTATCTTTCCCTCTTCTCTTTCCTCCTCCTGATTGTTCACCCCTTGTCGTGTCCACATATTGTCCTACTGCCCCACAACAAGTGCGTTGCGTTCTACCGTTTGCCACTTTGCTCTTCCATGAGCTTAGACTTTGGATATTAATTCATTTTTTATGTTCTCATATAACACTGTGGTATTATCCATTCAAGAGGGAGCTGCATTGAGAAGCAGGATCTGTTTTATCAGCCTGCTAAAAACCAGTAGATCTTATGCTTATATAATGGACATTCACCTGTTTTCACGAGACTCTGCCTTTGGCCATGCATAAACGTTGCCCACCCTGTCATTACATCAATACATTATCGGGGTTGACTCAGCCTGTCATCCTTCTGAGGTTGACAAAATGAGGACCAGTGTACTGGTAATAGGGACACTGCATCGGCGGCATAGCCATGTCCTCAACCAATGATGCAACCAGCAGCCATAAGGTGGCACTCAAAAGGAAGGAATACATTATCAACAACACTTGTAGCCATGTAAATTGCAAAACAAGACAACAAAATCAAATCATTGTGTTCTCAAAGGCAATGTGCCAGCCCACACAGATTAAAACAAGACAAACAGCACAGACTACAAGGTTCACGAGAAGTTTATTTGTCTCAACGGTAGTTGTGATTCTGTCCTAGCCACTCCCTCTTTTGAGCTGACCACTCAAAAAACCCATTGATTATGAACTTGGAGAGAAATAGTCAAACACAAGTCAACCTGACCTGTGTACAGATGATAACGCAACAATGTCCGACTTCCAAGGCTCAAATTGTTGATTTACATAATCCACAATTAATCCATTCTACTTAATACACATTAAACAAAGGAAAATAAGGAAAAAAATCAAAAACAATTATTGCTTTCAATCAATTTAATTACAATGAACTTAAATGTTCTGTGCTTAACTCCTCTTACCAATGCAAACTTCTTGTTGAGCATCATTTGTTCCTCAAGGACGCTGAGATTGTTGAAAAGATGTGGTTGCATGTGACTCCACATGTGTGGGAACCACCAAAAATTGTTGCGGTAATGAAGCAGCATATCATCACCCTCGCACTCTTCTGGGGTACCTGTCATCATCAGTACAAACTGTTATAATGAGTCAGGCTATTCCAAAAGCAAACAAACACTCCGCTTTGCTCTTTAAACAAATAATTTGGGGAAAGCATTCTGCAAGGTTCTTCCATTTTTAAAATAATGATGCTTTTCAACTTGAGGTTTGTAGAATTGCATTTCATTTCCATGATTTATATTACTCATTTCAAGAATGAAACGAGAACTTCACTCGGTAGAGCGCGTACCTCCGTCACGCTGATTAGTTTCTATTCTGTATCCCACCGATAGGCCGGATCTGGATCAGGACCTGAAGTAAAATCAAATCGGCTTGTTCGTGTCACCTACCCAACTCATCCACCAAGGTTTGTCAGAATCCGTCCACAACTTTTTGACATATCATGCTATGTATCGTTTTTGGCCAAGTCTCTCAATTGTGAAGAATCACTTAAAAAATTATCATATCCGGATTCGGATCTTCACCAAAATCTAATCCCTTTGTCCTCATCACACACCCAACCTGTCCACTAGGTTTCGTCTGAATCCATCTACAACTTTTTGAGATATCCTGCTCACAGACAGACAAACAGTCAGGGATGAAACCATAACCTCCGTCCACCTTCGGTGGCGGAGGTAATCATTGCTTGGACAGCAAGACACGTGGTGATGTCCAAGCCTATGAGGACAAAAATACAGAACTGCAAGTTATAATCCATGCTCATTAACTCGTATCAATTAAATACACCAATGACTAATAATCAAGTTGAATAATGGATCAAATTTAAATAACAATCGAGTTAAATGAAGCTAAAACCAATAATCAAGTTAAATTAAGTTGAACAAGAAACGGATTCAGAAAATAATAACAAATAAATATGAAACTTGTATTCTAGATTTGGGGATCAAATCACCGAGTACTACTAATCTTAATTATTTATTCAACGTTTAAAATGTGATGCAAACATAATGTGCAATTGATTTAAACAAAAACATTCAACTTTTTTTCTTTTT
>CM068954.1:53585956-53606225 GCA_035128595.1 Eptatretus atami | reverse complement strand
CTTACTTTTCCAGAATTAATAAAAATTGTTGGTGATCATGCAGTTCACCAACACGTGTAACTTCAAACAGAACACACATAAAAACAAGCACAACTATTGTCATGAACCAATTATGAACCTGCAATGTACAGAATGTGGGTCAGTACAAGGTTGCAACATGTTTTATCCCCAACAGACAAATCCAAGAGCATAGTTTCATGGGGTGAATAACCGCAGCAAAGGCACAAGAATAATGCAAACACTTGTTCAGACAAGCATTGCACTGCATCACAAGTGCAAGTAAAGGGACAAGATAATGCTCATAACCAAACGTGAAAAATTGGCTTGGTCATCCGTTAAAGTCGAATGGGAAACAGGTGTCTCTCTCCCTCTCCGTCTGTCTGTGTCTGTGTCTCTGTCTCTCTCTCTCTCTGTCTCTCTCTCTCCCTCTCTCTCTCGTATGTACTCTTCACAGAGCGTCGGTGCCACCGAAGCAGCTCCCTGAGGAAGGGTTATACTGGGTGGTTTGGCATTGCCTTCCCAGGAGTAGTTAGAGCAAGAATTTAGAATTTGTTCATGGTGCCAGCAACAGCTCGCCTACTCTTCACGAAGGACACTGCAGGGTCTTTCACATGCACCAACGAATGCTGGCAGATGGGATGCCCAGTTTAACGTCTATCAGAGGGATGGCACACACATTGATGAATCACCCTGCCTGTGAAACACCGGGGTGACAGTTTATAGCTGGGTCAGGATTCAAGCCCAGGTTAGACAGCTTAGAGGCGAGTGTGCGTACCTCCAAGCCATCCTGCCAGCCCGGAAAACAGGGTTACCAAAGTTTAAATGAAAAGGAACAGGACTGTGTAGCATATATATAGATAAATAAAATCATCCTGACATATAAAGATGGAGACCACAGCCACCACTTATTATCTCCCTTAACCTAAGAAGTAATTCACAAATTCATCCAAAATGGTCTAATTACGTGTTTCAAAAATTGTGCCCTCCTTATCGCAACATCCTATGTAAGTTGACGGCTTTGCTTTGTTTTTCTTGTGATACTTCCTCATTTCTTAATCAAGCCTGGTGTTGGCTTAGTGCTTCAGGTGGCTGGCTTGGGATCTTAGAGTCCTGAGTTTGAGCCCCGTTGGCAGCTGAATTAACACCAGGTGGGGTTGACTCAGCCTGCCATCCTTCTGAGGTCGGCGAAATGAATACCAGTGTACTGGTAGAGGGGCACAGCACCAGCGGCATAGGCACACCCCAACAAAATGATGGCTACCCGGCAGCCAAGCTGCCATACGCAAGAAGAAGAAGATTTATTAATCTCTCAACCCAGATCATCTTCAGCATTCTGTTTAAAATCATGACGACTGTACTAGTCAGCTTTTGTTTCATCACTTAATCAATTGTCCATGTTTTACAGCTACACAGAAACATTGACCAAACATAAGATTTTATTATCCTCATCCATCTCTCAACAGGTATCGAACTGTTGATAACTTGGTGCCTCGTATTCATGTATGCCGATGTTGCCACAGCTATCCAAGTCTTGATTTCTTACACTTCAGGTAGGACTACAACTCTGGAATAGGAGAATATTATCATTTGTTCATCCACAGCTCATCCATCCATTTAAATTAGGTGTTTCAGGAGGACTTTCCACTTGCTCACAGTATTTATTTCTTCATTTCTTGTTTAGTTTTTGCACACACAATCTTGGCTTATGGAAGAAAGGAGAGGAGAGAGGAGATTGGGACCATACTCTGTGCAGAGCGTTGGTGCTGCTTGAGCAGTCTCCTTGGCTATTGGGCACAGTCCTGGACGGGTCGCCACTCCGACACAGTATACCAGCATTGGCACTCATTTTGCCGACCTCGGAAGGATGACAGGCCGAGTTAACCCCACCTGGTATTAATTCAACAGCTGACGGGATTTGAACTCAGGACCCTAGGATTCAAAGCCCACCACCCTAACCATTAAGCCAACACCAGGCATATGGAAGAAAGAGTCAGCTGCAAATAAGAGGGGTGGGTTAGGTCATGTCAATGGAGGTAGAAAATATCACCTATAGAGATCAGGAATTACATGAGATGGTGGTGTACCACCAACTTGAACCACCTCCAAAAAACATATCCACAAATGGGAGAAAAGAGAAACAAAAGAATGGAAGTGGGCAGTCAGCATGGATTTGGGTAGTTTTACTGGTAATCTGGGCAGGGTCAGAGGGCTGGCACAATTAAGGGTGCAAAAGTGGAGAAATGGTAAGACGCCACAAACTTGTCTGGAATATCAGAGCAAGAGGCCTTTTGAATATGCTTCATTGTGGGAGATGCCCATAATGCTCAGAACTTTAGATTTTCCAGAATCATGGAAAGAAAAATGTGATGTGAGACCTCCGATGCAGTAATCCATTGAGCTATGACAAAGGTCTTGTAGCATATGAGTAGTTCTCACTTTTCAACAATGGAAGATTATTTGGAACGACAACGGATGCCCGATCTGCGACTGGTTTGGGAGACAGCTTTGCTATATGGGTGATAGTGAAAGCTCATATTTCAAGAGACTATAACACTTCTAGTGGATGACTGTGGAACTGGGTAGATGGATTTGTTTTTCAATCCTTCTCGAGTGAAAGGGTGAGGTGAGAAATTTTCCAGGATTGAAAGACATGTCCCATTTGTCACATGGCATCTAATCAATTCAAGATCAGCAGAGAGTGACCCAGCTGCTGTTGGCTGCCTGTCAGTGGGATACACTACTGTTTGGAATGACGTGGAGTTATCTAGCATAAGGAAGAGGGTTTTGAAAGCAATTGAGAAACTGGTTATGTTAAGGAAGATAAAAAAAGAGAAAATAGGAGGTGTATTAATTTGGGTATTGTATCGAAAGAAATGAATGACATCAAGGAGGGAATTCGCATGGAGCATTCTGCCATTCTGTGTGGATAGAGATTGAGGATAGGATGCTTTTATAGGGCTCCTGGTATAAAGCAAGAGCAGGATAGAGGGGTTCAAGAAGAATTGAGACAAACACGTGGTAATGGAAGAGTATTTATTATAGAGGATTCTATTTCACCAGGGATCGAATGAAGTCCAGGAACAGGAAAAGGGCAGAGCAGATGAGAAATTTCTGGACCTCATCCATGATTTCTTTCTAAGCCAGTTTTTAAAGAAGCCTACAAGGAGAGGTGTATCGGCGGCACAGGGGGGGGGGGGGGGGGTTTAGGAAGAACGTGTGCATCCTCTAGTTGATGGGGAGGGTTGACTAACTAAGAGCAGAGGGAGCAATGTTGGAGATTATAGGTTAGAAAACAGAGATCACTGAATTGCCTGCAATGTGAAGGCAACAGACGTGCTTTGGCCTCGTCATGGGAAATTCAAATAATGTTGAGAGCTCTGATATAATGTTGAGAACTCCGCCTCCACCCTCCCAACCAACCACACCCAATCTCTCCTCCTTCCAAATTTTCAGTTTTCTTCCTGAGTTTCCTTTTGTATCCAGGATCTTGTCCACCCTATGCATCCTCTCCTCCCCATACCCAATGTTTGTCCAAGTCTGCCTCTATCTTGGCTTTCAATTCTGCTGTTGGTCTCCCCCCTCAACTGTTCCTTTTGTCCTGTTGTGTCTTGATCCATGCAGTGTACTAATTCTAGCTCTTCCACGAGCCTCGAAAATGTATACAACAACAACAACAACAAAAAGCTTTAGACTCCACAGAATCCAGCACAGACAGAAATTATGCTGGGATGCTAGCCCATACGGGAGAGTAGTACTTTGTGAGCTACAGACAAAATATTGTAGACTGTGAGTCACTCTGATTTCACAAGGAAATATTTTGACTAACAGAGGATGACCAGTCTGTGGCTGGCTATGGTGGCCAGCTTTCCTGTGTGGTTGGCTCAGCGCAAGACATATTTTTAAGAGATTATCTGAATATGGTGGAGAAGGTGGAGATAGGAGAGCATTTGGGGACAAGGGACTATAACATAGTGTGCGCAATGATTCCATTAAGAATTCACGTTTGAGATATAGTCGAGTAAAGCCATTACATTTCAGGAAGCATATGTTGACGGGACGAGGAGAGAGTTAGGTACTATAGATTCAGACAGACTAATAGGAGGGCAAATCAGAATCAGAGAAACGGGCATCCTTCAAGGAGAAAATGTGCAGTGTATCGAGTAGGGTGGTAAAAAGTACTGTTAATGATGGGCAGAAGGCATTTCATTAGTAATAAAAAAACAGCAGGACTGGAGTCAGACTCGGATAATTACAGGCATAAACAGAGGCTAGTTAAGAAAGTAACTCGGCAAAAGGATATAACCGAGACAATTAAACAAAATTAAAAACAAACAAACAAAAAAAAAACCTGTACCATACTCTTTAGGCCTGTCACATTTGGCACGGCGGCCGTAGGGTCTACAAAATCTACGGCCACTAGCAATTATAGGGCGGCGCAGTATTTCCACGGTCACACAATGTAGCAGTCACATATGTTTTTATTTTTCGGGGAGCCGCACGGCGTATTTAGAAAATTGTGGAGACGAAAACGTGGGGTGCCGTACGGTCTTTGATTTGATGTCGCACGGTGACCTTAGGGCGTCCCTGCGGCGGCCATAGAATTTTCAGGCAGACGCAAGGTCCCGCAAGGCGACCGCAGGGGGCCCAAGGCGAAGTGCGGCCAGACGGACGGTAACGAGTGGGTATATATATATGTATACCAGTTCTTTTTTTACTGAAATAAAAATATAACATTTCGGAATATACCAGTAATATATAACTGAATATACTATACTATAATAATATAACTGAATATCCAGTTCGGAGTACCGTGGTGCCCCAGAATCCGAACGCCCCATTGTTTGAACAAATTGGAATCGAACAATTTTTCGAGAAAATTTTGCCCTAAAAACGAACACATTTCAAAAACCGAACACAACGTGGCGTTCATGTTGTTCACGTGCATCTCCCCCGCCTGTTCGACCCGCATCTTCGTGCTTTGTTCATTCAGTTCATCGGTGGAAGTCCTCGTGAAAGCATCTCTCATGTGTCGATCGCTACTTTACCTCGTGTTTTCACCTTGATTTGTGCTGTTGTTTTTTTTACTCATCTTGTGTTTTAATTAATAACAAAAAAGCAATCCGATGACGTGGTGTGACGGACTGTCGGGCAAGGATTTAATTTCACAGAAAAACCGGTTGTAATTTGGAATATCCATGATTACTCAGCCCGATGCGTTTGAGAAAGGTGATTGTGGTTCTGGGGCATCATGTTTGATGAGCTGCCCTGGGGCAGTGCTCTCGCAGAGTGCGCGAGCGATCAGAACCCAGGCGCGAGCACGAGCCTGTGTGGACCTTTGGATGTGGTGATTGTACCAGTTTACATACAATACACACACCGAAGGTCATTTACTCATCTTATTTTACCTTAAACATGGGTAATTTCAGTTGAAAGTGTCTTGAAAGTGGGTTTTCTTGGGGTCCAGGAACGGATTAATTCACTTTCCATTATTTCTTATTGGGAAAATAGTTTTGGAATCCGAACTTTTTGCAATCCGAACAGCCTCCTGGAACGAATTAAATTGGGATTCTGGGGGCATCACTGTATAGGCAAACACCTATACTCCGATGTCTGGCAGTAGCGCACGGTGGACGCACGGTCGACGCAGACTGCCACGGAGGCCGTACATAGGACGCACGGCGGGCATAGGGGAACCATGCGTCGACCCTGCGTTGCCCAGGTAGTCACACAGACCGCAAGGCCACCGTACGTTGAACACAGGGACGCCTTAGGACTACCCTACGGCGACCGTGGAAATAGTGTGGCCGCCGTAATTTTTTGGGGGTTGGCAAATTCATTTTTCATTGATAAGAGCCTACGGCAGCCGCACGAATAACGCAAGCCCACCGTACGCCCTACGTACGGTCGACGTGGAACACATCTACGTCACAGCCTGGCTTGTCGAATTGCTACGGCAACGTAGAAATGAAAAAAGTTATAACTCCGCGCTATAATTCCACGGCGACCCTACGACTGTAAAAGATAGCCATACGGCGTAGGGCCACCCTGAGGCCACCTCAGAAACTCTGCGGCCGCCGCACGTTTCTGTCAATTCAGGGGGGTACGGCCGCCGTATCCTAGCCGTAGAGCAAATGTGACTTAGGCCTTAGAGCGTGGGTGCCACCGAAGCAGCACTGCCTCGAGGGTTATACCTTGACTGAGCAAGGGTTATACGGGGTGGTTTGCCATTGCCTTCCCAGGGTTATTTGTCCATGCTCTATCCTTTTAAATGCTAAGTGCCAAGCAAGGAAGCAGCACGTACCATTTTAAAAAGTCTTTGACACGAATCGGCTGGGGTTCGACCACCTCGACTCAGAGCGAACGCTCTAACCATTACGCCACCGAGTCTGGTATTAAACACATAGCAAGTAATCATAATGTGCATAAAAAGAGCAGATGAAAATTGGTTAGTTAGTGATGAAAGGTGAGAAAGCAGCATTATTAGCCCCCGTTGGATTTGGTCAGAAATGGGGCTTATGGACTGGTACTTGTACATGCGTCTGTCCGTCCGTCCGTCCACAGCCATATCTCGGACATGTATGGACCGATTTTGTTCAAACTTGCACATAGATATTGAATGATGGCTTACATAAGCATGTCATTTTCTTTCGAGATCAGATCCAAGATGGTCGACTCGCGGCCATTTTGTTACTTAAACGTGTCCCCAACCATTTCTCCGACATGCATGGCCCGATTTTGTCCAAACTTAACACAAACACAGTACATGATGGCGTACATGTGCATCTCACTTTATTTGGCGATCTGATCAAAGATGGCCGACAGGTCGACTGCGGCCATTTTAGTTGTAAATAAATATGGATTAGCTCTTTACCTCCGTACAGCAAAATTACTAAAGAAAAACAAAATTACTTCCAGTCCTGCCATGACATTTTATGTCTTTTTCTCCTTGTTAAATTGTTATTTTGCTCAATGTTTACAAAAGAAGGCAGTGGAAGACCAGTTGCTGAAATAATTTAACCAGGAGGTAAGGAATAGCTTTTAGAAGAGTTACAAGTAGGAGTAGAGGAAATAAACAGTTATATGAATAGCTTCAAGAAGAAAAGCTATAAAACCAGATAATGTGGGGGGTTTTCTGCAAGCACTGACGAGGCTCGTATGAGAGCTAACACACAGAAATGCACAACAAAGGGAGCAGGAGACAAGAGGGGCGGGAGAGGGAAGGACAAACCAGTGGGGAACAGAGACGTGAGGAGATCTGAGGAAGGGAGAGGGATGGGGTGGGGTACACAGGGTAAACAAGATGGACACTACAGGGACTTTCAGGAAGGAAGGCAGGAAATTTGAAGGAGGTGGGTTTGGGTGGATTAACGGGGGTAGAAAAGATTGTGGTTTTGGATGGGGAAGACAAGAGATGGTGGTGAATAGCTGTTTGAAGACGTGTAGGGAAGAGTGGGATTGAAGAGAGTGTGGGAGTTTGTTCCAAAGGTGCAGTGATGCTTGATTTTGGTAGTTTTACCATAAGGGGGTTGCCGGCAGACCTTGAGCGCCCTGCAGAAATATGGGGACATATCTCAGACAGAACAGGGGGGGGCGAGGCCGGAGAGGAGACTGTAGAAGACAGAAAGACTACCGACCTGCTGCGGTGAGAGAGTGAGAGACCCAAAACTCAGCCTCATCACAGGAGATACCAATGATCCTAAATGCCTTGGTTTCCACAGCGTGAGGCTGAGAAAGGTGAAAGGCGGGAGCACCAGCCCAGAGGGAGAGCAGTATCCCATCAGGCTGCAGATGAAAGCTTTGTATGTGGTCAGAAGCTCAGGTGGGCCGAGAAGGACTTTGCACGACGGGATTCTCAGTCGGCGACTGGCTTTGCAAGCCAGGTTGGAAATGTGGCTTTCCAGGAAGATCATGGCAGATAGTGAGACCCAGAAGCTGAATGAAAGGATTTCTTCAAAAGAATTGTTGAGAAAGTAGATGGGGGTGGGGGGAGGGGGTTCCAGATGGTCCTTTAGAGAGACATAATGAGAGTGAGAGATTTGTCAGGGTTGAAAGACATGTTCCATGTGTTGGACGAGCTTGTGATTTTATCCAGATCTGCAGAGAGTGAAGAAGCTGCTGCTTTCTGATCTGAGGGATGACAGATGAACGGCAGAGGTGGAGTCATCAGCAAAGAGATAAAGAGGATTTTCCCGAGAGTCAGAGAGATCATTGATGAAAACAGAGAGAAGAACAGGGCCCAGAACACTGCCTTGAGGAACTCCACGCCTGGACAGGAAGAGGGGGTGAGAGAACTCCATTAAGGGACAAAAGTTGGCTGCGACAGGAGAGGAAATCTGCGAGCCATGAGTGGAGACGTCCTTGCATACCATAGGAAGAGAGTTTGGTGAGCAGAAGCAGGGGCCAGACCATATTGAAACAAATGTGTTCAGGTTACAAACAAAATGGTATTACAAAGGCTATGCGAACATAAAGAAATTCCTTCACGAAGGCACCGATGAAAGAATCAAAGCTGCAGTTAGCATGTCAAGGCATTGCTTATGATATGCTGGTATGGGAAAAAAAGTCTTGTAATTAGGAGGAACTCTCAGCTTAACTTGCTAGGTCGAAAGGCTGTGTGCATTAAATATAACTCCTACTATTCTGAGAAGTAAAAAATAAAAGTTTCAAACAATTTGTACATTTCAAAGCCATCCACAGATTATATGCAAATGAAGAAGAGTGAGGTTGATAAGGGAGTAAATGAGAAGGAATGAAAACAGGATAATGTCGAGGAAGGAAGAGGGAGGATTACAGCTAATATTCACAATTTTCATGCAGAGAATCTATATATATATATAATATATATGGCCTCTTATGTTACAATCCAGCTGTTCAGCCTGTAAATACAAGTGAAAAACGTTTATCTGTCTTAACCTTTAAACTCCTCTTCTCTGTTGCAATGTTTTTGGTTAATTCTGAGCCTTCTAATACATCTTTCATCATCATCACTACACACACACGCACGAGTACACCCCTTACCGGTATGGAAGAACTTGCCCGAAAACCTAGGTTGAAGGTGAAATTTTTCACATGTTCACGAAGGCTTAACTGGGTGTGAAGTAGGGCCTAGTAGGGGGCAGGTGAAAAAATATATATATATATTTATATATTGTTTGCAAGTCATAATTTGTACCTACACTGTTCCTTCATCACGTAAAAATATTTCTGCTGATGGAGACAAATAATATATAAATATAGAAAAACAGAAACATAATTCACAATTAGGAGACATACTCGTATATTGTTTCCAATTTATTTAATTATACAATCATTATGAGAAACAACAATCCTTCTTACTTTAACTGTAACCAAATTGTATACTACAGACTTCGTTAAAATGAAGTCGTTGAGACTTCAATCAAAAATGTTTGATTGAAAAAAGGCCAAAAATATTTTTGGCAATTATCTTGTCAGAAATCCTCTGAAAGACTTCATTTCAATGAAACTCTGCTGGGCAGGTATAATACATTAAGCACTTCAAAACACACCTCAGTCTTCTGAGTTTCTCTCAACAAGACGTATAAACAATAACTTCGAAAATATTCACAAACAAAAGCATCTCTTTTAAAAAAAAAGAAATCTGCATCTTTCAAAAGTTTCAAAACAACCTCCTTTAAAAGATCGACTCTTGGGCCGAAAGCGCACTAATTAGTTAAAGAAGACATTCTATGAACGTGGGACCCTCAGAGCAAATTCCTTTAACAGCTGCAGATTCTCGGTGCTTCCTGCCGAGCACAAGGTCAACACACATCCATCTTCACTATCCTGAATGGTATTTGCAATGTGCCACAACTGCGCCCCATAACCCATAACCACAATCACATCCACACACCGTTTGTATTTTTTTTTTAACTTGTCCTTTAATTCAAAAATGAAAAAACAATGCATGTCTTCGTTGGGCATTAAGAGATTAGCATATACTGTACATATTTTCTTGCCATCACAGGGAATTTGTTTTTCATCTCTGTCACATTGGTGTATTTTCTTTGTCACAGAATACAACAGCACTATTCATACGCTACGGACGTGAAATTTCACTCGCTGTGCCTGTTGCAGTGACATTTCTGATTGATACCTTATTGTGTGCAGCTTAGTCACAAGCGCTTATTCCTCAATATTCTGGGACAAGGGATCAGTCTAATATGTTGTTTATATTTTGCAACAAAATCATTACAGTTTCCAGAACTTATCCTACAAAGACAAAGGCCCATAGAGAAGCCTGTTTTCATTCTTTTTTTCTTTTTTTTTACAGGCGTCTAAGGTTCATAGAAGAGCTATCACACAAACCTCAACACATACACTGGACTTGACCTTTAAAAAAAAATCCAAAACATACATCAGACAAACAGCGTGAACATGGGGAGTGACAAAACACTGGGTACTGGTGACACCATCTTGTGGGATACATTTTCTCTCACAGTCAACAAGGGTAATTCAAGAAGAAATGTCATCACCCCTCTCTCACCCCAATCCCCCATGGATGCCAAAACTACGGGATTTATTCATGCTCTTTTCCTCTAAATGCTGAGTGTCAATCACACGTTTTTTAAGTGTTTGGTATGATGCGGCCAGGGACAGAATCGAACTGTTGACCTATCTGACTCAGAGTGGATACTCTGAGCATTACACACTGAATGTAGTAAATGATGGTAAAGTAGCACTAAATCGGTGCAAAATATGTCAGAATTTGGGGTTGGAGCTCTAACATCAGTTGCAACTTCTGTGATGGTGAGTGCCATTCCTACATGAGCTAATGTTCAGGTGTTAACAATGGTCCCCAGAAATCACCACTCACACCAACACATTTCGATCTCTTCAACTCAATTTTTGTGAATATACCAATCAGATCATGAATCATGCTCAGACAGAGCATTGGTGCCGCCGAAGCAATTTCAATGGCGAGAGATACAATTCTATATGGGTTGCCACTCCGACGCAGGAAATCAGGGCAGGAATTTGGAATTTGTTCAGCGTGCCGGCGATAGCTCACTATCTCTTCAAGAAGGACACCATGGGATCTTTAATATCCAACAACTAATGCCAACAGACGGGACACCCAGTTTAACGTCTATCCGGGGATGGCACACAAATTGATGAACCACCCTACTGTGAAATACTGGATGAGTTATAGGTGGGTTGGGATTCGAACCCAGGCTAGACAGCTTCAAGGCGAGAAGTACCTCTCGGCCATACTGCCAGCCTTTGTGACTCTCCCGTTCAGAATAATATTTTGGAGCCTTCTCACATGATTTCAGTGATCACTCTTTCTGAAGTAATGTGAAAAGGGTCCAAATGATCACTTTCTGCTTCTGGTGAAAAGCCAAATCAAGAAGCCATTAATAGTTTATCAAATTTGAAAAGAAGCCAAGTTTTAGGATTCTCAGACAAGATAACAGTCTTCAAACAGTTTGCTGCCATTAATCATAATGGAGGGCGGGCCAGCCACATATCGGATCGACTATTTACACTTCAAGTTTAGTCAAGCCAATTACCAATTTCAAACTTTTCAAGGTGTGCCAGCTGCAATGTGTTGAAAATGACAGCTACAATAATGTGTTGCTGTTCAACTAAAAATATGCAAAATAGTCACCAGAGTAAGCTGCTTATATAACCAAGCTCAATATTCGTGCTATTTTTTGTTTCTGCATTTGCGTGCATGCACAAATGCAGAAAATGCACACAAGAAAGAAAACAGCACACTTTGTACCAGTGGGCCACACAAATTATTGGATTTGGGAGGATATAATCAGGGAGTTTACCATGAACAAAACAATACCTTTCTTTGAATGCAAGTAACAGCAAACTTGAAAAGTTAATGCTATTCACGATACTTTATTTAATTTTGTTTTCATGCTTGTGGTCTCTCGCAGCAGGGCATAATTTCAGACAAATGTTAACCGAAGGTTCCCCGCTTCCTCCACAAAAATTGCTTTCATTACCTCTTATGGAAACTCTTGCTCTTTATTTTAACCAATCTAATATATATATATGGCAAGCTCGTTTTAGATCCTCGTGGAGGATCTCTAAGTCTACTCACGTTGTTGTTCTTCATCTTCTTCTTGTGGACTTTTTTGTTTCACAGCGCTACTAGTTTTCATCGAAACTTCCTTAACACTTGGCATATATATTAGGCATCAGCCGTAAGCTGTATCTTGCAGTTTCGTTCCACTCATCGGGGGGGGGGGGGGGGTAGACAAACCTTGATAATATGATAGTATTATCCAAATACATAACGTATCACAAAGTTCTCCACTCATAGCTTAGTTATTGTGTATTTTCATCTTGAAAATCGATGCTTCCCGCGCTCCTTCATTTGAATTTTCTCACTCGGGATCACGTGTGGGACAACGTGACACCTCGACAGCCAATAGATGGCTGACATCGTATGCAAATTACGTCAGACTGTCCATGTGACCAGCTAAGTTGTCCCAAGATGCAGCTTCCTGCAGAAGGAATTCACCGGCAGTCAACTCCCCGGTGTATTTTAATTCAGCCGGCCGACGGGGTTGAACTCAGGACCTAGGATCCAGTCGCCACCGTAACCACTGAGCCAACCACCAGCACGCACTCAGCCTGTCATCCTTCCGAATGTCCGGCGAAAGAGTACAGCTTCCAGTGTGTGTACTGTAGAGGGGCAATGCATCAGCGACAAGTCGCGCTTCAAGAAATGATAGCTACCCCGGCAGCTAAGCTGCCATACGACCACACCACCACAACGAAATTGTGAATTAAAATAGCTGTTTATTGCTTTCTTATACATTGATTTTATTGCGTTGTTTCCATATAATTGAAGTATAGTCTGAGTTGGTTAAAAGAATTACCAGTATGTCTATTTGGATCAACTATATCGAAGAAAGGATTTCATAAAATGTGGCAAAAACTATAATGTATGAGAATAATACTGATTTCAATAATAACAATATTAATAAAATCATTCATAATAAAATCAAAATTCATTGCAAACTTAAAGGGCTGTCACGTGGTCATGGGTTTTCCCAAATTATTTTCAATATCAATTAAATTACTATTTTTGTGAAATAAACATACATAAATAAATGTTTGAGGGGGTAAATCTGAAATCGTGGGGGTAGGATGAAATCGATTCAAGCTACCCCGGGGTAACTTGAAATCGATTTCAGTCCAGGTAATTGAAGGGGTAGCTGAAATCGATAGAACGGGAGGTAACTTGAAAGGGGGTAACTTGAAATCTTTACACCGCACTCGGGTACAATAGGCCCATGATCGAAGTTAGTCCTCCCGCGCGGCCCTCGGCTAACGTCGTTCGTGACCGTTAAACAGAGCCATTTGTTGACACTTTCTCTCATTTATCCATCTTACAGGCGTAAAACGTTTGACTTCTCTTCGTTCGCATACATTGTCCTGGTGATTAATAACACTGTGGAGCGTCCTCACGGCCATATTCATCAAAAAATCGCCGAATCGGAGCTGCGGTGATTTCCTCCTGCAGGAAGCTGCCATCTTGGACAACTTAGCTGGTCACATGACAGTCTGACGTAATTTGCAATACGATGTCAGCCGATCTATTGGCTGTCCGAGGCGTCACGTGCCCACACGTGATCCGAGGGAGAAATTCAAAATGAGAGAGCGTGGGGAATGCATCGTTTTTCAAGATGAAATACACATAACGGCAGCTATTTGAGTGGAGAACTTTTGAATACGTATGTATTTGGATATAAACTATCATATTATTCAAGGTTTTGTCAACCCCCGCCCCCGCCCCCCCCCCCGATGAGTGGAAGAAACTTGGATTTTCAGCTACTTTCTGAGCCATGGCTGATGGCCATATATGTAAAATCCCTGCGCAGACAGTACATCTCTGATTTTTGAAAATTTCCTCTAGAAAAAAGTTATTGACGTCAAAATATCTCCGCTAATGGAAATCGCCTAAAAAATTATCTCCGAAACTAGACAAGCTTTTTGAATTCTGTTTGCGGGAATCGAACACGGCATTAGCAGAGATTAATTACCACACAATATGATACATCACTATGACGTCATATCATTTTTTATGACGTCATTCCTATTTTTTGACATTTTTTGTTTCAAACCCAGAGTTTTCATCAGATCTTCGTGAAACTTGCCATGTATATGCAGAAAGCCCACGCCAGGCAGTAACCATCCTCCGATTTTGGCAAATTCTTCCTAGAAAAAAAGTTGACGTCATAATATCACTGCTAAGAAATCGCCTATACCATTATTTCCGAAACTAGGCAAGCTGTTTGAATTTTGTTTGGGGATATAAGCGGCATTAGCAGCAGATAATTTTATCCACAAACTGATACATTCACAATGAGTCATATTCGTTTTTATGACGTCATTATTAAAGGCACGAGGATCTTGCTCATTTGAGCTTGTTAGCTCATGTATTTGTGAACGGGCTGCCAATCACCCCA
This sequence comes from Eptatretus atami, assembly GCA_035128595.1. NCBI lineage: Eukaryota > Metazoa > Chordata > Myxini > Myxiniformes > Myxinidae > Eptatretus > Eptatretus atami. The sequence goes on along the minus strand of CM068954.1, from coordinate 53,591,772 downwards.
TTGGTTGACAGCTGGCCCGACTCCACCACACAATTGTAACCTGAAAATAAATACCCCGAGTGGGCTGACAGTCATCTCCTGAGGTTGTACTTCAGACCTCTGCTGAATCCAAAATCTGTGAAATGTCACGGGCGTTTGACTGAGTCAATTTGGGGGAAACCCCCCAGGAGCCCCTGGTCCAAAATTGAAAACTCTAGACTGAGTGATCCTGCAGACCATCGAGTAGAATGGCTATATTGGGTTTCAGAGCAACTGGTCGGTAAATAAGGCGAGAATGATTTGAAGCTTCGGAGGGTAAACCCCGTGGGGCCCCCCCCCCCCCCCCCCCGATCCGAAATTGAAAAATCAAAAATATATAAGATGGAGTGATCCTGCGGACCATCAAGTAGAAGGGGCTGTGTCAAGTTTCCAGAACAATTGTGGTAAAACAGGGACGAGTAGGGATCCAACATTTTAGGGGGTAACCCCCTCCACACCCCACGGGTGCCCCCGATCAAAATCGAAAAATCAAGAGCCTGAGCGATTGTGCAGGTACGTTTGTATTCACGTGTCAGTTTCAGAACAATCAGCCCAGTTGAATAGGGAAGGAGTAGCAAAAATAGCAAAAATTATATGGATGACCTTACAGACGGAAGGACGATGGACATCGGGACATCAGGACTCATTTTAATAAATCATCTCTTGAGAATCTAGATGAGATGACCTAACAACAACAACAAAAAATCATAGGCCACCATTTTGCGAACCACAGGCCTTCGCTTTCCGACTTCAAGACTTTGGTGTCAGCCCACGGCCATTGCAATTGGATTATCCAAGGCTTATAACACGATGTTTAGAATGCCACATAATCGACCACATTGTGTTTACTGTCATGTTTGTACCCTGGAGGTATTTTTTGATTATTTTTGGGAGCGATTGCAGCAGCGGTCTTGGCCTATACACCGCGCCGAAAAAAGGGATGGAGCCATTTTGTCACTAATAGAAATCAAGTAAAGGTTTGTTTTTTTTTTTTAACGTAATTTCGGTTTTAGCTTGTGTTTTCAAGGCTGAAATAGTGTTAAAAAGGCAGAAGAGTTTTCCTTTCATGTATGTAATCAAGAATAAAGGAAGCGCCAATTTGCCCGATTTTTGTTGTTATTGAGCGGTTGTTGTAGTTGTATTATTTTGAGATGGCGGTTGTTGAGCATGTGTGTGGTGACTGTGTATAATGGAAATGGATATTCGTTGACAAATTGTCTCCCTCACCAAGATCCTCTCAAGGGAAAGTCTTATTTGTTTGACTGCAAATATAAATTCAGGCTTTTTGACGTACCTTTCTCTTTAACCTGCGTTTTCAACGTTTTGGTAATAGTTGAAGAATGCACTACTATGATAGTGGTCGCCTGTCCATTTTGACGGCTTTTGCTCGTGAAATATCAATGTAATGACACAAACTCTCAAAACAAGCTTGAGAATAAGGCTTGTACCGGTGATCAAATACACTCATTTCCATCTTTTTTTTCAAATGTTTTTTGGATCTTCGCTGTTCTGTATATCTGAGGTTTTATTATTAAACAAAATTTATCTGCCTTACAATCGCCTCTTTTATTGCTCTGGGGTTTCACGACATCAAACAATTTCCCATCTCTACTTCAAAAGTAATTATGTATTATTTCAGAAAACAGGTGTACTATAGACCGATGTGTGAGTACGTGTAATATTTACAAACGGCAAAGTATCACAGTATGTGACAAAGCAGATTAGATTTTTCAGTTGGAATTAAACCTATGAAACTCACTTTTTAATCAGAAGGTGTCATACGAGTACCCTTTATCTTGCCGAACAGAATATGTCATCGATGTTCAATGGTACACTTACGCTCAAGTGGCAGGGCGATGCGGCGGCCTGTTTAGGAAAGCAAATGGCATCCACGATGAGGCGAGCCCGGTGTATCCAAAAGGCAAGGTTGTCTGCCAAACAGCACCCGTGGATGCCGTCATAAAGGCCAGATCTTGAAAACAGTGCGAATCGGCAGGTTGAATGTTGCCAGCCTGCCGTGAGCAGATCTGGAAGAGCGAGTCGCGCGCAGCATGCGTAATGGGTAGTACGTCGAGTGGTTCGACTGGAATACTGTCAGTTGTCACCAGGGAAGTGGACCAATGTACGTCTAAGTAAAAGGTTTCATAGGAAGGGGAAGATGATTGAGATGAAATAATTAAAGAAAAGCACTAAAAATAATGTCAAAACAATAAACAAAAACAAGAGTGAACAAAGCAGATTTTAAAATTAAATTCTGGATTCAGAAAAAAACAGGGGAGGAGACAAAACATAAAAAAACGAGGAGCAAGATGCTTTGCCAATACAATTGTCCGCCCCCCCCCCCCCCCTCCCATGTGAATTTTCTAAGTCCAAAACGGCTACCTCTGTTGGAAAATTGATTGAACTCCCTGAAACCGAAATGCTTTCTGTAAATATATCATAATATAAGCCCCCCATGGTAAACAGTTTTCCGTGAATTATGAGTCTGTCTAAAAAGTAACGGGACTGACTTCACGGAAATTTATCAAAAAAATATATTGACATCACAGCTTGTCCCCTTCAAATAAGCCTCTCCCTCCAGTGCTCACACACTGTGTCCATCCTCTTTTCACGCTTTCGATGCACCCCCTGAAGGCTTCTTCTGGAATTCTGGCTGAGCTCGTCGTCACGGCCCTTTTTGATGGCTCCACATCAAGGAAAAATCGGTCCCCTTAATCATCCTTGAGCTTGGGACATAGGAAAAACACAAGGGGCCAAGTTGCAAATACGTGGGGTTTGTTCCGAGTTGAGCATCCGTTCCTCTCCGCATGAAACGTGTCGGATGCTTCAGGGCACCGTGAGCAGGGGCGTCGATGGTGAGCACCCAGGCGTTGTTTCTCCCAACAGATCCCTCTCTTGTCGAGACTGATCTCATGAGACGCCGGGTAGGATCTTCCTTGTCACAGTATTGATTCAACTGTTTGACTGCTGGTGTAGAAACTCGAAGTGGACAATGCCCTTGATGTCAAAAAAACGCGGAGCATAGCACCTTGAACTCGACTTCGACATCTTGCTTTCTTGGTCTTGGTGATGCCATGACTTTTCCACTGACGACTCTAGCGTTTGCGTCTCAGGATCGTATTCGAATTATCTCACGATTCTATTGCCTCCAGTTAATGACCTCTCCCGAGCAGGTCTGGACGTATCGAGGCGAACTCGATAATGTCTTTGACAGACAGCTGACTCGTTGCGTTTCTGGTTCTCGGACAACAGCTTTGGGGCCATCTTTGCGCACCCTTGTGGCATTTCAAGTTTCAGTGATGATGCTCCAGACAGTCCTTAGTTGATGGAAAGTTCTCAGCAATCATTCCGCACCGGAGTTGAACGATCTGCGCGCACCATCTGCTGTCACTTACTCGCTCGAATGGTGTCCGGCCGTTCTGCTCGTTTGAAAGGTCTTCCAGAATGTGATTCATCGTTTCAACTCCTCCGCGTCCCGTCTTTGAACCTCTTGGTGCCATTCAAATGCACGTTGTACATGACAATTTGTTTCTTCCCCCGTAGACTTGACTGCAGCATGCGGAAGGATTCGAAGGTGTTTTGCCAGTTGGCAAGAAACTTCAGATGGCTCTCTGCTGACTTCAACTATCGCGACGACTCAGACTCGACCAACGTGTAAGCAGACCAGTAAAAAAAAATCACACAATGAAGCACAGTCACATCACCAATCATATATATTGCTTGGAATGTGTCGAAAGACTGTGAGCGCAACCCGTTCATTCAAGTTGTGTAAGTTAGAGCACACATGCAGGCTCAGTCCCGTACTTTTTATATGGACCTCGTATGTTAAAAGGTAAAAAAAAGTCTGAAAAACGCAGAGGTTGATGGACAGACAGACAGACAGACAGCGGGAGAGGAAAGGCAAAACCTACAGTCCCCTCCAGTGAAACTGGTAGGGGGACTAACAACGTCTGACAAGCAAGAGTGGAGGAAATCAGCCTCACTTGAAAAAAGGTAATTTTAAGGGAGGTGTGGGTGGGTAAAAATAGAAGGAACACAGAGTTTTTAAAAAAGAATCAAGGGGGATGGAAAATTTAATCAAGAAAGGGGAATGTGGTATGGAGAGGGTGTTGAATTGAGGAAATGGGGAGTTAATTATGGGGAATGATAAAAAACGGGAGATGTGTATTAAAGAAGGAAAGAATGAATTGAGAAAAATGGAAATTGTAGTGAGAGAAGGTGAATGAGGAAGGGGCAAGACTGATGGCAAATGGGAGAGACAATCGCCGAGTAGATGATCTTCCACATACACAGTGAGAAATTCAATAAAATGCTGAATTTACTGCTTTGAGTTTCAGTAAAAGTGAATGACATACGATATGAACAAGGTAATAAAAATACATGTCCTTGAAAAAGTATTATTTTCAACATTAATGGTAATCAATGAGATTTTCAATATATATGGACCAGTGAGCACGTATATGTATGATGTATGTATGTATTATATATTGATTACGAATTTGGAATTCAATTGCACACAAAAAAACATACCAGGTTTCCCTTAGTTCAGCTATGTCGATAAGTGCATGTTCCCTAGATAGTCTCACTCTTCCATTGTTAAATGTTTAGAAACGATTAGAAATGCGCGTGCGGATCGATTTAAATAGTTAGGGAGCGAACAATGAGACGTCCCTCCCTCTTCTGCGAAGAGGAAGAAGAACCCTGCGGTGGACGGATCAACAACTCCCTCCCACCTCCCCGTGGTTGACGGGGGTGAAATCACGAGGGCATGAGTCCACGCCGGTGCGGGGGAGGGGTGCAAAGGATAAAGAGGACATCTTTTCTTGTTCGGTGGAGTCCCGTGGTGGGCTGATTCGTGGGCTAGTTCGTGGGAGTCCCGTGGTAGGGCTGAGTTCCGGTGGGCTGAGTTCGTGGGAGTCCCGTGTAGGGCTGAGTTCGTGGGCTGAGTTCGAGGGAGGTCCCGTGGCAGAGTTCGTGTGCTGAGTCCCGTGGGGAGGAGTAAAGCTTTTTTTGCTTCGGAGAGAGCAGTCGTTCAGCCGTCGGGTCCTGCTTGGCTTGCTTGGCTTTTGAGGCCTTCGAAGCTTTTTGCTTCGGCTGGCTCAGTGAAGCTTCCGGCTGCGCTTTGTTTTGGAAGGAACTTGAGCAGTTTGTTCGGCTTCGAGCTGCGAGGGAGGCTTCTTCCTCTTCTTCCCTTCCTCTTGTTCGTGAGCTTTTTTCCGTTCTCCATTTTCCTTTCCCGCTTGGTGCGACGCATCGGCCTCTTCTTTGGAGTTGTGGATCCTCGGGGAAGCGACGATCGACAGGGAAGGACGGCGCCTCGTCTCAACCGGCATCGTGTTGAGAAAGCGCAGGAGGATTTCGCGGGAGCCGGGAAGGATCGCGGCGATGATCCAGCTTCGCTCTCTGCTGGAGACCCGGTCCGGACAAGTTGGAAGAACCACACGTGGAAAGGTTCGAGTCAAGCTCCTGAGTTTCAGGCTCACCTGTCCTACCACTGGAGCTCGTGATTAAAGGCCTCAGCCACCATTTCCTTGGTGTGTGTGCGTACGTGTGGTCCGTGGGCCGTCTAATAAGTAGGGACTGCTGTTAAGTGTAATGACTTGTACATAATAAGTAGAACCAGTTGTAGTTCTTTTGTCCGTGCTTTTTGTGCTTGTATAATTGGCCTACGTGTTTTGCTTATTTAATTGCATATACGTGTTTCATTACAATAAATCCTGTGTGAAGTAAACCTGCTCATTGCGTCAATGATCCATCATTGACTGAGCATATTCGGTGTGTTGGAGTTAGAAAGCGTG
>CM068954.1:53556825-53566851 GCA_035128595.1 Eptatretus atami | reverse complement strand
TCGATGCACCCCCGGAAGGCTTCTTCTGGAATCGTCTGGAGCTCCGTCGTCACGGCCCTTTTGATGGCCTCCACATCAGGAAATCGGGTCCCCTTAATCATCCCCTTGAGCTTGGGGAATAGGAAAAAATCACAAGGGGCCAATCTGCAAATATGGGGGTTGCTCCAGAGTTGCCACGTTCTCTCCGCAGAAACTGGTGGATGCTAGGGCACCACTGACAGGGGTTGTGATGGCAGTAGCACGTGGCGCTATATGTCGTCACTCACGATTTCACCGATGGTCACGAGTTCTCTTCGTCTGGAAGAACTGCAATCTCAAGAGAACGCGTCAGGAGAGTATGCGCTTCTTCGTGGGTCCGTTAGCGGCATTGAGCTCGCCACTGGTTTGACTTGAGCGCGAGAAGAACCGACGATATGTCGGCCCGGAGTGTCGTCTTGATCTGCTCAAAGATGCACCGCGCATAGCAGAGACCATCACGAGCTTCTCGGTGCGTCGGACATCTCGTCTTTTGCGTTCATCTACTCTCACTGAACGTGACGGACAGACTTTCTTCGAGAGGGTAGTTCGCGACTCTGCCATGTTGTCTAGATCTACATGACTATGATCTGAGGATTCCAGGGTGCTCCGTTCGACTTCCGCTTATTGTGCGCACAATGCACCACGGCAGGTTCTCGGAGGTGTGCGGTCCTTGCGGGCGCGCGACTTGTTCTGCATGACGTATTAGCGCCACGAGGGTTCGGAACGGGTGTCGTTCGCCTGCAATGTGTTCTGAGTTCGCTAGCGACGAGATTACACACGGCTGGTGGGTCGCTCCATTCTGCTCGCACATGCCGCCCACTTTGCATCTACCGGAGCGAGTTTTCCAGTGGCGTTGGATCTGTGTCGCTGCAAACAGGTCGAGACCGATATGACGAGTGTCCGGGTCTGTTCTGCATAGGGAAAGTTCTTGCATACAGGCAAGTTACTATCAAACGCAGGACGCAGGTTCCGACCCTGGGTTCGGAGTCTCGCTGCATCCTGGCGCAACGCAGCGCCATCCAGTACTTTACTGCGCGCGTGGTCCGTTCGGCGCACGCGCAGAACGACGACGAGGTTTCGGGGGTCGTTTCGCAGCATGTTCAGAAAACGCAGGACGAGTTGCCCGGCGGGTCGTTCGCTGTGCATGTGGCGCTTGCTAGATGACTGCACGGACGATGTTTCCCTCGGTCGGTCTGTTTGGTCGCACTCCATTATTCGACGCCCTTAGAACGAACAGATGTTTCTTTGGTCTGGTGGTTCGTTCGCGTCGATCGCTGCAGTAGTAACGCTGCAGACGTTATTTTTCTTTGTTGTGGCGTAGATCTCGTGTTCGCAGGCCGCGCATATTCGAAGATTTGGACGCAGAGATGTTACCGCATCTGTACGATGTTTCGCCGCGGGCGTATCGTTTCTCGCTGCATTGCTGCACGTGACGAACGACTATGATATCGGGAGGGTTCGTTCGTCAGCGCATGTTCAAAACGCAGGACGAGTTCCTGGGAAGGGTCCGATATGCAGCTTTCACATCACTGAGCAAAGCCATTTCCATCTTGCGCCATAACGGTCGACCTACGAGTTCCCGGTGGGTGCTTGTGTCTTCCGCGCCAGGGCAGAAACGAACGATCGAGTTTCTGAGTTGGGGTATCCGTAGCTCGCGCAGATGTGTGCAAGGTATATTGCTAAGTGACGGGAGCCTTCGTGGGGTTCAGTTCGCGGTATGTCAGCCATAGTTGCCAAGGTGTGTGTCGCGAGGGCGCGAAGACGGCACCTACGATGGTCCGTGGTGATACGTGGGTACGCGCACGCTGCCAGAGAACGCACAGGCGGAGCGAGTCATAAGTGCGGAGTTCGGTTTCGTCAGTTTCGATAGTTTTTAGGGCAAAGAGATCTGGCGGATGGTGACGAGTTTCGGGGTTGGCGTCGGCGCACGAGTTTTTGCAAATTTTCGGAGGCAGCGAGCACTGTGCGAGGCAGCAGTTTTCTTCTCAGTAGTCGGGTCGCGGTGTGTTCTACGAGCCGTGTTTGATTGGAGGGGTGCGAGGAGGTTAATTGTCGTCAAGAGGGTGTTAACTTGACCAGAGGACAGAACTGACAGAAGCATGATGGTATAGGAGAGGGTGATGCGGAAGGAGCACTGAGACTGGAGTGGGACGAGAGCGTACGAAGTTTTCGGCGCGAGTTCGCGGCTTTGCTATAACTAGTTGAGAATTTGAGTCTACGCAGGACGAGTGATCCTGTGTAGGGTTCTGTTCGCGCATGCGCAAACGCCCACGAGTTTCGCGTGGTCGTTCGCGCACGCGCCAGAACGAATGACGAGTTTCGGGGTCGTTCGCGCATGTGCAAACGGCAAGGACGAGTTCCGGGGGTCGTTCGCGCATGCGCAACGCAACGCACGAGTCCCGGTGGTCGTTCGCCAGCACGTGGCGCAGAACGAACGACGAGTTTCGGGGTCGTTCCCGCATGGTGAAAACGCACGGACGATTTCCGGGGGTCGTTCGGCGCTTGCGCAAATCGCACCAACGAGTTCCCGTGGTCGTTCCTGCAACGCGCAGAAGAAACGACGAGTTTCGGGGGTCGTTCGCGCATGTTCAAAACGCCAGGACGAGTTCCGGGGGTCGTTTCGCGCATGCGCTAAACGCACCACGAGTTCCCGTGGTCGTTCGCGCACGCGCAGAAGCGAAAGACGAGTTTTTCGGGGGTCGTTCGCGCATGTGCAAAAACGCATAGGATCGAGTTTCCGGGGGTCCGTTCGCTGCGAGCGCAAACGCCACCGCAAGAGTTCCGTGGTCGTTCGTCGCACGCGCAGAACGAACCCACAGTTTGGGGGGTCCGTTCGCGCAATGTGCAAGAACGCAGATCGACTTTCGGGGAGTTCGTTCGCCGCATCGCGCCAAACGCACCACGAAGTTCCCGTGGTCGTTCGCGCACAGCGCAAGAACGAACGACGAGTTTCGGGGGTCGTTCGCGGCATGTGCAAAACGCCAGGACGAGTTTCGGGGTCGTTCGCGCATGCGGCAAACAGCACCACGAGTTTCCCGTGGTCGTTCGCCGCCAACTGCGCCAGAACGATAAGACGAGTTTCGGGGTCCGTTCGCGGCAGTGTGAAAACGCAGGACGAGTTTCCGGGGGTCGTTCGCAGCCGAGCGCAACGCACGCAAACGAGTTCCCGTGGGTCGTTTCGCGGCAGCGCAGAACGAACGCACGAGTTTTTCGGGGGTCCGTTCGCGTTGCAATGTGCAAAACGCAGGACGACTTCGGGGGTCGTTCGCGCATGCGGTCAAACGCAAAACACGAGTTTTCCGTGGTCGTTCGCGCACGCGCAAGAACGACGACGAGTGTTGGGGGTCGATCGCGCAAGCGCAAAACGCAGGAACGAGTTACCGGGGGGTCGTTTCGCGCATGTGCGCAAACGCACTCACGAGTTCCGCAGTGGTCGTTCGCGCCGCCAACAATCGACGAGTTTCGAGGGTCGTTTTCTCGCGCATGTTCAAAACGCAGGGACGAGTTCCGGGGTCGTTCGCTACGGCATGCGGCAAACGCACCAAACACGAGTTTCCCGTGGTCGTTCGCGGCCCACTGCGCAGAACGAAAGACGAATTTCGGGGGTCGTTCGCGCATGTGCAAAACGCAGGACGAGTTCCGGGGTCGTCGCGCGAGCGACAAACGCACCACGAGTTCCCGTGGTCGTTTCGCAAGCACGCGCAGAACGAACGACGAGTCGGGGGTCGTTTCGCACGCAATGTTCAAAACGGCAGGACGAGTTCCGGGGGTCGTTCGCGCATGGCGCAAACGCACGCACGAGTTCCCGTGGTCGTTCCGCGCACGAGCGCTGAACGAACGACGAGTTTCGGGGGTCGTTCGCCCGCATGTTCAAAACGCAGGACGAGTATCCGGGGGTCGTCGCGCATGCGCAAACGCAACACGAGTTCCCGTGGGTCGTTCGCAAGCACGCGCAGAACGAAAGACGAGTTTCGGGGGTCGTTCGCGGCATGTGCAGAAAACGCAGGACGAGTTCCGGGGGTCGTGTCGGCGCGAGCGCAAACGCACCACGAGTTCCGCGTGGTCGTTCGCGGCACGGCGCAAGAACGAACACGAGTTCGGGGGTCCGTTGCGCGCATGTGCAAAACGCAGGACGACTTTTCGGGGGGTCGTTCGCGCATGCGCAAACGCACCAACGAGTTCCCGTGGTCGTTCGCGCAACGCGCCAGCAACGAACGACGATTTCGGGGTCGTTCGCGCATGTGCAAAACGCAGGACGAGTTTCGGGGGTCGTTCGCGCATGCGCAAACGCACCACGAGTTTCCCGTGGTCGTTCGCGGCACGCGCAGAACGAACGAACGGAGTTTTCGGGGGTCGTTCGCGCATTGAAAACGCAGCACGAGTTCGGGGGTCGTTCGCGCATGCGCAAACGCACCACGAGTTACCGTGGTCGTTCACGCACGCGCAAGAACGAACGACGGAGTTTCGGGGGTCGTTCGCAGCATGTGCAAAACGCAGGACGAGGTTCCGGGGGTCGTTCGCGCAATGCGCAAAACGCACTCAGCGAGTTCCCGGTGGTCGTTCGGCGCACGCGCAAGAACAGAACGACGAGTTTTCGGGGGTCGTTCACCGCATGTGCAAAACCAGGAACGAGTTCGGGGGTCCGTTCGAGCATGCGCAAACGCACCACGAGTTCCCGATGGTCGTTGCGCGCACTGCGCAGACGAAAGACGAGTTTCGGGGGTCGTTCGCGGCATGTTGCAAAAACGCAGGAACGAGTTCCGGGGTCGTTTCGCGCATGTGCAAACGCACAACGAGTTCCGTGGTCGTTCGCGCCACGCGCAGAACGAACGACGAGTTTCGGCGGTGTTCGCAGCATGTGCAAACGCACCACGAGGTTCCCCGTGGTCGTTCGCGGCACGCGCACAAACGAACGACGATTTCGGGGTCGTTCGCGCATGCGCAAAACGCAGGACGAGTTCCGGGGGTCGGTTCGCGCATGCGCTAAACGCACCAGAGTTCCCGTGGTCGTTTTGCGCACACGCAGAACAACGACGAGTTTTCGGGGTCGTCGCGCAATAGTGCAAAATGCAGGACGAGTTCCGGGGGTCGTTTCCTGCATGCGGCAAATGCACCACGGACGTTGCTCCGGGAGTCGTCGCGCATGGCAGAACCGAACGAACGAGTTTCGGGGTGCGTTCGCGCCAATGTGGCTAAAGCAGGACGAGTTTCCCGGGGGTCCGTTCGCGCATGCGCAAACGCACCACGAGTTCCAGTGGTCGTTCGCGCAAGCGCAGAACGAACGACGAGTTCGGGTCGTTCGCGCATATTCAAAACGCACGGACGAGTTTCCGCGGGTCGTTCGCCGCATGCGGCAAATGCACCACGAGTTCCGTGGTCGTTCGCGCACGCGCAGAACGAACGATCGTAGTTTTCGGGGGGTCGTTCGCGCATGAGTTCAAAACGCAGGACGAGTTCCGGGGGTCGTTCGCGCATGCGCAAACGCACCACGAGTTCCCGTGGTCGTTCCGGCACGCGCAGAACGAAACGAACGAGTTTCGGGGGTCGTTCGCGCATGTGCAAAACGCAGGACGCGTTTCGGGGGGTCGTTCGCGCATGCGCAAACGCACCACGAGTTCCCCGTGGTCGTTCGCGCCGCGCAGAACGAACGACGAAGTTTCGGGGTTCGTTCGCGGCATTTGCAAAACGGCAGCACGAGTTCCGGGGGTCGTTCGCGCATGCGCAAACGCAACCATCGAGTTCCCGGGGTCGTTCGCGCCGGGCGCAAGAACGAACGACGAGTTTTCGGGGGTTCGTCGCGCATGTGCAAAAACGCAGGACGAGTTCGGGGGTCGTTCGCGCAAGGTCGTTCGCGCATGCGCAAACGCAACCACGGAGTTCCCGTGGTCGTTCGCGTCATGCGCAGAACGAACGACGAGTTTCGGGGTCCGTTCGCGCATGTTTCAAAGCAGGAACGAGTTCCGGGGGTCGTTCGCTGCATGCGCACGCACCCACGAGTTCCCGTGGTCCGTTTCGCTTGTAAGCGCAAGAACGAACGACGAGTTTCGGGGTCGTTCGCGCCATGTGCAAAACGCAGGACGAAGTTTCGGGGGTCGTTCGCAGCATGGCGCAAACGCACCACGAGTTCCCGTGGTCGTTTCGCGCACGGCAGAACGAACGACGAAAGTTTCGGGGGTCGTATCGCGCATGTGCAAAACGCAGGACGAGTTTCCGGGGGTCGTTCGCAGCATAGGCGCAAACGCAACCACGAGTTCCCGTGGTCGTTCGCGCACGCGCAGAACGAACCGACGAGTTTTCGGGGGTCGTTCGCGCATGCGCAAAACGCGGACGAGTTCCCGGGGTCGTTCGAGCATGCGCAAAACGCACCAGAGTTCCCGTGGGTCGTTCCGCACGCGCAGAAACGAATGACGAGTTTCGGGGGTCGTTCGCGCAATGTGCAAAACGCAGGACGAGTTCCGGGGTCTTCGCGCAATGCGCAACGCACCACGATGTTCCCGTGGTAGTTTCGCCGCACATGCGCAGAACGAAACGACGAGTTTTCGGTGGGTCGTTTCGCGCATGTGCAAAAACGCAGGACGAGTTTCGGGGGTCGTTCGCGCATGCGCAAACGCACCAACGAGTTCCCCGTGGTCGTTCGCGCACGCGCAGAAAACGAACGGACGAGTTTCGGGGGTCGTTTCGCGCATGTGCAAAACGCAGCAAAGAGTTCCGGGGGTCCGTTCGCGCAATGCGCAACAGCACCACGATTCCCGTGGTCCGTTCGCGCATGCGCAGAACGAACGACGAGTTTCGGGGTCGTTTCGCGCATGTTTCAAAACCAGGACGAGGTTCCCGGGGGTCGTTCGCGCATGCGCAAAACGCTCCCCGAGTTTCCCGGGTCCGTTCGCGCACGCGGCAGAACGAACGACGAGTTTCGGGGGTCGTTCGCGCATGTGCAAAACGCAGGACGGTTTCGGGGGTCGTTTGCGGCATGGCGCAAACGCACCACGAGTTCCCGTGGTCGTTCGCGCACGCGCAGAACGGAACGACGAGTTTCGGGGTGGTTCGCGCATGTGGCAAAACGCAGGAACGATTCGGGGGTCGTTCGCTGCATGCGCAAACGCACCACGAGTTCCGCGGTGGTCGTCGTGCACGCGCAAGAACGAACGACGATTCGGGGGTCGTTCGCGCATGTGCAAAAACGGCAAGGACGAGTTCCGGGGGTCGTTGCGCGCATGCGCAAACGCATCACGAGTTCCCGTGTCGTTCGCGCACAGCGCAGAATGAACGACGAGTTTCGGGGGTAAGTTCGCACATGAGCAAAATGGCAGGACGAGTTCCCGGGGGTCGTTCGCGCATGCGCAAACACGCAGGACGAGTTTCGGGGGTTCGTTTCAGCGCTGCGCAAACGCACCACGAGTTCCCGTGGTCGTTCGCTGACGCGCAGAAGAACGACGACTTCGGGGGTCGTTCGCGGCATGTGCAAAACGCAGGACGAGTTCCGGGTCATTCGCGCATAGCGCAAACGCACCACGAGTTCGCCAGTGGTCGTTCGGCGCACGGCGCAGAACGAACGACGAGTTTTCGGGGGTCGTGTCGCGCACGGTGAAACGCAGGACGAGTTCCGGGGTCGTTCGCGCAATGCGCAAGCGCACCACGAGTTCCGTGGTCGTTCGCGCACGCGCAGAACGAACGAACGAGTTTTCGGGGGTTCGTTCGCTGCATGTGCAAAAAACGCAGCACGACTTCCGGGGTCGTTCGCGCATGCGCAAACGCACGCCGAGTCCCGTGGTCGTTCGCCGCACGCGCAGAACGACGACGAGTTTCGGGGTCGTTCGCGCATGCGGCAAAACGCAGGACGAGTTCCGGGGGATCGCTCGCGCAATGCGCAAACGCCACACGAGTTCCCGTGGTGTTTCGCGCACGCGCAGAACGAACGAACGAGTTTCGGGGGTCCGTTCGGCGCATTTGCAAAACGCAAGGGCGAGTTCCGGGGGTCCGTTCGCGCATGCGCAAAAACGCACCACGAGTTTCCCGTGGTCATTCGCGCACGGCGCAGAACGAACGAGAGTTTCGGGGGGTCGTTCGCGCATGTGCAAAACGAGGACGAGTTCCGGCGGGTCCGTTCGCGCATGCGCAACCGCACCACGAGTTCCCGTGGTCGTTCGCGGCACCGGCGCAAGAACGAACGACGAGTTTCGGGGGTCGTTCGCCGCAATTGCAAAACGCAAGGACGAGTTCCGGGGGTCGTTCGCGCATGCGCAAGCACCACGAGTTCCTGTGGTCGTTCGCGCACGCGCAGAACGAACGACTGAGTTTGCGGGGGTCGTTCGCGCATGTGCAAACGCACCACGAGTTCCCAGGTGGTCGTTCGCGCACGCGCAGAACGAACAGACGGGTTTCGGGGGTCGTTTCGCGCATGTGCAAAACGCAGTTTGACGAGTTCCGGGGTCCGTTCGCGGCATGCGCAAAACGCACACACGAAGTTCCCGTGGTCGTTCGCGCACGCGCAGGAACGAAACGACGAGTTTCGGGGGTCGTTCGCGCATGTGCCAAAACGCAGGACGAGTTCTGGGGGTCGTTTCCCGCATGCGCCAACACGCACCACGAGTTTCCCGGTTCGTTCGCGCATGCCCAGAACGAACGACAAGTTTCGGGGGTCGTTCCGCGCATAGTGCAAAACGCAGGACGAGTTTCCGGGGGGGTCGTTCGCAGCAATGCGCAACGCAGCCCACGAGTTCCCGTGGTCGTCGCGACAACGCGCAGAACGAACGACGAGTTCGGGGTCGTTCGCGCATGTTTCCAAATCGCAGGAAGGTTCCGGGGGTCGTTCGCGCAATGCGCAAACGCACGCCACGAGATGCCGTGGTCCGTTCGCACAACGCGCAGAAACGAACGAACGAGTTTTCCGGGGTTCGTTCGCTGCATGTTCAAAACGCAGGACGAGTTCCGGGGGTTCGTCTGCTGCATTGCGCAAACGGCACAAACGAGTTCCGTGGTCCGTTCGCGCACAGCGCAGAACGAAAACGAACGAGTTTGGGGTCGGTTCTCGCATGTGCAAACGCAGGACGAGTTTCGGGGGTCGTTCGCGCATGCGCAAACGCAACCACGAAGTTCCGTGGTCGTTCGCCGCCACGCCGCAGAACGAACGACGAGTTTCGGGGGTCCGTTTCGCGCATGTGCAAAACGCAGCACGAGTTCCGGGGGTCGTTTCACAGCAGTGCGCAAACGCACAACACGATTCCCTGTGTCGTTCGCGCAGCGCAGAACGAACTACGAGTTTCGGGGGTCGTTCGCGCATGTTCAAAAACGCAGGACGAGTTTCCGGGGTCGTTCGCGCATGCGCAAACGCACCACGAGTTTCCCGTGGTCGTTCGCGCACGCGCTGAACGAACGACGAGTTTTCCGGGGGTCGTTCGAGCATGTGCAAAACGCAGGACGAGTTTCGGGGGTCGTTCGCCCCGCACTTGCGCAAACGCACCACGAGTTCCCGTGGTCGTTCGCGCAACGCGCAGAACGAACGACGAGTTTCGGGGGTCGTTCGCGCATGTGCAAAACGCAGGAGAGTTCCGGGGGTCGTTCGCGCATGCGCAAACGCACCACGAGTTCCCGTGGTGCGTTCCGCGCATGCGCAAAACGCACCACGAGTTCCCGTGGTCGTTCGCAGCATGCGCAACGCACCACGATTCCCGTGGTCGTTGCAGCTGCGCCAACGCACCACGAAGTTCCCGTGGTCGTTCGCGAGCACGCGCAAGAACGAACGTACGAGTTTCGGGGGTCGTTCGCGCATGCGCAAAACGCAGGACCGAGTTCCGGGGGTCGTTCGCCATGCGCAACGCCCACACGGAGTTCCGCGTGGTCGTTCGCGCACGCGCAAGAACGAACAGCGAGTTTCGGGGGTCGTTCGCGCATGTGCAAAACGCAAGGACGAGTTCCGGGGGTCGTTCGCTGCATAGCGCAAACGCACCACGGCAGTTCCCGGTGTCGTTCGCGCACGCGCCAGAACGAACGACGAGTTTCCCGGGGGGG
>CM068954.1:53539828-53553178 GCA_035128595.1 Eptatretus atami | reverse complement strand
AGCATGTATAATGATGCAAGTATTAATCAGTTAATCTTTGCATCATTATACATACTTGTACCAAGTTTGATTTAGATCCCTTTAGCCGTTCTCAAATTATCGTGGTAACGAAAATCTATCATGGATGAACACACGGATAGACGGACGGACGGGCAAATAACCCAAAAACATAATGACTCTGGCGACTTCATCGGCAAAAGGAACGCTTTAAAAAAAACCTTATAATTGCATAATTTATCAAAAATATATAAACTTCATTAATTGAGGGTAGCATTGATAACAAAAAATCTTGAAAACTGAGAACAAAGTCTTTACAAAAATACCCAAACAAAAAAAAGTATATGATGTATAGCAGGCAAGGTAGAGAAAGCAAACAGGCAAAAGGCATTGAGTGAAACGATGCACCTCATGAGCTCGTGTAACATAGAGAAGTGGTGATGATGGATTCACGTAGCAGTCCTTGAGGCGAAGGTTCGAGTGCAGGAACAGTGGAAAGCCACGGAGCTGAGCACTCAACAAGCTGTTCTCATTGGCACGATAAAAGCCAATGACTCCAACGCTGTATGATAAACAGTACTTATCGAGCAGCTCCCGGTTCCAAGCGTCCAAGTTTACATACTTTAGAAGATTCTCGTACACAATTACAGAATACTTGCCACGACCTGAGCTGTCTGTCAATGTGGGCAAATCACCACGACCAGGTGTTACTTCGGCATGGTATACAAAGCGACTCGTTTCCAAAATGTTCACAATTTCTTGGCCGAGTTGAGAAAATTGACCTTCAAGAAAAAGCAGCACAGTGGGGTCGGTACGAGGTGCAACATCACTGTCAATGGCCTGAACACCCCCTGAACGTCGCTGTCCAGCATCTGGGCAGTGGTCACTTTTGGAAAAGCCTCCAAGCTGAAGTGCTGCCCGTACCTGCAAGCTCCCACCAGCTGCAGTGTCCTTACCCCGAGCATGACCTGACAAATGGTCACTCAGGCAGTACATAGTTGCTATCATGGAGAGCAGGCCGAATGCAACGAGTAAAGCAAGAAGCTTTCGTGGCTCCAGCTGCCCCAGGCTGCGCAAAGCACGCCATACGCAGGTCATGTCGGCGTGGATGTACTGAAGAGTGGATGAGGTGAGGTGGGAGGAGGGGGTAGGTGGAAGAGTAGTCCAATAAATGTCTGGAGTTTTGGGCAAATTGATTTAAGATGGAAAGTCTGAATTCTGTGTTCACCAAGTGTAGAAAACTTGTGTGAAAGAAATACAGGTACAGAGCTGGGCCCTCTAATTACTCACAAGCTAGGTCACCATGGCATTGTTGGACATTATTAACAGCTATTAAAATGACAGTCGTTCTCTGCTTTAAACCCTCCACCTCCTGTGTCTACCACCCTCTTTCCACCCAAAAAAACCCTCTCTCTTTCTTCAATTCTCCAATTCCAGACCACCCTATCCTCCTCTTGCACATCCAATTCTCAATTTCAATCCCACAGGTGATCCCAGCCCCCAATGTCCGTCCTTTCCCTCCAGATTCCGTAGCAGAGCCAGCCCACCAACTTGGGCCTATGATCTGATAAAATCCATCATGCCATATAAATATCAGCTCCGATGTGGTAATCACATAACAACAAAACAAGGGCAGGCTTCTTGACACTACTTGGTTTTCTCAGCCATCTTCTGGTGTAAAGAAGTGGGAAGCGTCTCAGCATTAAACAAATGCTAGAGAACGTGACCTGCAATGACAAGAAAGAAACAAAATCAGGTTTAGGTTAACTCATCAAATTCCTTGTTCTGCATACCCTTAGCATCTCTGTATTTTCTATATTAAAAGTTGGACCAATTTATTCAATTAACATGGCAAGTAGACAATGAAGGCTATCCCCAAAGTTATGTCATCACACTTATACAACAGACATAGTACCATTGAGAAACTTTATCATGTCATTATATTACATTTAATCTCTATCATTTTCAATACACTTTTAACATTGGGAAATCAACTCTTTGATTCCAACATACTGCATAACCCTTCTTTATGATGTGTCCTCAACACAGTGAATGTGTCTGTTATCTATTCACAAGATGGAAGAAAAAAAAATCCTCTCCAAAGTTGATTTTTTTTTCATTTTAAGGAATAATTGGAAGTTGCATGGAGTTGAATCTGGTGAAATATGATGGGTTAGGCAAAACTTTCCACTCCTTGCACTGTACCAGGTCATGGAATTTGCATTTTGAATGTAGCGCTGCATTGTCATAAAACAGAGGATCATGAAACATAAGACCAAGATGGAACCCGAAGAAGTAAAGAGCAAAGATGGAGTCATCAGGAGGAACCTGATAGGATTCGGGCTTCAGCCGCTACTCCACTACCCTCAAAAACCTATGCAGGCAGAGCCAAGTGAGCCTTATAGAAAAATTTCTGCAAGAATTCACTTCTCCTTGGAGAGACAGGTCGTTCAGATGTTACGCCGATGGTCAAAGTCTATATTCAATGTTACATGCTGTAGAATTGCCCAGTTTAGTAAAACTACAGAGTGGTCGTTAAAAAATAAAGTGAAACACATTGATACCCTTTTGTACACATAAAAGTTGGCCCTATCCACTGTGCTAAACGAGCCTTCGGCTCTGGCTTACACTTGTTGCACTAGATTTCATCTCCAGCAAGTCATAAAGATGGCGTCACTGAGATGCCATACAAAGAGACTAAGCTGGTAACCTCATCATCAAGATAACATCGTTGGTATGCAAAGTGCTCTCGGAATTACATCACTTCCCCAAAGCTCATGGCCATGCTTGTCTGAAATAAAGTTGGTGTTGGCGTGTGTGTGTGTGGTGTGTGTGTGTGTTGTGTGTGTGTGTGTGTGGTGTGTGTGTGTGTGTGGTGTGTGTTGTTACAGCTATCCATGAGCCTTCGACCCAGTAATATCAAATTAAATCAAGATAAATTAATTTTAATACGTAGATATATATATAATATATATATATTTATAAAATAGTGTGCATGAAGAAAGTGTTGCCTTTATGACAACACTGAAGATGCTATTGACACAGAAATCCATTTTTACATTCCCTTTCTTTTTCTCCACTTCTTTAATGAAGCATTCTGCAGCAGCCACTTTCAAACTTTTTGGGATGACCCCTCATCTCTTCAAGATTGTTGGTCACTTCAAGACCTTAAAATGCCAAATAAATATATTTTTTAATCAGTCATCCAAATTTTTTAAAGATTTTGTTGTTTAATTGGATTGGTGTTCAGTTTTTCTACTTGACTTACTTGTGCTGTATGTGCTGTCGGGGTTGGGTTGCAACATGGACTAGATGGGCAGAATTGTTTTTTGCCGCCTCTACATGTTCTTATACAGTACAAGTATTCTAAAATTTGACAAATCCATGCGGCTCCTGAACTGGCTTGCATTACGGTTACTATAAACCATTATAATATCCACCTTAAAAAGTGAGAGAATGACATAACACCAGGTACGAGGTTGTTGAATCCGAAATAAGTTATCAAAATAATTGCTCACTTTTTCTTGCTTCTCAGATACGCAGCACCTGGCTACATAATTTCCAGGGATGTAGCCATGGCACAAAACTATTTGTTGCTGATGAATGCTAAAAATCGATCATTAAGCGAGTCGGGTGACCTGAATCGCAAGCCTTGACTAGTGTTGAACAACGTATTAATTATCAGCTTGCTGTACACAGGCCATCTGCTGATGCAAACTGGTTTGTTGTGTCAAAATTAACACAGTGCCAGTGCAATTAGCAGCTGGTCGATTGCAACAAAAAGGCACAGACATGAGCGATATGATGTCTTTTGTATGATACTCTTTTTTCTGTGAAGATAACTTATTGAGTATTATGTAATTATGTAAACAATGCATCGAAATCCATTCATTCTGGTGTTCTGCCCAAAAGCACATTCAGTACTGCAGAAGCAGTTTATTGGCAAGGGTTGTGCTGGTTTGTTTGATACTGCCTTCCTGGATATTGAACTTACAGGTGATAAAAAGCTTTCAAATAAGTGCAATGGCTGATCTGATCATGGTGAGAAGACAAAACAAAAGAAGCACAGAATGGCAGTGCCGTGCAACTTCAGTTCTGTCGCTTGTTTAGGTACTCGAATGCGAGGTTGTGGAAGGAACAATATAAAAACTAGAAGGGCACTCGGTAGAGCGCATACCTCCGCCACGCAATACCTGATCCAGTAGAACCTATTGAGCCAAATACATTTTTGAAATATGATGCTATATATTGATTTTACCAGAATCTCTCAATGGTGAAGAATCACTTCATAAATTAAAAATATATATTCTCATATCCAGATCTGGATTCAGATCTTCGCCAAAATCGAATCACTTCGTCCTCATCACACACCCAACCTGTCCATCAAGTTTCTTCTGAATCTGTCCATAACTTTTTGAGATATTGTGCTAAATATCGTTTTTGGCATAATCTCTCAATGATGAAGAATCACTAAAAATTGACCAGACCCCAATCTGGATGTTCACCAAAATAAAATCAATTCGTCCTTGTCACACACCCAACCTGCCCACCAAATTTTATCCAAATCCATCGGCAACTTTTTGAGATATCCTGCACACAAACAAACAAACAGACAAACAGGAGTGAAAACATAACCTCCTTCACCTTCGGCGGCGGAGGTAACTAGAACGGCACTCGGTAGAGTGCACACCTCGGTCAAGCCGATTAGTTTACATTTTGTATCCCACTGGAGGGCCGGATCTGAATCCGGACCTAAATCAAAATCTGAATGGCTTGTTCTGGTCACCTAACCAACTCATCCACCAAGTTTTGTCATAACTCGTCCACAACGGTTTGAAAAAACGTGCTATACATCTTATTTTGGCCCCCATCTCTTAATGCTGAAAAATCACTTTGAAAGTTAAAAATTCTCGGATCAGGATTTGGATCTTCACCAAAATCGAATCAGTTCGTCCCTGTCACACACCCAACATGTCCACCAAATTTCATCCGAATCCATCCATAATCTTTTGAGATATCCTGCACACAGACAGACAAACAGACAAGGGTGTAAATATTACCTCCATACATCGCTGATAGCAAAGGTAATTATGTTTATGTATATTCATACCACAGACACACACGTACGTAACACGTATGTAATTTGTCCCTTAATGTGCAGTGAACTGCCCTGTAAGAAACTGATGCCAGTTAGTACTCGTGAATAACCTGTCCTTACAAACAGTTTAATTCCCCCATAATTCCGCATGGGTTAATCACATCAAAATTGGCATATTTTAATATAATTTGTAATACCAACTCTCACCATGAACGGCATGATGTCACACATATTACATTGGGAGTATTGGGGTGCCCCTCCAACCCTGAATCCCAGGGACTAGTAATTATTTTTACCATCCTTCCCATGGACACCGTGAGTGCAGCCTCTAATTTTCAACTCATTCCGTTGAGCAGTTCAGGAGTGAATAGGAGTAAAATGAACAAACAATTCACACAAACAAAACATACGTCTCAAATTTTAGTATGATAACATCTGTGCAGATAGTTCCACTGCAGCAGGATGGATCACCAGGCTTCACCAGAAAATGGTAGCTGTACCATCGTCATCTTTGGTATTTCACAACTAGACACCAACAGGAAAAATCAACATGTCGACAAACACCATTTTACAACCTGAACAATATATAGCCATCAACAGACAAACAATCTCAGGAACATTGAACCTCATTACATTTATACCAAAAAAAAATCAGAATATGAAGCATAAATATTACACAAGTACAAAGCTTGCAAAATAATCCACTGAATCAAGGAGAATTAAAAAGAAAACATGTAATGCTGCACAGCTGGGCTTCTCATTGTGGATCCAAAGTTAGCTGTTGTGCCAAGCAGCAGGCAATCACCGCTGATAGGTTTTTGTTAAAACCGTGATATAATTAAAATTATTCGGTTTTGGAGTTATTCGAATAGTATCTGGTGTTTTCACATGTCTAGTCACCCGACTAAGTTTAGTTAAAATACATTCACATAGGTACACGCCATGATACACTAACCGTGTTTTGAGACCGGCATAACACGTGGGCAAATTCAAAAAGTAATGCAAACAGTACACTCACAACAGTCCATTACACAACAATACAAAGTAAAACGAAGTGTATCTAGAACTAAAATATTGTCTTTAAACATCTTTAAAATCATGCATTCAGATATTGAAAGATAAAAAAGTGCCTTTGACTATTTTGAGTATCTGTTCGTCAGTCTTTCGGAAACACCGGACTCGTAAGCTCCTACCAAGGAACAGGAACCCCAAACCTCCAAAGATGTTGATGCTGAGTTTGACGTCTGCTCAAGAATAAGAAAAGCAGCCTCAGTGTTCCAGCACTTAAATAAAGTATGGACATCCACCAACATCAACACACCCATGAAGCTGTGTCTCGACATGAGCATCGTAGCCCGGATAGCAATCTATGCCAGTGAGACAAGGAAGAAGACAGGAAATGTGGCAAAGAGGCTGGACGTCTTTCATCAGTGATGTCTCCGCAAGATCATGGGCATCACTTGGAAAGACCACGTCACCAATGAGGATGTGCTGGCACAGAGTGGGCAATGGCACCTGATTGATATTGTGATGGAGAGACATCTGAGGTTGGCAAGTCATGTCCTACGATTACCCGAGAGGCAACCTGCTGGAGTCGCTATTTAATGTATTCCACCTGGTGGGAAAAGAAAGAGAGGGAGGCTGAAAAAAGAGTTGGAGGAGTACCTTGAAAGAAGACTTTAATGAAAGGGAAACAATCTGGAGCAGAGCGTAAGAGCTAGTTTGGAACTTGATTCAATGGAGATGATTTGCTGCTCAATGGCCCCAAAAAGGGACAGGAGGAATGAAGTAACTAATTAATTAGGTCTGATGACTCTCCAGACTTGCCTCAGTTGAAGAAGAGCACTTGAAGAGAACTCATACTTGAGGATCTTAAAGGTACTTGTGATATTTACTGGGATACATAATGTAATGTCTGAAGATCAATGTCCCAGTCAACAGCCAGGGTTACATCAGGACATTCACAGTTTTGGTGAATCAGGACATTCAAAGCCAGATGAGGAGAATCCCCTGTGTCAGAGGTCTCCAAGTTACCACTGAGCCACTGAGGCAGTACTTTACTAGGATAAGTATTCAGTATTTAAATATCTTCTGATCTTGTGGTCAAAGGATGTGTCATTTTAAACATGATTTAACACAATATTATTAGTGCATGAAGCAACTTTGTGGATTCTTTCAGGTGGAGATCTGATCAAGGTGGAACAGTACAAGAAGCCCTCAACAAGACCAAAACCTCAGTTTATACCTCCAATTCATATGGAAGAGCTTCAACAACTGAGTAGTCGTCCAGATGGTTCTCTGCAGACACAAATACTGAACCAGTTACATGCAGCTCCAGAGCTACTAAACAGCCTAATCTATGACTTTAGCACCTGGGACACAAATTGTCCACATCAGTCCAGATGCACCATGCACATCTGCCAGTGAACATGCAGCTGTACTTCCAGTCGACTTAGATGGCATGGAAGACTGTTGTGTGCATCCTTTCACATTGATTACACTTGCAAACTTTGTGGAAAATGATTGTGATGATGAAAGCTAATTCTGCATTAGTAATCCAAAGGAGATCATGCGTGACTGAGAACTACGAGTTAATGCATTCACTTTTGAAGTTATGTACATGAGAGTTTATGTGCATATATAGTGTGAACTCTTACTTTATACACTTCATGTGCCTTTTTAGAACCATGCTATTTTTGACACCAAATTACCATTTATAAAGAGGATATTACATGCAGAAAGATATTGTCTTGAGGCTGATAACAGGATCAACCAGATATGAATATCGAATGAGTTATTATTCCAACAGTGGAATGAGCTGAATGACATGTTTCTTCTTTATTTTACCATTTCTTCCGATGTGTTGCAGACTCAGACAAATCTATTATACACACCAAATAAAACCAAAGAGCCTTTGGAATCACTGAAAATGTTGATTATTTACAAGCAGAACTAAAAGGGCACTCGGTGGAGCGCATACCTCCGCCACGTAATGCCTGATCCATGAGAACATAGCTGGCCCAACACATTTTTGAAATATCGTGCTATATATCGTTTTTGGCCCGATCTCTCAATGGTGAAGAACCACTATCAAAATTAAATAAGTCTCGTATCCAGATCCGGATTCGGTTGTTCACCAAAATCGAATCATTTCTTCCTTGTCAGACACCCAACCTGTCCACCAAGTTTCGTCCAAATCCGTCCACAAGTTTTTGAGATATCCTGTACACAGGCAAACAAGAAAAAGACATCATGCGGAGCATGATAGTTGCAAAATTCACCCCCCCCCCCACTCCACCCCTCTCCAAAGGTTGCCATGGATACATCAAATTGTCCATTTCATCAAGATTAAAATTCACAATGTTAATCAAAGCTCAGGTCAATTGGATGAAAAATGATTATTTTTCAGATTGAAATTGATGATTTTAGAAGTTTGACCTTGAGTTGACCTTTGACCTTTATATCTCAACAATAGTTGGTTTCCCAATTCAGTGATGCACTATGCAAATCCTGTTCAAATTTCAAGTCAATCGGATGAAAAATGACGATTTTAGAGATTTGACCTCAAAATCAGTCGGCTTCTCAGTTGAGACGACCTCGACAACTTGGTGAAGTTTCGTGAAGATCGGTTTAGAACTGTGACCTGTAGGAGATTGACAGACAAACATACAAACAGACAGACAAACAGACAAAATAACAAAATCGACTCACCAATATACTTGAAAAATCTTAGATTTTGCAAGTAACAGACAGACAGAGAGGGGTGAAAACATGAGCTCCTTCTTCACCTTCGGTGGTGGAGGTAACAATGGCCAAAATAGTGTAAAACGTGTCAAATTGGCAGCCATATTGGATTTATGCAAATGTGGCATTCTCCATTTGTGTTCCAGACTTATGCACATATATTCAGGTTAGGTATGGGAGCATGCGCCAGTACTCCGCCGGTACTCCAGGGGCCTCCTTCTGGCCATCCCCCAGGCAGATGCCTGGCCCAGCCCCATCTCCTTGAGATGCCGATCAACCTGCTGCAACTACGAGGCACGTGGTCGGCCCATTGGCCTCCTCTACTCACGAGACTCCCTCGCTGAGAAAATCTGGTAAGCAGGATCAGCGTCAGGAAAATGAGCCACATGTCCATACAGCCGCAGCTGACGCTCACGGTCTATGCAAGGTAACCAAATCTCATTTGAGTCTCTCTCAGCAACCGCTCGTTGGACACAAAGTCCGACCAGCGATAGCCAAGGATTTTCCGAAGGACCTGGTACCAAAGGAATTAAGTCTCCGTCTCAGATCCTTGGTCAGAGTCCAAGTCTCGCCATCCATAGAGC
Organism: Eptatretus atami; assembly: GCA_035128595.1. Taxonomy (NCBI): domain Eukaryota; kingdom Metazoa; phylum Chordata; class Myxini; order Myxiniformes; family Myxinidae; genus Eptatretus; species Eptatretus atami. The sequence continues at coordinate 53,543,755 of CM068954.1, read as the reverse complement.
AAGACTGGAAGTACCAAGGACCTGAAGACTCGGACTTTCGTCCTCCCGCACAGGTACCGGCAGTGCCATACCCCATTATCCAGTAAATCCATGACTCCCCAGGCCCGACCCAGACGTCTAATGACCTCTGACTCACAGCCAACAGAGACATGAATATCACTGCCATGGAAAGTGAATCTTTCCACGACCTCAACATCCTCACCACAAACAGCCACAGACAGGACAGCAGCATCCAAGATGTCATTGAAAGCCTGGATCTTAGTTTGACCCAGGAAACCCGTAATCCCAGCGGCTCCGACTCCTAATTCAGCACCTCGAGGCCAAAAGGATATCTAAAGTCTCCGCAAAGATGACTGCATCATCTGTGAAATCAAGGTCAGAGATCTTGACATTCCTAAACGATGCACCACAGCTTGATCTCTACATATCCTCCTAGAATCCAGTCCATACAAGTGCTGAAAATGTGGGGGCCAGTACACACCCCTGACGAACTCCAGTAACACTGGAAATAAGTCAGAGATGGTACCACCACATCTCACAGCACTCTCAGTACCAGAGTAGAGTTCAGACATCAGATCGATCAGTTTTGGTGGCACCCCACAAAGACCAAGAATACTCCAGAGGGCATCCCGATTAACTGACTCGAACGCTTTGCAGAGATCAACATAGGCTGCAAGCAAGGATACAGTCAATCGCTGACCTATTTGGTGTAAGGCCTGACTGCTATGCACGCTGGTGCTCAAGCAGATGGTGGCGAACCCTATCAAGAATTATCCGAGCAAAGACCTTGCCCGGCCGCAAGACTGCCGGCACTGAGAGCAGCGTCACCCCTCAGTAGTTGTTGCAGTCTTGGCGATCACCCTTCCCTTTCCAGAGAGGGACAACAAGGCCCCTCTTCCAGTCAGTTGAGATGATGCCTGTGTTCAGCAGAGCACAGAACTGCATGCAACGACATGAGTCCAGCATTTCCACCAGCCTTGAGAAGTTCAGCATGGATGCCACAGATCCTGGAACTTTACCCCATTTCAAAACCGTTCACCGCAGCCTGTGTTTCCAAAAGCGAAGGTGACCACAGTTGATTGGAGGTCAGCAACAGGGATTGTAACACCCCTGACGTCCAACTCGACAGCTGGTGGATCAGCCTGGTACAACCACTCAAAGTAACCGGCCCAGCGGGCTTCACTTCGGACTCCTCTGTTAAGAGCCTACCACCCTCTGCTCTAACTACAGCACACTGAGGGATGGGCTTGGGAACGCAATGCGCAAATTCCCTGAAAGCAGGACGGAATCCCTTGACCACAGGTGATGCTTTACCCCCCTCACAGATTCCTCGCACATCGGCCTCCTCTTCCACCATTAGCGCACGTTAGTTTTATGCCTCAACTCCCTGAACAGCTCAGCTCTGCCATTCAGCCTGGCCCTGCGACTCTCGCAATGGTATCCAGTGTCCTTGAGAGACAAAATCTTCTTTCCCTACGGTGAGTTCCAAGACATCCACCGGCAACATCAAGGACGGTGGTCTTGAAGGCACTCCACAACTCTTCAGGACCCCCCAAAGCACCCAGACCCCCCAAATCTCCACTCAGCTTGTTCGCAAACTCCTCAGCTACCCTCTCATCCTTGAGCTTGCCAACATCCAGCCTAGGCTGGGATGGTACCATTCTCCTGGATTTAAGGTGCAACTTCAGAGTTGCGACAACAAGCCGTTGTCAGTATTGAGGAACTGAGCACTCGGTAGACCTGCAGTTCTGATCATCCTCCAGCGACCATCAATGAGGACATGGTCAATTTCCTTTGCCACACTGCCAGTGTTGGAATACCGAGTCAGCGATGAGCTTGTGGCGCTGAAACATGAACTGGCCACCCTAAGTCCATGACTTCTTGCAAAGTCAAAGAACTTAGTGCTATTCTGGTCATAGTCCTGACCCATGGGACAAACACACGTCTCATAACCATCCTTATCAGTTCCAGTCGATGCATTGAAATCCCCCAAGACTAGAAGTGTATCTCGTCTGGGGCACTGATCAACCAGAGACTCGAGCGTGGCTAGAATGCATCCTTCACGGTGAGATCACTCGCTCAGTCGAGCATAAACAGAGACCAGGGAAATGACACCTAAGGAGTGATGAATCCTAGCCTCATATATCGCTCGTATACGTGTTACCTCAATATCACTGGAGTCAGCTTATTGGACACAGCTACAGCAACTCCTTTGGTAATGGTAACCATCAAGCGCCAGACCAATAGTAGGTGTAACCACCCACCATGATCTCGCGCAATCCGGTCTCCGAACCTCAGAGAGTGCTGCAATCCGATGTCCAAACGCTGAGCAAAGATGATAACAGAGACAGGTGATATCCTCCTTTAGGATAGGACATTCCAGGCACCCATCCGAGGACCGCCTCAGGTTAACCAAGGAGACCGCCGTCTGGTGGACGGCACCCGTATTGTTCATCCATAATAAAACATTCCAGTCATTGAAATCACTCAAAAATGTTGATTAGAAGAGGAGTTATGGACAACGTAATGAAAACCCAGTCAGATTTGATTTATACAATTGTAATGATGCACTCATATGATTGGCTGGCATCATGCGTTTCTCACTCCTGGGCCCGACTGAACACAAAAATATAAAGGCAGTTTTCGTACCGCCGGTTGCATAGCCATGATTTTTTGGGTGGGCCAGTCTTGTTCACAGCACGATTAATCTGTATCCTCCTGCACTTCTCCACACAAAGTTGAACTTGATAGGTCGCGAATGCTTTGGGGTGGTGAAGAGTTTGGGGTGGAGGAGACAAAGCCGCTTGACTTGGTTATAGTTTTTAGGTGCAAATGAGTTATCAAGACATCTGTACAGAAGTGTACTTTGGCGCAATAGGTTTTTGATGAAGAAAGCTCTTCAGAATGATGATGTCCTACCTTGTCCAAGTACACATCCTTGAGCTTAACTATAAGGAAGTTTAAGAATGCTTGAAAAATAATCTAAGTATTGTTTTTAATAAACATACATGCTTACATGAAGAGTATAAGCACAAAGCCAGGCTCATAAAGCCTCCTTTTGAAACTCCTTAAAAGGTAAGGCATTCACAACTCGTTTATCGATGGCAATATCTGCAGGAAAAAGTGATTCTCATGGTTGGTTATAAGCATGTCCAAAGGTGATCACTTTCAAAGGTTCTATGAGTAAATAGCTCATTATTTTGAACAAACAATTCGGTAAATTGAGAAAGGACACACATACAAGACAGCATCCTTGGAGTGAAGCGTTCTCAATGATCTCTGCATGATCCAGTCAGTGTAAGCCATACCCTATATTTTAACATAGAAGCCTTGACAAAATGTGAACATTTTAAATGGCAACTCGAGCAGCTGCCTTTTGCACAAGTCTGGAGAAACTATGTGGTGGGATGAAACTCCGTTCATGGAAATGCTGAAGTTATTGCCACAACAAAAAATCTGAGAAACTGTTAAGATCAAAGCATTGCTAAAGCAAGAGCCTTGACCGACAAAATAATGCAGAAAAGTGTGATAATAATGCAAAATAATGCAGAAAAGATCTGGTTTCCTATCTGGTGCCCAGACGTATAAAATGTTCTCATGGCTTTCATCAATTCAAAGGAGAGTTCCTTTGTTAGTTCACTTGTACAGATGCAGTTTGTATACGATATAAGTTTTCAGCTATCCGCAGGTATCAGGTATGTCACAAAACACAGAAGATTAAAAAATCAATTGATATATTTACCAGCAGAGGGGTGTAGTCCAAACGACGTTTATTTAAAGACTAGAAACCCCACTCCTGGGGGGAGAGGGGGTGAAAGGGATTAGTGGTGGAGGTGAGCCAAATATATTTGATTTTGAGACTGTGCACAGAAACACAAACACAAACACAAACACACACACACACACACACTTGCCATATTTAATACA
>CM068954.1:53515950-53530127 GCA_035128595.1 Eptatretus atami | reverse complement strand
GCATTGGAATTACATTTACAATATATTTCACTGACCACATAGATTGGACTGTATGTGGTGTGGCATGCCAAGAGCAAACCTTCTATGCACTCACAAGGAAGTTGAAGAGCCTGACCACCGAGTTGTTCCAAATATCCCACATTATATATTTACCACACCTTCAGATCAGGCTCATGAGTAAAATAAAAGTCAAATGTTGCGGTGATGCAGTCAGACTCTGAGAATCATTCAACATTTTGAAATGGATCGCAAGGTTTGAACAAGTACAACTTCTAAAATCGTTTCATAGTGCCGGCAGTACTGAAATAATATGGGAATATGGACCCACAGCGAATTGGCTCAGCAGCAATTGCAAACTCCAGAGGGTCTGGAGTTGGATTTGTGATAAGGACAGTCAGTCAGTCTTGGCTTCCACTGTATAATGCATTATCTTGAAAACCCCTGGGGCTACAGAGTGTATTGTATACCAAATGAAAGCATTTTGTAAGGTCTACATAAGAGGTATGACCAATTATTCTGTTACATCAAACACTTTCACGTTACAAACAAAAAACAAAACTTCTGTGACATCTTATGACCAATTATATGGTCAAATACAGTAATGTGACATGATGATTCCATTGACCTAAAATTTGATGGATAAAATGGCAAACCTTGGAATCTAAGGAAATAGTAATGTGCTTGCTTTTATTCAGAAAGTCCCCGTAGTTTTGTTAAGCTTCCCCTCTATCACTTTCAGGATTGTCAATAAAACTCAGTGAGCTCATTCACGGATTTCAGTGGAGGGGCTAACCTGTCTGCCTGTCCTGGTTTGACCGACAGGTAGCACACTGCCTGACTTCTGCCCTCTAAATGGGTCTAACAAGCCACTTAATAGCAAAACAACTAGCTAGATTCATAACGACCAAGAGGAAACCACTCGGATAACACGGCAGCAAAGCAAGTGTGGATGTCAGCCAAGACCTTGTAAAGCCTTATTCCTCAGGAACATCTATGAACTCATCGGAAAGTTGGGAAACTCTGATAGTCTTTATGAATGAAATAAACCAGAACAATAACAGCACAGATTTAAGAGTGTTTCCTGTCTAACCAGTAACAAAGACCTCCAGAGGCAACAGTACAGTCATGTAAGGTCACTAGCCCATTCCGCGGAGAGTGATTGTATCAAATCTACAGTCACAGTCACAGTCACACACACACACGATCATCCACACCAACCCACACCTGGTGGCCAATTACATTTTTACTTGTAATAAACTTACAGTGTGCAACTCCTCCTCAACCACACCCACACCCCCCCCCCCCCGCCCGCTCCCTTCCAACTCCAGTCCTCATCCTCCCTCCAAAACATAAAAAAAAGAAAAAAGCATCAATTCACCTCTCCGCATTTAAAGCTTCAAACCCTTGCAGCACCATCCAGGCCAGCCACAACTCCTTCAATCCCCCCCACAAGAGGTTCCAACCCCTTACTCCTCAAAATGGCCCATCTCTGCTCTCACCCTCCAATGCTGACCCTCCTCTCATTCATAAAAGCAAACAGGCATTCTCACATCGGAACAGGAGAATATTTAACATTTTCCCCTCCCCTGTCAATCATGGCTACCACGACTTCATAGAAACCCGTCACGGTCACCCTCCAATCACATTTTAAGAGAAAATAGTCAGAAATAAGAGTGAGTACCTGTATAAGCTTCCCGGTAAAAGCCTTACTTGAGAGAATGCAAATAGTTATTTGGGCGGTGTGCTTATATTTGGCGGTGCACGCAAGAAACTATCACAAGTTCTGTCAATATCCTCTATACTCCTCAATCTCCAATGCATATAGCTACCGATCCATTCAATTTAAACTTATTACTGTTTCTGCTGCCACTACATCTCCGGGAGACCATTCCATGCATTAACTACTCTCTGATTGAATACCTTTGCCTTAATACTGTCCTAACTCACATATTCATTACCTTCAGACTATGGCCCATGGTCTTACCACTGTCTATTCTGCTATTTTATCTTGCTTCAACAACTTCTCACAGCCAAAACACTGTACAATGAAGAAGCACAAGAGTGGCATCTTTCTAGGAAACAAAATGATCTCTCGTTCAACTCCATTCAATATTACTAAAACTCTCATCTTGTATATATTGTTGCGGGCCAGGGTCCGGTGGCTGAGGAACGACCACTAGGTGGGGAGTTACGTGTCTCCCACCAGACTCCCGGAATTGTAGCGTCGCTCTCGATAATTCCGTCAGCCGCGGGTTCGTGAACCGACCGTTACAACAACCAATATCTCGACCGCGTGCGTAGGGTCTTTTTGTCTGAACCAATTTACCTAAGTAACCAACACGGTTCGTCTACCGGGGATCACACGTCCTCGCACGTCTTGCTCGACACCGGTCACTCTTACGACTGCCGGTAGATTCCACATTACCGACTACACACTCCGGTTCGGGTGCAGCCGCAGCGGAGCTGCCAAGCGTGGCGCTAGGATGAGCAGATTAACGGGACAAAACCGCTAAACTCAGATCGAACCATGCTGGACCATATGAAAGAGGGGGAACGAACTGGGACACTTCTATAATGGTTTATTTACAATAGAAAGACACTGAGAAGATTATCACGGAATATACAAGAAGAATTCACAATGATCAGAAATAAACCTTAAGCAGTTCTACTTAAAGACGGTGGCCACACAGCGCAGACACACACAGACGAAAATAAAACCCAGGTGTTTTATTAGGACCCCTGCAAGCAGGGAGAGAGACGAGCTGGGGTCACGGTTCGGCGGGGGTACTGCAACGTTGGAGGGATGGGGTGCTCCGTGGTGCGGCACCTGCCAATGGCCGTGCGCCCGGCCACAGTCACACGCGTAGGGCTCGTGTCCACGGAGGAACTTGAGAGGAGTAGTCGGAGTCCCAGGGCGGGGTCAAGGTCGGCGGACGAGCCGCAAAACTTCCACGAACGCTCCAGACTCCAGCAATGAATGCCCAGTCTCCAATAAACTCCAAGACGCCCTCGAATGCCCACGCAGAGCTGAACTCTTTCTGAAGTGAACTGAAGTGAACTGAACTCAGACTCAGCTCAGAACACACAACGCACACAACAACTCACTCCTCCAATAGAACTCCCTCAAGACTGAGGATGGTGTCGTCTTTTTTATGGACTCCCAAACGGGGCGGGGGCTTGTGGAACAGACATCACCGTCCGCCTGATTGGACAGGCCTCCATGGATCCGCCCCTTCTGGGCGGGGTCTTGGCCTTGGTTAAGGGGAACCCCCCCCCTCCACGCGTGTTTGCACTTGTCGAGGAAGAGTTACAACGTTGAAAAGGAACGTTTGTGGAAGCGGCAAGGAACGGCTGCAAGATCTTGCCTCGGCAAGTCAGGGTGCGAGTAGACAGCGAGTGGGTAGTGGATCGTGATGGGGGATGGGATGGTTGTTGGATGTAAGATTTAATAACCTACTAAAAAAACATCGCAACGCACCCCTTTGATTCTCCACAGACAAAAAGGAAGGGACTGTCTTCACATGTACTTAACGGAATAACTGACTTTGGGACATCTGTATATTTGAATGCATAAGGTTTCCAGATCCGTAACAATATGTATGTATGTATATATGTATTGTTCCTGAAATACAGCCAAAACGGTACACGACAGCGCAAACATTTTCGGCCCACCTTACTCAATTCTCCTGCGGTGTGCAGATCAAGTTTCTTCAAATCGGGCAACGAAAAAATTATTAAAATCATTCCCGATTCAGTCAGTACTCTTCGGGGAATTTGATCAATGCAACAACCTCAGCAGTCTAGTTCGCTGGAGCTATCTTCTTATTTTCTTGAAATGATTTATTTTAAAATCTCAAACATTTAGTTAGACAAAGAACGACTTATTTTAAAGCATAAAATAAACATCGGCATTTTGTTCTAATAATTCGTGTTAATTATTAAATAAAATTGTGTTAGAAGATTACGTACAATAATTTCTTCGACTTTCTTTTCTCCGTTTTTTTTTTCACATCGAGCGCAATATCAAGTTTCGTTCAAATCGGGCAAGAAAAAAATTATTAAAAAATAATTCCGCGATTCAGTCAAGTACTCTTCAGGATTATTTGATCAATGCAAAAACCTCAGTGATAATTGTTTCTGGAGCTATCTTTTTTTTTTTTTTTTTGAAATGATTCTTTTAAATATCAACCGCTGTCACAACGGAACCCAACTGGTTCACGGGTCGTCTAGTTGCAACGGTCATTGCAACTAAAATGTACAGTATATTGCCACTCATACTTGGGATGTGCACAAAATGCTGTTGAAAGCAGCAACACCCACACCCCAAAGGCAAAGAAAATTTTATAATCATTGCAAAAGTGCAAGGGGGGGGGGGGTACCAAATTAAACAATTGATGCGTTTCAGGCATTCTGACTTATTCAGAGGTTTGAATTCAATTTTTCTCTCCTCTGATCTCTATTAAAGTGAGCCAAACAAAATCTTGCGATCACAGTACTTATTAATAAGCGCATAAGTATGAATTATTTTCACTTGTTTTTTTTAACCTCCATCGAAGATGGACGGAGGTTACATGTTTTTCACCCCTGTTTGTTTTTTGTTTGTTTGTTTTTGTGAACAGTATTACGGAAAAACTCCTGGACGGATTTCGACGAAACTTGGTGGGTAGAGGGTTAGGGTATGGTCCAAGGATCATGCCATTAGATTTTGGACTTGGTCAAAGTCAATATGGCGCTATCGCAGCCATTTTGAAAAATATTTGAATTTTGTTTTTTGCATTTGTACTATGTTTTAGTGATTTCCAACCAAAAAAAAAATTTGTTAGAGAAAAAAACAAAATTTTGCAACTTTTTTTCAAAAAAATTTCGATTTTATTTGTAAATATTTGAATTTTTTTTTTTTGCATTTCTACATATTTTAAGTGATTTCCAACCCCCCCCCCCCCCAAAAAAAATTTGTTAGAGAAAAAAAAACAGAAATTTTTGCACTTTTTTTCAAAAAATTTGGATTTTTTTTGGGCATTTCTACATGCGCGTCGATCTAGTTTAGTTTTATTCAATCTGTTCAGTAGAGTCTGATCCTTTTGACCTACAATGAATAGGATATCAAGTTCACTTAAGTGACCCAGCAGTATTTTGCAGCGGAGGTTTTGACTCTCCCGAGTGCTCCCCCTCTAGATTTACTGGAAATTTTGATTGGTTTTGTTTGTTTTTAAGGTTTGCTTCATTTGTTCAAGGACTCTTTAAAAAATCAACCACTGTGCCCAGACAGTTTAACGTCGAAAGGCACGTTCGCGTGTTCTCGTCTTATGGGATAATGGAACTCGGGTACATTAATTCCTCACCAAAACAAAAATCTCAAGATTGTGCAAAGAAACACGAAGAATGAAAACTATCTGTGTTACAACCAGACAAGATGGCCTGAGGGGCACATTCCAGGATTGGGGTCAAAGAGGGCAAAGAATGGCTGTTGGTGCACTCGTTTTGGAATGGCTTCCAAAGGCATCGCAGATATTTGTTTCGACGCGCATCAACTGGCCGGAGATTAGGTATATATCGTGAAGGTAGAAATATAAAGGTTGGAGAAACATCGGTGCATTGGGAGCAATGAAACGGTCATTGTGACATCTCCGATCACATATAACATAACAAATGATATTGTGCCACACAATTGGTCAAGAATAGCTGCAAGGAGGGGTGTCCCAATGCACCCTGTGTCACAATGAAACCAATTTTCTCCTGCAAGGTGATATGATGCCTCGTGTTACGAGGATTTCAAACGTCCGTCAGCGACTCAGCTAATTGAAAGGTCTGTCAGAATTGTAATTGCATACAAGTGTGACGGCCAGTTTCAATGACCATCTCTTTCAGCAGCCCGTTTGTTATGCATTATCAGGAATTCAATCAGCAGAACCGAGCCGCATCCTTACGTAACCATTCACCAGGTGGCTGCTGCTGGGCTTTGTCTCCAAAAGTAGCAACTGCCTATAATGTAGCAACTAACATGATAAAATATGATGGATATTATCTGTGGTCGACATTTCAGCTTCTGTATGTATTGAAATAACACCATATAAAATTGACTTTGTGGAAAACTTGCCAGCGGTCTTTATCAGTGGCTGACACAATAAACAATGGGCTGGTAAGATTAGGCCTAGAGGTATGTGCTCTCACCTGTGAAACGTTTTGCCTGGGTTATAATATCTGAAGAGCTATAAACTGTGCCACCCTGGTGTTTCGCAAGCAGAGCGATACATCAATGTGTGTGCCATCCATCGGAAGGACATTAAGCTGGAGGGCCTATTTGCTCACTCCGGTTGTTGATGCGACATTAAATATCCCACGACGTCTCTCACGAAGAGTAGGTGAGTTGTTGCCGGAACCCCGGCCATTCCAAAGCTTGCACACGATTGAATGCTGGGAGGCAATGGCAAACACCCCAACAATAACCTGATGTTTGACTGGAGCAGATTTGAGGCAGGATTTTGTGAATTAGCAAAGATTTCCAGGGATAACTCAAAGGGCTTTTTTTACACAACTCTCAGTGAGTAGTAACCATGGATTCTACTCTCCGTGCAGCAAATACTAGTCGATGGGACACCAGTTTTAAGCATCTGAGTGACGGCGCACGTTGCGATGCAACACCTGCCTGCAAAACACCAACCAACAGTTTAATAATTTGGCCGAGAAACTAACGCAGACGACACAGTTCCAAGGTAAGTGTACCACCCATGCACCATCCTGTCACAAACTTTACCTAAGTGTGTATTTTAGTGAAAAGAAAAGTCAGGTCAAGCTCCTGGACCAAAGCAAAATAAACAGATCGTTCAGGGTCATTGAAAAGGTTCTACGAACAAAGATACTCACCAGCAATCTAAGATCACAATCTTGTTATATTTTATTTCTTACACTACTAGTATAGGTATATAATGATTTGTAAGAAAATATATTAACGTATGTTTCTATTCATACGCTGAAATGCCTTATTATACTTCTTGTTTTTTTTTCTGCGCACATCTTCAACATTTGTGAGTGTTTCATTCGGAAACCTTGTTCAACACGACGCACAAACAAACCCTTGAACTTTTCTCAATGACATATTTTTTATTTTTGTTATTTATTTTGTACAAAACAGCACAGCAGATTTTAATGTCAAGGAGACAAGTCAGCAGATAAGCATGTATATTGACTAGCAGAGGGGCATGGCACGCATAGAAGGCTGGATATTTACTTTGGGGAAGAGAGGGTCAGAGGGGGTGCATGGGGGGGGCGGAAGTCAGGGGGGGGGGCGCCGTTATTACGACACCAAATAAATTCTTCACACATGGATCAGATCCCATGGGAGGAACAATATATTCACATGATTATAATAAAAGGAATGTAAATGTGGATTATCTCAAAACTTACGAGGAAAAAAACACCGGCATGCGTTCGAGTGAAACAAACGGAAACATAAAATCGGAGAATGGTTAAAGTTTCAAATTATACCAACAAGAGGCAGAAGGAGTTGCAACAGACCCGAGGACGAACGAGTCTGAATGGCTGTGGAAAAGTGCTTGCGAGAATGAAAGCTAAAGAACAAATGGCAAAGAGCTGCTGTGAGCCACGCCCCCTTGTCACGAGCACACCCCCCCCCCTTCCCCTCCCCCAGCTGTTTCAGTCTCACCAACTATAATTGCTTCAGGCAAGACAAACACATTCGAAAATGGTAAATTACGCTGCGAACAAAGGCCCAAAAGCGACCGCAAATACCAAACGAGAAAATGTTAAATAAATAAATAAATAAAAAAGAAGCGCCAATGACAGTAAAAGTGGGGCAGTAAGTAGATTGCCATTGTCTGAAGTAGCTATGACATGTACACAGCTGGTAGCTCTCCAAGCTAAGTTAAACAAAGGAGGATTCCAATCGTGCCGACACCATATATCGAACTTGATCCAACTTACTTACACTTCGAATGAACCCCAGATCTGGGAATTGAACTGAGGCACCAGCACCAGTGGCAGACGCTTTCGGAGATACACGTTGGGAGTCTTTGACGTTCAAAAAGGACGTGCCGACGGGCGCCAGCACTGTATGTACCAATCATAAACGGTGCTAAAGATACAGAACCCCCTGCAGGAAGGCATCAGCTAGGCAGTTTGTCTGATTCGACTCCACAGGAGACAACTCCAGCCCAGAAACTCAGAAGTGAACACACCGCCAACAGAGCTACCCTCACATCTCAGGCGACAACACGATCGTTTTAGTCAGTAATAGGCAGATTCATCATCCACTGGGTTCAGCGCACAATGAAGACCTCACGCTCTCCTCTGGTGTAAGACGAGCAAATTGCCTGTACTTACTTTTACCTCCAGCACCCAAGGTGGACGGACGTTGCGTTTTCACCCGTCTGTTTATCTGTCTGTCTGTCTGTCTGTGAACAGAATATTTTCAAAAAGGTTGTGGACAGATTCGTACAAACTTCGGTGGACAGGTTCGGCTGTATGCCGAGGATGAATTGATACAATGTGTGATGATGATCCTGAATCTGGATCTGGATTCGGGGATTTAAATTGTTAAGTGATTTTTCACCATTGAGAGATCGGGCCAAAAAATGATGTACAACATGATATAGAGGCCACTGATCTTTCATACTTGTGGTCTCCTTTTCGAAGTTACTCTCAAATAGCTGTCAATATCTCAATGAACTGGGCCAAGACATTCAGTAGTACACAAAAAAAAACTCCTTTATTGAAGAGACAAGGTTAGTGGGCCAATTCTTCGACTGAGAGGTCAGCGGTTCTAATTTGAAACAACAATTTTCGATTTTTGATTATGGACGAATCATACCAAAGACGATAAATAGTACGTGCTGCTTCTTACTTGATGCTCAGCACTTAAAGGATAGAGCAAGAGAAACCCGTGGGTTGATATCCCATGAGGGGGTGAGTGGGGGGTAGAGGTGAAGTATATTCTCCATTTTTAAAAAGCTGATGACTATAGAGGGAAAAGCCACTGGCACCCAGAGTGCTCTGGGAAGTTCTGCCACAGAAAGTCACAATTGTGTGTTGGCTGTCGTCTTGTTGTGTTGTCTGCTGTGTCTGTCTGCAAGCACGTGTGTGACACCTCTTCCATGAACCTTAGAAACTGTGTGAAAAAAATATATACTTGGCTCGTGTGTATGGTGTTCACGCAATCCTCTGTATTTTGTAAAATTCCACATACCTATACTATAGTATTCCATACCCTCCATCTACATTTGTATACAACATAAGGTCTAGCTGGCCCCGGAATCAATCTGGTAGTCCTACGCTGTACCCTCTATCTGGCAGGTATATCCATCCTCAGATGTGGTGAACAAAACGCACACAATATTCGAGATGAGGCCTCACTAAATTAATGTAGTGTGAAACCACCTCTTTTGATTTATATAATTTTCCCCCTATGAAGCCTGTGTTGGCTTCGTGGTTTGGGTGGTGGCTTGGGATCCTAGGTCTGAGTTCATCCCGTTGGCCGCTGAATTAAAATCACCAGGAGGTTGACTCAGCTGTCATCCTTCGCGGTCGGCAAAATGAGTACGCAGTGTACTGGTATGGGACACTGCATCAGCGGCATAGCGCGTCCCAACAATGATGCAACCAGCAGCCACAGGCTGCACTCGATAGAGAGAGAGATCCCCTATGAAACACAACAATTTTAAAAACCGTTAGCTTTACCTATAGCTGCCTGGCATGTCCTGTCAACTACAAACCACCCCCCCCTTCCCTCCCCAACGCTCTCCGCTCCCCATTTCCATTACCATCCGAGATCCTTCTCCTGGTGTAACAAGCTCCAAGATTGTCCCTTGTATTATATAACACATTTTTCAGGAATTCTTACCCCTCCCCATCAACTTACATTTCTTTATGTTAAACTGCATTTTGACCATTTATTAAAGCATCCAGACTTTCCTGAATCTGATCAACGCCCCTCTCTGATATCTAACGAGCTTAGCTCCAACGTAGTGTCATCTGGAAATTTGGAAACCCGACTCTTAACCCCACTATCACAAAGCATTGATGTAAATTATGAATAATAATGTCCTAGTACTAATCCCCCGACATACCCTACTACATACATCCTTCCAGCCAGACATCCTCCCACTCACAGCAGCCTTTGCTTCCTATCAGTATGCAGCTTTGTTCTTTTTTCAATATGCAGCACAAGGTGCTGGGTAGCATCAATTAGCTGAGGTCGAGGCTGTGCCGCTGATGCAATGTCCTCTGTAGGTCATGGCAGGATTTGTAATTTCTCCATGTGCTGGCGATAGTCGCTCTCCTCACAAAGACACCGTGGACTTTAACATCCACGAACTAATTCAGCTGACAGCGACGCCCGTTTTAACATCAATTTGAGGGAACAAGCACACACATTGATGAACACCACGCTGACTGTGAAATACCGGAATGACAATTTATTTGCTGGGCCAAGATCCAACCCAGGCGAAACAGCTTAAAGGCAAGTGTGTCATACTCTCGGGCATCTGTCAGCCCATCAGCTTTCAATCAGTTTTACTCGAACAGTCTCCAGCGCACTCCACAAGCCTCGCTTTAGGCTACAACCTCCATTGTGTACTTATCAAATCTTCAAGAAAGTCTCGATTAACACATCCACTGACACTTCCCTCTTATCCAGCCAATCAATAACTGCAACATAAAGCTCAAATAAATTGACAAATTGGCTTCCATTTTAATAAACACCATTGCTGCTCTCATTGAATACATAAACTTGAAATTTAATAAAATAACCCATGCTTTCTACTCTCTCCACTCATTGCTCGTTTTTTTCGCCTACATTTGGAACCAAAGTGCACTTTCCTCTCATCCTAATACTTCCCTCCAGGTCTTCAACATTTTTTTGCTGTAGCTTGGTGGTTGGCTTATTGTTACGGTGGAGGGGGCTTTGGTCTTGATCCTGAGTTCAAATCCGTCTCATCGTTGAATTAATACTAGTGGGGTTTAGTCTCGGCCTGTCATCCTTCCGAGGTCAGGCAAAAATGAGTTGCCAGCTTGCTGGTATCCTGGGTCGGAGTGGCGACCCGTCAGGATTGTGCCCATTCGCGAAGGAGAACTGCTTAAGCAGCAACCAACGCTCTGCACATAAGAGTAGGTCCTAATCTCCTCCTGCTCTCCTCCCTTCTCCTTCACACTGTTGTTACATCAGCGCAATCTCAGATCGTCCCCATCCAAAACCATGATATTTTCTTACCCCCCCCCAACTCGCCAAACGAGCTTTACCGAGTTTTCAGTTTTTCTTCTTCAGAGTTTGCTTCGTATCCATCTTGACCTATCCTGTGCATCCTCCCCTGCCCTCATTCACTTCCACAGTCCCATATTTCGTCCAAGTCTCCCCTATTTTGTCACTCACCTGCTGTTCGTGTGTCCCTCCCTCCCCTCATCTTTCTCCTGTTCCCTTTGTTTTGTTACGTCCTGATCCGTTATACCCGCTCTTCGCTCCTCCACAAACTCGAGCTTTGTACCCAATAACAATAATAGTAATAACTAGACAGAGCACTCGTAGAGCGCATACCTCCGCCCTGTATGCTTGATCACGAGACATATCAGGCTATTACATTTTTGAGATATCGTCTAGTATATCGTTTTTGGTCATGTCGTCTATGTGAAAAATACTTTAAAAGTTCTAGTAGTCGTGTCCAGATTCGGATCTCCCCAAAATCAAAATCAATTCGGCGTGGTCCACACCCCAACTGTCGCAGCAAGTTTCATCAATCTATCCACAACTTTTTATAAGATTTCGTGCTTAGATAACAATCGTTTTTTCACACACGAATCTCTCAATGGTGAAGAATCACTTTTAAAACTTCTAGTAGTCAGACTCCGGAATCCGGATGTTCACAAAATCTAATAGTTCATCCTTGTCACACATCAAACTGTCAACAAATTTATCCGGATCCGTCCACAACTTTTTGAGATATTCCTGCACACAGACAAACAAACAGACAGACAGACGACAGACAGACACACAAAGAAGGGGTGAAAACATATAACTCCTTCACCTTCGTGGCAGACGGTAATAAGCAAAAGAAAATAGGCTCCTCATCTCCAGTATCTGCCATCTTGCACAAAAAAGAATGGGTGTTAACAGAACATGTGTGAACGATTTTCTGAGCCCATTTTTCGTAGTGGTTTCACTTCAAGCAAAAAAAAAAGATTTATGCCTGCAGTTATCATCCAAGTGTCAGCGAGGCTTAAATCAGTCGCAGTGCATCAAGAATGATCATTAGCAAAGAGCAAGTGAAGTTTGCAGGTTATTTTTAAATACAGTAAGCAGGCCAAACACGAAACATTCGACCATCGATATCCATCAACTTGATATTCAAGCAGTTCATCGCAATTCACAAAACACAGAGAAAAGCATATTTTGGTTTGGGCTGCAGTCACAATCCTCAAAACAACTCATTCTTGAGTCATGAATGACACAATTACTTGTCTTTCAGTAATTTGCTTATTGTTATAAAAAAACCAGATAAAGATTTGCATTCAAATAGTTTTCCAGCATTAAAATAATGCATGTGAAAAATACGCAGCTAGCACATTCAAACATGACTCGTCAGTTGGGGTCAGTAAACCTCTAAACGTCCAATTTTTTGGTGTTTTTTTTTTTAAAATCATTTGCATCTAAAGCTCGTTGAGGCCGAAAATTGGTAAAGACCCCAAAAACAATGGGTGAAAAAAAAAGGGATTAAAAATCATTGGAAAAGCATTGTAAGACGTGTTGCTGATTACAATTAGCTTGTTAACCTCCTCCGACGCCGTAAGGTGGACGAAGTTATGTTTTTCACATTGTCTGTTCTGTCTGTCTGTCTCTCTGTGACACAGAATATCTCAAAAAGTTATGAAATGTTGTGCGACAGGTTGGTTTGTCGTGACAAGGACAAATTTGGATTAGATTTTGGGTGAAAATGCGGATCCCGGCTACTAGAATTTTTAAGTATTCTTCACCATGAGAGATAGGCAACAACATCTCATACCGTAAGATTCTCAAAAAGTTGTGGACGAATTCGTGAACTTCGCGTCGGCACATGTTGGGAGGTGATAAAAAAACAGCCGATTAAATTTGGCTTCGGTCTGGATGCAAGATCCGAACCTATCATGGGATACAAATCAATTAGGTTTAACATAAATGGTAACCTGGTGGAATATGCGCTCTACCGAGTGGCGTTCTGTTAAAAATGTTTCGTGTCGTTTATCAATTTTAACAGGCTTGAGACGAGTTGTACATGCAATGTAATTTGTATGAAATTCAGGCCTGGAATCAAATTGATATTGTTAAATAGAAGTGGATGCCTCTTTGGGCATTGGCATCTGAAACTACTCTTATTAGTGTGAGGATCTACTGAGAACCGCACAAAGGAGACAACACCAACGAGGATCCTAGGTTTAAATTCTCACGTACTCTCTGGCTCTATTTGTCTAGCTAATGTCTACTATGCCTGGTAATTCATGCTACAAAGTGCAATGATGTCTCCTCATTCGCTCTCTGTGCACACACCAAACCATTGTTGCAAATGACTCATTTTATTTTCTGTACAAGATTAACGCGACTAGAAGGTAATGGATGATAGAAAGGCACCATACTGACCAGCTCAGTGCAGTGTGACCACTCCTCATTTTCATAAATGCCAAGGTAAGCCAATGAAAAAGAAAGAATCACAAGCTTTCGGAAAGCGATGATAATAAGACAATTTTACGCACAAGAACTATAGAATACCAAGAACGCAAAGGTGGACAACGAATAGCCAAGATGCTTCGTGAAAAAGCAGAGAGTGGCTTCCAGCATGACTCGGTGGTAAGGAAATTACCAGAAAACAATCAGGTAATAATGAATTAATGGGGAGAAGGGACAGGGGACAAGAGCAAGTGAACTGTTGGTAATAGGGTGGCTGTAGGGAGAGTTAATGGGGTAGAAAAGATACAACTACAATGAGATGGCAGTGTGCTCCTGCCGGACGTCTTTGTGGTATGAATGGGATGTGGCTGACCAGTGAGGAGTCTATACAGGTGGGAGAAAAGCAGAAAAATGGGTGGTTAGGGTGATTTCATCATGTCGTCAGAATTATTGAATGTTAAGACGAATGGTTAAGAAAAAAAAATGCCGACATCCTGGAGGGACCAACTACAACAGTTTTTTCGAGGGTCTG
>CM068954.1:53503300-53515925 GCA_035128595.1 Eptatretus atami | reverse complement strand
ACTCTCAAATCCCCCCCACAAGAGGTCCCCACCTAACTCCTCAAAATGGCCCATCTCTGCTCTCAGCCTCCAATGCTGACTCCTCTCACATAAAAGCAAACAGGCATTCTCACATCGGAACAGGAGAATATTTAACATTTTCCCCTCCCCTGTCAATCATGCTACCACCGACTTCATAGAAACCCGTCACGGTCACCCATCCAAATCACAATTTTAAGAGAAAATAGTCAGAAATAATGGTGAGTACCTGTATAAGCTTCCCGGTAAAAGCCTTACTTGAGAGAATGCCAAATAGTTATTTGGGCGGTGTGCTATTATTTGGCGGTGCACGCAAGAAACTACTCACAAGTCCTGTCAATATCCCTATACTCCTCTATCTCCAATGCATATAGCTACCGATCCAATTCCAATTTAAACTTATCTACTGTTTCTGCTGCCACTACATCTCCAGGGAGACCATTCCATGCATTAACTACTCTCTGATTGAAATACCTTTGCCTTAATACTGTCCTAACTCACATATTCATTACCTTCAGACTATGGCCCATGGTCTTACCACTGTCTATTCTGCTATTTTATCTTGCTTCAACAACTTCTCACAGCCCAAACACCTGTAGCATGAAGAAGCACAAGAGTGGCATCTTTCTAGGAAACCAAATGATCACAATATGAATCCTATCGTTCAACTCGCATCGTCAATATTACTAAAACTCTCATCTTGTATATATTGTTGCGGGCCAGGGTCGGTGGTGAGAACGACCACTAGGTGGGGAGGTTACGTCGTCTCCACCAGACTCCCGGAATTGTAGCCGTCGCTCTCGATAATTCCGTCAGCCGCGGGTCGCTGAACCGACCGTACAACACCAATATCTCGACCGCGTGCGTAGGGTCTTTTTGTCTGAACCAATTTACCTAAGTAACCACACGGTCTCGTCTACCGGGGATCCCGCCTCGCACGTCTTCTCGACACCAGGTCACTCTACCGACTGCGGTAGAGTTCCAATTACCGACTACAACTCCGGTTCGGGTGCAGCCGAGCGGAGCTGCCAAGCGTGGCGGCTAGGATGAGCAGATTAACGGGAACAAACCCGGCTAAACTCAGATCTGAACCATGCTGGACCAATGAAAGAAGGACGGAACGAACTGGGAACACTTCTATAATGGTTTATTTACAATAAGAAAGACACAGAGCAAGATTATCACGGAATATACAAGAAAGAATTCCAATGATCAGAAATAAACCTTAAGCAGTTCTACTTAAAGACGGTGCCACACACGCAGACACACACAGACGAAAATAAAACCCAGGTGTTTTATTAGGACCCCTGCAGCCAGGGAGAGAGACGAGCTGGGGTCACGGTTCGGCGGGGTCCTGCACGTTGGAGGGATGGGGTGCTCGTGGTGCGGCACCTGCAATGGCCGTGCGCCCGGCCACAGTCACACGCGTAGGCTCGTGTCCACGGAGGAACTTGAGAGGAGTAGTCGGAGTCCCAGGGCGGGGTCAAGGTCGGCGGACGAGCCAGCAAAACTTCCACGAACGCTCCAGACTCCAGCAATGAATGCCCAGTCTCCAATAAACCTCCAAAGACGCCCTCGAATGCCCACGCAGAGCTGAACTCTTTCTGAAGTGAACTGAAGTGAACTGACTCAGACTCCAGCTCAGAACACACAACGCACACCAACAACTCACTCCTCCAATAGAACTCCCTCAAGACTGAGGATGGTGTCGTCTTTTTTATGGACCTCCCAAACGGGGCGGGGGCTTGTGGAACAGACATCACCGTCCGCCTGATTGGACAGGGCTCCATGGATCCGCCCCTTCTGGGCGGGGTCTTGGCCTTGTTAGGGGAACCCCCCCTCCACGCGTGTTTGCACTTGTCGAGGAAGATTACAACGTTGAAAAGGACGTTTGTGGAAGCGGCAAGGAACGGCTGCAAGATCTTTGCTCGGCAAGTCAGGGTGCGAGTAGACAGCGAGTGGGTAGTGGATCGTGATGGGGGATGGGATGGTTGTTGGATGTAAGATTTATAACCTACCTAAAAAAACATCGCAACGCACCCTTTGATTCTCCACAGACAAAAGGAAGGGACCTGTCTTCACATGTACTTAACGGAATAACTGACTTTTGGGACATCTGTATATTTGAATGCATAAGGTTTCCAGATCCGTAACAATATGTATGTATGTTATATGTATTGTTCCTGAAATACAGCCAAAACGGTACACGACAGCGCAAACATTTTCGGCCACTTATCAATTCTCCTGCGGTGTGCAGATCAAGTTTCTTCAATCGAGGCAACGAAAAAATTATTAAAATCATTCCCGATTCAGTCAAGTACTCTTCGGGGAATTTGATCAATGCAACAACCTCAGCAGTCTAGTTCGCTGGAGCTATCTTCTTATTTTCTTGAAATGATTTATTTTAAAATCTCAAACATTTAGTTAGACAAAGAACGACTTATTTTAAAGCATAAAATAAACATCGGCATTTTGTTCTAATAATTCCGTGTTAATTATTAAATAAAATTGTGTTAGAAGATTACGTACAATAATTTCTTCGACTTTCTTTTCTCCGTTTTTTTTTTCACATCGAGCGCAATATCAAGTTTCGTTCAAATCGGGCAAGAAAAAATTATTAAAAAATAATTCCGCGATTCAGTCAATCTCTCAGGATTATTTGATCAATGCAAAAAACCTCAGTGTAATTTTCTGGAGCTATCTTTTTTTTCTTTTTTTTGAAATGATTCTTTTAATATCAAGCCTGCTGTCCAACGGAACCCAACTGGTTCACGGGTGTCTAGTTGCAACGGTCATTGCAACTAAAATGTACAGTATATTGCCCTATACTTGGGATGTGCACAAAATGCTGTTGAAGCAGCAACACCACACCCCAAAGGCAAAGAAAATTTTATAATCATTGCAAAAGTGCAAGGGGGGGGGGGGTAACAAATTAAACAATTGATGCGTTTCAGGCATTCTGACTTATTCAGAGGTTTGATTCAATTTTTCTCTCCTCTGATCTCTATTAAGTGAGCCACAAAATCTTGCGATCACCAGTACTTATTAATAAGCGCATAAAGTATGAATTATTTTCACTTGTTTTTTTTAACACTCCATCGAAGATGGACGGAGGTTACTGTTTTTCACCCTGTTGTTTTTTGTTTGTTTGTTTGTGAACAGTATTACGGAAAAACTCCTGGACGGATTTCGACGAAACTTGGTGGGTGGGGTTAGGTATGGTCCAAGGATCATGCCTTAGATTTTGGACTTGGTCCAAAGTCAATATGGCGCTATCGCAGCCATTTTGAAAAATATTTGAATTTTGTTTTTTGCATTTGTACTATGTTTTAGTGATTTCCAACCAAAAAAAAAATTTGTTAGAGAAAAAAACAAAATTTGGCAACTTTTTTTCAAAAAAATTTCGATTTTATTTGTAAATATTTGAATTTTTTTTTTTTGCATTTCTACATATTTTAAGTGATTTCCAACCCCCCCCCCCCCCAAAAAAAATTTGTTAGAGAAAAAAAAAAGAAATTTTTGCACTTTTTTTCAAAAACATTTGGATTTTTTTTGGGCATTTCTACATGCGCGTCGATCTAGTTTAGTTTATTCAATCTGGTTCAGTAGAGTCTGATCCGTTTTTGACCTACAATGAATAGGATATCAAGTTCACTTAGTGACCCGCAGTATTTTGCAGCGGAGGTTTTGACTCTCCCGAGTGCTCCCCCTCTAGATTTAACTGGAAATTTGATTGGTTTTGTTTGTTTTTAGGTTTGCTTCATTTGTTCAAGGACTCTTTAAAAAATCAAACCACTGTGCCCAGACAGTTTAACGTCGAAGGCACGTTCGCGTGTTCTCGTCTTATGGGATAATGGAACTCGGGTACATTAATTCCTCACCAAAACAAAAATCTCAAGATTGTGCAAAGAAACACAGAATGAAAACTATCTGTGTTACAAACCAGACAAGATGGCCTGAGGGGCACATTCCAGGATTGGGGTCAAAGAGGGCAAAGAATGGCTGTTGGTGCACTCGTTTTGGAATGGCTTCCAAAGGCATCGCAGATATTTGTTTCGAGCGCGCATCAACTGGCCGGAGATTAGGTATATACGTGAGGTAGAAATATAAAGGTTGGAGAAACATCGGTGCTTGGGAGCAATGAACGGTCATTGTTGACATCTCCGATCAACATATAACATAACAAATGATATTGTGCCACACAATTGGTCAAGAATAGCTGCAAGGGGGGTGTCCCAATGCACCCTGTGTACACAATGAAACCAATTTTCTCCTGCAGGTGATATGATGCCTCGTGTTACGAGGATTTCAAACGTCCGTCAAGCGACTCAGCTAATTGAAGGTCTGTCAGAATTGGTATTGCATACAAGTGTGACGGCCAGTTTCAATGACCATCTCTTTCAGCAGCCCGTTTGTTATGCATTATCAGGAATTCAATCAGCAGAACCGAGCCGCATTCCTTACGTAACATTCTACCAGGTGGCTGCTGCCTGGGCTTTGTCTCCAAAGTACAACTGCCTATAATGTAGCAACTAACAT
Source organism: Eptatretus atami (assembly GCA_035128595.1). Classification (NCBI taxonomy): domain Eukaryota; kingdom Metazoa; phylum Chordata; class Myxini; order Myxiniformes; family Myxinidae; genus Eptatretus; species Eptatretus atami. The sequence goes on along the minus strand of CM068954.1, from coordinate 53,511,368 downwards.
GATAAAATATGATGGATATTATCTGTGGTCGACATTTCAGCTTCTGTATGTATTGAAATAACAACATATAAAATTGACTTTGTGGAAAACTTGCCCAGCGGTCTTTTCAGTGGCTGACACAATAAACAATGGGCTGGTAGATTAGGCTCTAGAGGTATGTGCCTCTCACCTGTGAAACGTTTTGCCGGGTTATAATATCTGAAGAGCTATAAACTGTGCCACCCTGGTGTTTCGCAAGCAGAGCGATACATCAATGTGTGTGCCATCCATCGGAAGGACATTAAGCTGGAGGGCCTATTTGCTCACTCCGGTTGTTGATGCGACATTAATATCCCACGACGTCTCTCACGAAGAGTAGGTGAGTTGTTGCCGGAACCCCGGCCATTTCCAAAGCTTGCACACGATTGAATGCTGGAGGCAATGGCAAACACCCCAGCAATAACCCTGATGTTTGACTGGAGCAGATTTGAGCGGATTTTGTGAATTAGCAAGATTTCCAGGGATAACTCAAAGGGCTTTTTTTCACCAACTCTCAGTGAGTAGTAACCATGGGATTTCACTCTCCGGCAGCAAATACTAGTCGATGGGACACCAGCTTTACAGCATCTGAGTGACGGCGCACGTTGCGATGCAACACCCTGCCTGCAAAACACCAACCAACAGTTTAATAATTTGGCCGAGAACTAACGCAGACGACACAGTTCCAAGGTAAGTGTACCACCCATGCACCATCCTGTCACAAACTTTACCTAACGTGTGTATTTTAGTGAAAAGAAACAAGTCAGGTCAAGCTCCTGGACCCAAAGCAAAATAAACAGATCGTTCAGGGTCATTGAAAAGGTTCTACGAACAAAGATACTCACCAGCAATCTAAGATCACAATCTTGTTATATTTTATTTCTTACACTACTAGTATAGGTATATTGATTTGTAAGAAAATATATTAACGTATGTTTCTATTCATACGCTGAAATGCCTTATTATACTTCTTGTTTTTTTTTCTGCGCACATCTTCAACATTTGTGAGTGTTTCATTCGGATAACCTTGTTCAACACGACCACAAACAAACCCTTGAACTTTTCTCAATGACATATTTTTTATTTTGTGTTTTTATTTTGTACAAACAGCACAGCAGATTTTATGTCAGGAGACAATCAGCAGATAAGCATGTATATTGACTAGCAGAGGGGCATGGCACGCATAGAAGGCTGGATATTTACTTTGGGGAAGAGAGGGTCAGAGGGGGTGCATGGGGGGGGCGGAAGTCAGGGGGGGGGGCGCCGTTATTACGACACCAAATAAATTCTTCACACATGGATCAGATCCCCATGGGAGGAACAATAATATTCACATGATTATAATAAAAGGAATGTAATGTGGATTATCTCAAAACTTACGAGGAAAAGAAACACGGCATGCGTTCGAGTGAAACAAACGGAAACATAACATCGGAGAATGGTTAAAGTTTCAAAATTATTACCAACAAGAGGCAGAAGGAGTGCAACAGACCCGAGGACGAACGAGTCTGATGGCTGTGGAAAGTGCTTGCGAGAATGAAAGCTAAAGAACAAATGGCAAAAGAGGCTGCTGTGAGCCACGCCCCCTTGTCACGAGCACACCCCCCCCCCTTCCCCTCCCCCAGCTGTTTTCAGTCTACACAACTATAATTGCTTCAGGCAAGACAAACACATTCGAAAATGGTAAAATTACGCTGCGAACAAAGGCCCAAAAGCGACCGCAAATACCAAACGAGAAAATGTTAAATAAATAAATAAATAAAAAAAGAGCGCCAATGACAGTAAAAGTGGGGCAGTAAGTAGATTGCCATTGTCTGAAGTAGCTATGACATGTACACAGCTGGTAGCTCTCCAAGCTAAGTTAACAAGGAGGATTCCAAATCGTGCCGACACCATATATCGAACTTGATCAACTTACTTACACTTCGAATGAACCCCAGATCTGGGAATTGAACTGAGGCACCAGCACCAGTGGCAGACGCTTTTCGGAGATACACGTTGGGAGTCCTTGTTCAAAAAGGACGTGCCGACGGGCGCCAGCTGTATGTACCAATCATAAACGGTGCTAAAGATACAGAACCCCCTGCAGGAAGGCATCAGCTAGGCAGTTTGTCTGATTCGACTCCACAGGAAGACAACTCCACCCAGAAACTCAGAAGTGAACACACCGCCAACAGAGCTACCCTCACATCTCAGGCGACAACACGATCGTTTTAGTCAGTAATAGGCAGATTCATCATCCACTGGGTTCAGGCACAATGAAACCTCACGCTCTCCTCTGGTGTAAGACGAGCAATTGCCTGTACTTACTTTTACCTCCAGCACCCAGGTGGACGGACGTTGCGTTTTCACCCGTCTGTTTATCTGTCTGTCTGTCGCTTAACAGAATATTTCAAAAAGTTGTGGACAGATTCGTACAAACTTCGGTGGACAGGTTCGCTGTATGCCGAGGATGAATTGATACAATGTGTGATGATGATCCTGAATCTGGATCTGGATTCGGGGATTTAAATTGTTAAGTGATTTTTCACCATTTGAGAGATCGGGCCAAAAAATGATGTACAACATGATATAGAGGCCACTGATCTTTCATACTTGTGGTCTCCTTTTCGAAGTTACTCTCAAATAGCTGCAATATCTCAATGAACTGGGCCAAGACATTCAGTAGGTACACAAAAAAAAACTCCTTTATTGAAGAGACAAGGTTAGTGGCCAATTCTTCGACTGAGAGGTCAGCGGTTCAATTTGAAACAACAATTTTCGAATTTTGATTATGGACGAATCATACCAAAGACGATAAATAGTACGTGCTGCTTCCTTACTTGATGCTCAGCCTTAAAGGATAGAGCAAGAGAACCCGTGGGTTGATATCCCATGGGGGGTGAGTGGGGGGTAGAGGTAAGTATAATTCTCCATTTTTAAAAAGCTGATGACTATAGAGGGAAAACGCCACTGGCACCCAGAGTGCTCTGGGAAGTTACTGCCACAAAAGTCAACAATTGTGTGTTGGCTGTCGTCTTGTTGTGTTGTCTGCTGTGTCTGTCTGCAGCACGTGTGTGACACCTCTTCCATGAACCTTAGAAACTGTGTGAAAAAATATATACTTGGTCGTGTGTATGGTGTTCACGCAATCCTCTGTATTTTGTAAATTCCACATACCTATACTATAGTATTCCATACCTCCATCTACATTTGTATACAACATAAGGTCTAGCTGGCCCCGGATCAATCTGGTAGTCTACGCTGTACCCTCTATCTGCAGGTATATCCATCCTCAGATTGTGGTGAACAAAACGCACACAATATTCGAGATGAGCGCCTCACTAAATTAATGTAGTGTGAACACCACCTCTTTTGATTTATATATTTTCCCCCTATGAAGCCTGGTGTTGGCTTGTGGTTGGGTGGTGGCTTTGGGATCCTAGGGTCCTGAGTTCAATCCCGTTGGCCGCTGAATTAAAATACACCAGGAGGTTGACTCAGTGTCATCCTTCCGGTCGGCAAAATGAGTACGCAGTGTACTGGTATGGGAACACTGCATCAGCGGCATAGCGCGTCCCAACCAATGATGCAACCAGCACGCCACAGGCTGCACTCGATAGAGAGAGAGATCCCCTATGAAACACAACAATTTAAAAACCGTTGCTTTACCTATAGCTGCCTGGCATGTCCTGTCAACTACAAACCACCCCCCCCCTTCCCTCCCCAACCCTCCGCTCCCATTTCCATTACCATCCAGATCCTTCTCCTGTGTAACAAGCTCCAAGATTGTCCCTTGTAATTATATAACACATTTTCAGGATTCTTACCCCTCCCCATCAACTTACATTTCTTTATGTTAAACTGCATTTTGACCATTTATTAAAGCATCCAGACTTTCCTGAATCTGATCAACGCCCCTCTCTGATATCTAACGAGCTTAGCTCCAACGTAGTGTCATCTGGAAATTTGGAAACCCGACTCTTAACCCCACTATCCAAAGCATTGATGTTAAATTATGATAATAATGTCCTAGTACTAATCCCCGACATACCCTACTACATACATCCTTCCAGCCAGACATCCTCCCACTCACAGCCAGCCTTTGCTTCCTATCAGTATGCAGCTTTGTTCTCTTTTCATATGCAGCACAAGGCTGCTGGGTAGCATCATTAAGCTGAGGTCGAGGCTGTGCCGCTGATGCAATGTCCTCTGTAGGTTAAGGCAGGATTTGTAATTTGCTCCATGGTGCTGGCGATAGCTCGACTACTCCTCACAAAAGACACCGTGGGATCTTTAACATCCACGAACTAATTCCAGCTGACAGGACGCCCGTTTAACATCATTTGAGGGACAGCACACACATTGATGAATCACCCTGACTGTGAAATACCGGAATGACAATTATTTGCTGGGCCAAGATCCAAACCCAGGCGAAACAGCTTAAAGGCAAGTGTGTGCATACCTCTCGGGCATCTGTCAGCCCATCAGCTTTCAATCGTTATTACTCGAACAGTCTACCAGCCACTCCACAAGCCCTCGCTTTAGCTACAACCTCCAATGTGGTACTTTACAAATCTTCAAAAAGTCTCGATATAACACATCCACGACACTTCCCTCTTATCCACCAATCAATAACTGCAACATAAAGCTCAAATAAAGTTGACAAATTGGCTTCCTTTTAATAAACACCTGCTGCTCTCATTGATACAATAACTTGCAATTAATAAATAAACCATGCTTTCTACTCTCTCCACTCATTGCTCGATTTTTTTCCCTACATTTGGAACCAAGTGCACTTTCTCTTCAATCCATACTTCCCTCCAGGTCTTCAACTGCTGTGCTTGGTGTTGGCTTAATTTGTTACGGTGGAGGGGGCTTTGGTCCTTGGATCCTGAGTTCAAATCCCGTCTCATCGTTGAATTAATACTAGGTGGGGTTAGTCTCGGCCTGTCATCCTTCCGAGGTCGGCAAAAATGAGTGCCAGCTTGCTGGTATCCTGTGGTCGGAGTGGCGACCCGTCCAGGATTGTGCCCAATCGCGAAGGAGACTGCTTAAGCAGCACCAACGCTCTGCACAAGAGTATGGTCCTAATCTCCTCCTGCTCCTCCTCTCCTTCTCCTTCAACACTGTTGTTACCAGCCAATCTCAGATCGTCCCCAATCCAAAACCATGATATTTTCTTACCCCCCCCCCCCAACTACCCCAAACCCAGCTCTTACCGAGTTTTCAGTTTTTCCTTCTTCAGAGTTTGCTTCTGTATCCATCTTGACCATCCTGTGCATCCTCCCTGCCCTCATTCCTTCCACATCCCATATTTTCCAAGTCTCCCTATTTTGTCACTCAACCTGCTGTTCGTGTGTCCCCCCTCCCTCTCTTTCTCCTGTTCCCTTTGTTTTGTTACGTCCTGATCCGTTATACGCTCTCGCTCCTCCACAAACTCGACTTTGTACCCAAATAACAATAATAGTAATAACTAGAAGAGCACTCGGTAGAGCGCATACCTCCGCCCTGTAATGCTGATCCACGAGAGCATATCAGCCGCATTACATTTTTGAGATATCGTGCTATATATCGTTTTGGTCATGTCGTCTCAATGTTGAAAAATCACTTTAAAATTCTAGTAGTCGTGCCAGATTCGGATCTTCCCCAAAATCAAATCAATTCGGACGTGGTCACACCCAAACTGTCCAGCAAGTTTCATCAATCTATCCACAACTTTTTAAAGATATTCGTGCTAATACATCGTTTTTCACCCGATCTCTCAATGGTGAATAATCACTTTTTAAAATTCTAGTAGTCAGATCCGGATCGGATGTTCACAAAATCTAATAGTTCATCCTTGTCACACATCCAACTGTCACAAAATTTCATCCGGATCCGTCCACAACTTTTTGAGATATCCTGCACACAGACAAACAAACAGACAGACAGACAGACAGACAGACAGACAAAGGGGGTGAAAACATAACCTCCTTCACCTTCGTGGCAGAGGTAATAAGCAAAAGAAGAATAGGCTCCTCATCTCCAGTATCTGCCATCTTGGCACAAAAAAGAATGGGTGTTAACAGACATGTGTGAAACGATTTTCTGAAGCCATTTTTCGTTGTGGTTTCACTTCAGCAAAAAAAAAAGATTTATGCCTGCAGTTATCATTCCAGTGTCAGCGAGGCTTAAATCAGTCGCAGTGCATCAAGAATGATCATTAGCAAAGAGCAAGTGAAGTTATGCAGGTTATTTTTAAATACAGTAAGCAAGGCCAAAACACTGAAACATTCGACCATCGACATCAAACTTGATATTCAGCTTCATCGCAATTCCACAAAACACAGAACAAAGCAGTATTTTGGTTTGGCTGCAGTCACAATCCTCAAAACAACTCAATTCTTGAGTCATGAAATGACACAATTATTGTTTCAGTAATTTGCTTATTGTTAAAAAAAACAGATAAAGATTTGCATTCAAATAGTTTTCCAGCATTAAAATATGCATGTGTAAAATACGCAGCTAGCACATTCAAACATCGACTCGTCAGTTGGGGTCGTAAACTCTAAACGTCCAATTTTTGGTTTTTTTTTTTTAAATTTTGCATCTAAGCTCGTTGAGGCGATTGGTTAGACAAACAATGGGGAGGATTAAAATCATTGGAAAAGCATTGTAAGACGTGTTTGCTGATTACAATGCTTGTTACCTCCTCCGACGCCGAAGGTGGACGAAGTTATGTTTTCACACTTGTCTGTCTGTCTGTCTGTCTCTCTGTGAACAGAATATCTCAAAAAGTTATGAAATGTTGTGCGACAGTTGTTGTGTGTGACAAGGACAAATTGATTAGATTTTGGTGAAAATGCGGATCCGGCTACTAGAATTTTTAAGTGATTCTTCACCATTGAGAGATAGGCAACAACATCTATAGTCAGATATCTCAAAAAGTTGTGGACGAATTCGGCTGAAACTTGGTGGCACATGTTGGGAGGTGATAAAAAAACAGCCGATTAAATTTTGGCTTCGGTCTGGATGCAAGATCCGACCTATCATGGGATACAAATAATTAGGTTAACATAAACTGGTAACCTGGTGGAATATGCGCTCTACCGAGTGGCGTTCTAGTTAAAAATGTTTCGGTCGTTTTATCATTTTTAACAGGCTTGAGACGAGTTGTACATGCAATGTAATTTGTATGAAATTCAGGCCTGGATCAAATTGAATTTGGCTTAAATAGAAGTGGATTGACCTCTTTGGGCATTGGCATCTGAGCAACCATACTTATTAGTGTGAGGATCCTACTGAGAACCGCAAAGGAGACAACACCAAGAGGATCCTAGGTTTAAATCTCACGTACTCTCTTGGCTCTATTGTCTACTAATGTCTACTAATGTCCTGGTATTTCATGTAAAAGTGCAATGATGTCTCCTCATTCCTCTTCTGTGCACACACCAACATTGTTGCAAATGACTCATTTTATTTTCTGTTCAAGATTAACGCGAACGAGAGGTAATGGATGATAGAAAGGCACATACTGACACTCAGTGCAGTGTGACCACTCCTCATTTTCATAAATGCCAAGGTAAGCCAATGAAAAAGACAAGAATTCACAAGCTTTCGGAAAGCGATGATAATAAGACTTTTACGCACAAGACTATAGAAAAACCAAGACGCAAAGGTGGACAACGAATAGCCAAGATCTTGTGAAAAAAGCCAGATGAGTGGTCACACTGATGACTCGGTGTAAGAAAGTTACCAGAAACAATCAGGTACATAATGAATTAATGGGGAGAAGGGACAGGGGACAAGATGCAAGTGAACTGTTGGTAATAGTGGTGGCTGTAGGGAGAGTTAATGGGGTAGAAAAGATAACAACTACAATGAGATGGCAGTGTGCTCTGCCGGACGTCTTGTCGGTATGAATGGGATGTGGCTGACCAGTGAGGAAGCTATACAGGTGGGAGAAAGCAGAACAAATGGGTGGAGGGTATCTTTACATCAGTGTAGATTTTAGAATGTTAAGACATGGTTAAGAAAAAAATGCCGACATCCTGGAGGGACCAACTACAACAGTTTTTTCGAGGGTCTG
>CM068954.1:53475026-53491612 GCA_035128595.1 Eptatretus atami | reverse complement strand
AGTGGTCACACTGACTCGGTGGTAGGAAAGTTACCAGAAACAATCAGGTACATAAATGAATTAATGGGGAGAAGGGACAGGGGACAAGATGCAAGTGAACTGTTGGTAATAGTGGTGGCTGTAGGGAGAGTTAATGGGGGTAGAAAAGATAACAACTACAATGAGATGGCAGTGTGCTCCTGCCCGGACGTCTTGTCGGTATGAATGGGATTGTGCTGACCCAGTGAGGAAGCTATACAGGTGGGAGAAAAAGCAGAACAAATGGGTGGAGGTATACATCAAGTGTAGATTTTAGAATGTTAATGACATGGTTAAGAAAAAAAAATGCCGACATCCTGGAGGGACCAACTACAACCAGTTTTTCGAGGTCTGCGCATCAGATATGTGCCGAGAAACTCCTCAATTGGTAATTTAAGTATTACCAAACAGCTGCTTGGGCTCCCTCACTATATACCTCCTCATCATGCATAATGCACAGCGTCTCATTAGCACGCTGCTTAAATGGTTACACCACATAAAATGGGAATTTATTCATAAAAAAGGAAAGAAAAGAAAAAAAAGACTACAAAAATGTGAATAAAAAAAAAAACATTGATTTATTCCTCAAAAGTAAGAAAAAATAATAAACTTTTCTATCGATTGTTAAAAATAAATTCATTAACACCCTGTCAGGATAACTCCAAGGGCAATAAAAGGGAACAACAGTACAAGACGGAGTCAAAAAGTATTTTCCTTCATGACCACGAAGCAAACACTCTGCACAGATGTTACTCTTCCCCCCCTTTAATACCATTATCATTATTCAGCCATTATTACACATTCTCCAGCTTTTGTTTGTTTATTGATGGCCATTGAGATACAATTCATTCGGGTGAAGGGGGGGGGGAGGTTGTGGGAGGGGGGGACATTTTGACTTCACGTGTGATTTTTTCTGCGCCCGTTATTGTATCCTTATTTATCTCAAGATTTCTTCCTTTCTCACATCTTCCATAAAGATGTCCTTATTTCATTAAAGCAAGCAAGCCTTCGTTTTGTTTTTCAATAGCACCTCAGGAAAATGGAGACGCTTGTAGAGGGAACCACATGCAGGACAAGGGTAGTAGGAGACAATCGTATACTTTTCATGAATTACAAGAGGATTATGAGACAACAGATAAATCAACAGAGTATATGAGGTTTGAACCTGGGATTCCAATGCCATATGTCATGAGCAAAGTGGGAATGGCAAACAGGCAAATCCAAAGGTGTTTTTGATACATATAACGGTCTAAAAGTTATCATGTTGGCAATTGTGATCAGTCAGTCAATGATGAATGAATTTTGGGGATTGAAAGTGCATCACCTTAAAACATGCAAGTATTTATTAAAATAAATTCATATGAACAAATGGGAAACTTCAGAAGTGTTGAAATCATTAACGGAGGAAGTATAAGAAACAAATAAATAAAAATAGAGGTATCAAGGCTCGTGGGTAGCTTAAAAGGTATGTACACTTGTCTTTGAGCTGTCTTGCCTGGGTTTTAATCTCGAGCAATCAAACTATCAACCTGGTGTTTCACTTGCATCAATGTACACGCACCGTCCATCAGAAGGACGGGAAGCTTGAGAACCTGTTTGCCAGCACTGGTAGTTGCAAGACGTTACACATCCCACTTTCGTGAAGAGCAGAGTCATCGCAGGCACCTTGGCCAAATTACAAATTCCTGCCACCTTCAGTTGAACATCAGGCCGAGCCAGCCATTTCAACTATGTCAACTAGCCACATGTCCATGCCAAAGGCAACCAGTCAAACTTGTGCCAAAAACGTTCGCCAGCCCACCCCATACCACCACAAGAAGATGGGAATTTTGGGGGCATTAAAGAAGTAGGACGTCGAAGCTCATGGAAGAGCAGAATGCTTTCATAATAATTATGTTCGTTTCATTTTGCAAGACTAATGAAGACCTTCTTTCTTTCATCGAATCTCTGTTTTATTTTTGGTTTTCTTCTCACAAAATCAAAAATAATGTCAGGATAGGATGAGGCAGCTGAGCAAATAATACGTAAAGATTCACCCATACTTGTATCATCGCTAACAAAACCAGAGTTGGTGTCAAAGCCACCCAATGCTCGCCTGTTTATACATTTATCGTTTTTAAAACGAGTCTAATAATTAATATTTTTCTAATTCTCTAACAATTTTTTTTTGGGGGGGGGGGGTTGGAAATCACTTAAACATGTAGAAATGCAAAAAAAAAAAATTTCTCTAACAATTTTTTTTGGGGGGGGGGGTTGGAAATCACTTAAAACATGTAGAAATGCAAAAAAAAAAAAAATTTTTCTCTAACAATTTTTTTTTGGGGGGGACCAAGTCCAAAATCTAATGGCATGATCCTTGGACCATACCTAACCCCCCCACCAAGTTTCGTCGAAATCCTAATCACTTAAAACATGTAGAAATGCAAAAAAAAGAAATCAAATTTTGTTGAAAAAAAAGTTGCAAAAATTTTTTTTCTCTAACAATTTTTTTGGGGGGGGGGTGGAAATCACTTGAAACATGCAGAAATGCAAAAAAAAAAAATTTTTCTCTAATTTTTTTTGGGGGGGGGGTTGGAAATCACTTAAAACATGTAGAAATGCAAAAAAAAAGAAATCGAAATTTTGTTGAAAAAAAAGTTGCAAAATTTTTTTCTAAAAATTTTTTTTCTCTAACAATTTTTTTTTGGGGGGGGTTGGAAATCACTTAAACATGAGAAATGCAAAAAAAAAAAAAATTCTCTTACATTTTTTTTTGGGGGGGTTGGAAATCCACTTAAACATGCAGAAATGCAAAAAAAAAAAAAATTTTCTCTAACAATTTTTTTGGGGGGGGGTTGGAAATCACTTAAAACATGTAGAAATGCCAAAAAAAAAAATTTTCTCAAAATTTCTTTTTGGGGGGGTGGAAATCACTTAAAACATGTAGAAATGCAAAGAAAGAAATCGAAATTTTGTTGAAAAAAAGTTGCAAAAAATTTTTTTTCTCTAACAATTTTTTTTTGGGGGGGGGGGTTGGAAATCACTTAAAACATGTAGAAATGCAAAAAAAAAAATTCTATAACAATTTTTTTTGGGGGGGGGGGGACCAAGTCCAAAATCTAATGGCATGATCCTTGGACCATACCTAACCCCCCCACCAAGTTTCGTCGAAATCCGTCGAGGAGTTTTCCGTAATACAAAAAAATTAACATTTTCACGCTCACGCTCACGCTACGCGGGGTATCGCTATAGCTCTCTGTTCTTCGAACAGGCAAGCTAAAAACCAGAAAGATAGCAGGAGTGAAACTCAAAGTGCAACTCGAAAGCATCTCAAAATGTGAAGCCCGTCCACATCCTCTTTGTACTCAAACTAAACTTGACGAAAACAAGTTAAAAAAAAAGTTGTAAATTTATTAATTTGTGTTCTCCATATTCTCATTATGAAGGTTTGTTGAAGATTTGATGACAAAAGTACAATTTGTAAAAATGTTATAGCCTGGACAGACACACAGAAGCTCAATCTCTAATAATACAAAAAAGTGTGTGTGTGTGTGTGGTGTGTGTGGTGTGTGTGGTGGTGTGTGTGTGTGTGTGTGGTGTCGTGTGTGTGTGCGCGCGCACGCCTGTGTGTGTGTCAGTGTGTCTCCTCCATAACTCCAAACACCATGAAACCTAGCAGACTGAAACTTTGCATGCATACTCGGAGAACTCCAAGGAAGTGCATGAGTGAAAACTGGCTATTTGGATTAACTAAAACACCCCTTTTAATGATAATTAATGAGCTTATTAAATTAAAACCAACTAGAAAGGCACTCTTTGATGTCATGACATCACCAGATATGCCTCCGCCCACATTCTTACATCATTATACATACTTGTACCAAGTTTGATTTAAATCCTTTCAGATGTTCTCAAATATCACATTTTACCTGACCTTTGACCTTTGACCTCTTGACTCCAAAATCTAATCAGATCATCTTTGTATCACAATATATACTACTACCAAGTTTCAACAAAATCCGCTCCACAGTTCTTTAGATATCGCGATAACGAGATTTAGCATGGACAGACCACAGATGTATGAATGGCCGGACGGACGGACATACAGATGGACGGCAACTCAAAAACATAATGCTTCCGGCGACTTCATCAGTGGCGGTATAAAAAAAAAGCCCATGTTGACCTCACAGAATCCTTAATCCGCCATTTTGTTTCGGCCTACTCAAAAATCATTGGTGATTTTCCACGATGACCTCTCATGGTCTAATTAAAGTATATAATCAAAACCTGTCTTCAGATTTGAGGATCGGAGCTGGTGGAGTAAATAACTGTCAAAATCTGGAGTGACATCTGAAAGTTTAAAGAAATTACCGATTCTTACAAATAAGCATATTTGCACGTTTCCTTTAAACAAGCAAGGCTCCCTTCTTCTCCATATTTACAAATTGCGAAAGCATTAAACCTAACTTTTTCTACTGTACGGAGAATTATATTGAGTTAAGAAAAGATAAAGGAATGTGCCTAAACTATGGAGTGCAACAAAAAGAATTATGATGAGGCACTCATCATCAAATGCCTGATCTTCGCCGTATGCATCGCGAATTGCCTGCCAAGCCAGCCATTCCTTATCATATCGTTGGAGTACTTGCTCGAGTGCTTTAGCCACTTGGCGAGTACTCAACAAGCTACTTGGTAATGGCTGCCTCCTTCTCTGAGCTCCCAAGGTTAATCAAGACGAAACTTTATAGGATCACATTTTTTACCACAATACACCTTACTAAGGGTTTTAAACATTCATTTTCTTTTAAATAATAACTTATGCACACACGAGCCACCACCTGTCATGGGGAAGGGGTGGGAGTCCGAGGGAGGAGGTGCGGTGGGGTGGGAGAGGCAGGGGTGGGGAGGGAGGAGAGAGGTGAAGGGGTGAAGAAAGGAAGGAGGGAGGGGAGGAGTTGGTGGAGGAGGGAGGGAGGGTGGGGTAGGAGGAGGTGGGAGGAGGAGGGGTGTGGTAGGAGGAGGAGGTGGTAGGGGGGAGGTGGTAGAAGGGAGGGGAAGGGTGGGGTGGAGTCTGGAGGGTGATGGGGTGGGGTGGGGTGGGTGGAGGAAGCAGGGAAAGGGTGGAATGAGGGAAGGAAGGGTTGGGAGGAGGTACCCGGCAATGCCGGCAACGCCGGGTACCTTTGCTTCTGGCAAATAAATAAAGAAACAAGGAAGTGATTTTTAAAAAACAAAACGTTTTGTCTCACACTTGAACACTGCGGTGGGCTAAATTAATAACTATTTATAGTCACTATGATTTTGCCCTTTCACATTTTGACCCAATTTTCAATTATTTTCTCCAAATTTCATAATAAAGGTTTGTGAAAATTTGATGACAAAAGGTTATGGCCTGGAGAGATGGACAGACAGACAGAAGGGAACCTGCAAAACCTAGTCTCCCGCTGAGCGGGGGTACGGCTAATAAAATAAGAGAAACGTCTCAAGAACAAAAGAAAGAATACCAACCCGAATTGGAAGCAAACATACAAGTGGGCTTTTCCAGCTCATGATCTAAATGTTGCAAAAGAAGACAATACACTTCCCTACCTTCTAAAATCATATTTTAAATTTGGGATATAAAGTTCATATTTCAGGAATTTTAGTTGCGGTTGGAAGTGGTTATGGCAACCAAACAAATTTTTAAACTCTAATAAACATAAGCAACACTGATCTGTCATGCTTTGAAACAATGTCGATGGATATCTTATCTCCTACACTTCCACCTGACCGGGTAGCCAGATTCAAGACGTCAGTAACATAGGGGCATAAAAATACTGCATTAGACTATGTCTGCCACCTAAGATCTACTGCTGTCTCAAATATCAATTGTCTGTGCCAAGAAAACTACATCTGGTGCCAGACCTTTCCCGTACAAAGGCAATGCATAGCTACACAGCAAAGACAAACAAAAAGAGTGATGCAAATCTGATCATATAATTTAGAAAACTCTGTACTGTATTTATATTTCACCAGGCCAATGAAGCATTGAGGTTTTACTAAGTCAGAAGGCAGTGTGGACTGGAAAAATTTTTTAATAACAATGTATGTGAAGGAATAACTTTACGCGATACCTTCTGAAGTCTCACATGCACTAGGTTGAACACACCAAGATTTTCTGAACTCTACGGGTAACCTTTGATTATCTACTTCCAAACTGCATGGTGAACAGCATCGTGTCATACCCGAGACCACGCGTGCCGATAACCATACCATGTAAAGAAAAGCTTGATGTTGTAAAGAAAGCAGAAAGATTGAATTTAATCCACCTCAAAACCTAACCATCTCATCTCATCTTTCTGCCCCCCTCCTACTCGTTCAAAAATCTACTTTTGTCACTTCACTCAATTTCCTTTGCTTTCTTTGTCCCATACCCCCCAACTATCTACCAGCCCCTCACCTCCCACTCTCCCTTCGCCTCCACATTTCCCTTTCTTTATCCCCTTCCCTTCCATCGTCCAATTATTTTCAGTTTGCCTCATACAACATATAGAGACAGCCTCTAAAATGACACGCAATTGCTTTCAAAATGAAAGCAATAAGCAACCGGTACAAAAGAAAAACAAATAAATTAATAAACTGACAAAACGTAAAATTGGTTGAGACTGGTAACCCATGAAAACTGTCAGCTCGGTCCAACATGTATAAAAAAGACGGATTCTGGTACAACTCGGTCGGTCTCTGATGTTACAGTACTTGTGACGAACCTTAGCTTCGCTGCTAAAATGGGAGGCAAATTTCCATGATATATCGCTAATTTCAAATGGCTGTCACTAACAAGTGAGCAGTTACCATCGAGGGTAAGAGACATGAAGGGTGTCGAGTTAAAAGACATTCATTCTGGATCGAAGACAAAATTTACAATGTGAACTCACACCGTCACCATGAGCCTTCTCCATTCTTCATTCTCTAATGCTTGAATTATGAAGCATAAAACATGAGGTTTATGACAAATGGGGTTTATATGTGATTATTTCCCATTACATATTGGAGTGTTTGTTAAAAATACATTGATGAGACATTGGTGTTTCTCAGCAAGTTATTTGTGTGTACTGGGTAAAGAATATGTGTAGTTTCATGTTAACGCATAATTTTCTGCATGGTTGCAATGGATGTAAGAGATTAAAAAAAACAAACCAGGGATTGGGTCGAAAACGAGACACCATGACACAGTGTTATTTATTTTCCAGGGCATTCCAAAGTGTGAGGTAGCTTTGCAAAACCTCACCTGAGGACCACTCCCCAAGGTCGATGAGATGAGGTTTATTTGCAGGATCAATGATTCCTCGTCGATGATGCCAGTGATTTGTCAATAACTTAAAAAGATATGGCAATGGAACATACTTAGGGCATTAGGGGGTTACAAAGCTGTACTCCGTCAAAGACAAGAGATAAGGGAGTTGAGGAAGTTGGTCATGGAGGTATCAGAAAGAAAGAAATATTGATACATAGACACAGTGACGGACAGGGACAGGGACAGAGGAGTGAGGGCGAGAGGGTGTTTGGAGCTATTTACCTGTACAAACAAGTTTAAGCAGCAAAGTCTAAAAACTAAGGTGAAACTCTCTTCTGACCATGCTTACCAGCATCATTTCACCGAGGAGGCTGCCATCTTAGAAACCACTTCTCTCCTTAACAGTGTTTGTGCTTCCAACTCGCTGCTGAAACCAATTCTCCAAAACCAATTAATATCTGGAATTGACTCTGTGTGACGACGATAGGCTGAGACCCTGAAGTCATGTGTTATGTTTCGACCTCCATAATTCAGACATGGCCATCGCACTGCTGCCAAATCCACTTCCTCGCAATGAGTGATAATCCAGTTTTTCTTCTCCCTCAATTCCCGTAAAACTGTTTTGACTCCGGTACCCTTTAGCTTTGGAACATAATGCACTGATAACAACTCCAAAAGCCTTCTAAAGGTACTGTAGCGTTAAGTCCTCTGGATAGAGCAAGTCAATTATTTGATAAGAATCAAGGTCAACAATTAGGTTTCATTGTTTTGTTATGTTTTTTGGGAGGTTGTAATGTCAGAAATTTTTTATTTTTTTTTTAAATAAAGACTAATTATTTTTGGACCCAAAAATTGTAATGACGTCACAGTCTTCTGTGTATTAGTGCAGCCTCTAAATCACTTGCCTAGTCGACTTATAAGTTGGCTCCATGCTCTGGGGCATGAAGCCTGTGTGTATATGGCGTGGTTTTACTGTGCCCCGCCTTAGGGAGGCGTTGTTTGGTGGTACCCCTCTTTAGGGAGGAATGGCTAGCCTTACAACAAACAAACGCAGGCTGTTTCAATGCCATTTCATGATAGAGTTTTAACACAAGTATTTCAATTGCTTTCAATATGCAAGGTTCGGAAAAGACAGCAACTTAGCTGAAACAGTAATTAACTTTTCGAAAGCTTTAGCTTGGTGTCTTAACGTGAACCCTTAAAGTCAATTTTCATCCTATACGTAGGAAAAGGCCTTCCAGAAGAAAAACAAATATGTGATAAAACATTACAACTTCCCTGACAAAATGCACGAACTTAGTTGAATACATTTACCAAGTTTGTTCAGGAAAACTTAAAAATAATTGCTAAATAATAATTGTACAAGAAGGAAAAGAAAGTGGCGACTCACTGAGAGGTCTGGCATGCGTTACTGGGAAAGTGGGCCAGGAGGAGGAGGAGAGCGGACATTTTCGGTGCTATTAACACTAACGAGAAGCACATGCCTCAGCGATTGCAGAGAGTACAAAGCCGCTCACCAGACACCGAAATTCCTGCACTTTGACTCGACATCACAGTCTCTGATCACGTCCCTCAAAGGACACTCCTTGCCTCATTTGCCCATTATTTCACAGATACGTGCACATGTTCAAAGACATTTAGCTTTCTGGACAAAAAAACAAAACTGCATCAACAATTGAGTACAGTATCATTGTTTTTATCAAAAGTAACAGCAGCGCTGTCCTACTGTTTGACACAGGCACTTGAGAAAGTGTAAGGCAGGAACTGACAGAATGATTTCTATCCTGTCGTTCAAAAACTTTCACAAGGTACAAAACACAAATTAATGGTGTGTGATTTTAGTTGGAAACGGTGAAAGACTATAATTCTGTACTTAAGACTATTAATGAAGATAGAAAAAAAAATAAGGCAGTACGTTCACCATTATTTAGAAGAAAAAAAAAAAAAAGGACAATAAAAATTAAAAAGGCAATTTCTGATATAGAAAAAGTAATAACGTTACCGGCAAAAAGGATACCCAACACAGGTTGCTGGCCTTAGCACAAAACGCAACGAAACAGCAAATAAGGAGAGATGCATTCTCAGCGTGGAAAAAATCAGATGACTGTGCCCGCAAAGCAACAAGACAGAGACAACTTAATCTAGCATGTCGACAGCTAATCGGTGCAAAGCGCTTGCCCAAGTCATGACCCCACGCTGCAACTGTGGACCATTAGATTGTCGGCCTTTTCGGCTGAACTGAAGATTCCATCTGTGTGTGGTTGGTAACAGAGCTATGATGGGGTGTGGCATCTCGGTGGTTGTTCGAATAACCAATTCATGTATTATACTGTGCAGCGGTTTTCAGTTGGATGCAAAATCTCAACTGTGTTTATTTTTTTTATTTTTTTTGCAGTTAAACTTAATGAGATGGGATTTCCCCAACTTGAGTACAAACTGCTGTTAATGTATTTGGATGGTGATTAACATACTTCATTTCAAACAGTATTACACACTAGAGGGCAGCACACAGTGGAGAATCATGCCATAACCCCTGAACCCATGTCACCTCCTCCCTCCTTCCCCACTGGAACGTTTTAATTTGTTTCACAGTCTCTCTTTGACACCATTCATTTTTCATTGCTAACGTTTAAAAAATGCACAAAAACCTGAAGTATTTGCCTAGGTAGCACCTACAACCCAGGTATTACATTTAAAACAACGAGCATCCACAAACCCCTTTAAAATGTACTCATAACTCATTAAGTGACTAGCTAACTAAATTTTCGGCATATTAACACATCTTAAAGACCGTTTGATCAATGTGGAGTATTCATACCAGTTTCCTATTCTTGCAGGTTCCAAACCACAGTCAGTTAGCAAACATGTATGAGAAGAGGAAAAATGTCAAACAAGGAAACCTGGGATGGGGGGGGGGGGGGGGGGGCAGGGCAGATCGGTACTGAAAGCAGTCTCGAAGGTTAGCAGAGTAGTCTTTCTAGCTTCCTTTTTACTGCTGTGGTCGCCCCCATGAGGAAACATGTGGCGAACATTCAAAAAAAAGATTAGATCAGATCTATAACATTAGATAAGAGGCAGTCTACCAATGAAATGACTTCCTTGGGAGTCTTCTGCGAAATGTGACTAGTGTGTGACAGTCCAAGAAACATTCAACAGAAACAGAAGGGAAAATGGAACAAATACTTTTACAACTGCAGCACAAGTCAGGCGTGTGAAGCATGAATGCTTTCATAAACCAGAGCTGGATGCCTGCGCAGGTCCTCATTAAATTTCCCTGCACATTTACGGTGAATAACTACTGGCTGTACAACCCCAATATACAGCCGTTTTAATAGTCTATTGACAAACTCGGTACACAACAATAATTGTAGCTTATTAGACCATCATAATTTTGTATGTTGCTTGTGACTGCTGGTTGAAGTATTGTTGGGAGCATGGCTGTGCCGGTGATGCAGTGCCCCATTGCCGGTAAGCTGGTACTCATTTTGCCGACCTCAGAAGGATGACGTGCTGAGTCAACCCACCTGGTGTTATTTAACGGTGAACAGGCACTCAACTCAAACTCAAAACCCTAAGATCTTAAGCCAGCCGCGTTAAAGCCTGTATCTCACTGGGCTGCGACAGCTCGCGACTAGTTGGAGACACAAAATTGCGATAAAAAGCGATAAATTTTCACTTGGAATCACACTGAATTTATACGAAAACACATTTGCTATGTCTCACGAATATCGCACGAATGTCCCACGAACTCCCGGCGAAATTTGGGATGAACTTCGCCTGGATCGCATACATGTCGCACGACATTCGCGACACGTTCAGTGACAAAACTGAGATTTTTTTGCACATGCAACTGTCGCGCGACGGTTACACGACGGTCGTGCGACCATCGCGCAAATGTCGTGCAACAGTCGCACGACAACTGTGCGTGACAATTGAGAAATAGGGACCATATATATATGAGGCCTCTCCCTTCCAGCAATCATATTGTCAGTTGCGAAACGAGTAAGAGAGTACCTGACTGAGTACTACAATGGTGTGGGGCTGTGCCCTGGCAGAACAGGATGGTGGGATTACAGGAGAATGCTGACCAAGCCTGATTGTTCAAAGTGTTCTGTTACTTATAACGTGCACCCACAAACATTGTGTGTGACCCAATTGTTCATCTGCCTTGATAGGGGCTTGTGGGTCTGACCATATTTTGTGTGTGACCTAATTTATGTAAAAATATGTGTGACGTGATTTTGTAATGATGGGAAGGTGAAAGGAATGATGGGAAAGTGAAAAGTTTGCATTGAAGGCCATTACTCAGAACAGGAGAGAAAGAGGACAGATAATGCTGGTTTTACAATTTGGACTATGAGTTTTTTTTTTTAAGTTTTTTTTTTTTTTGTCATATCTGGATTGAAATATTGTGAATCTATATACATTACATTGCATGGATAACATGTGGATTTCTATGTATATATTAAATTGAGTAGACAATACATTGTGCAAATTTCTGATTAATTTCTTTTGAAATAACAGAACAACATATTGTAGCAAAAGACTTTAATAAATGAATTATGACCTCAGTTATGTCGCAATTTCTTCCGAAAATATTCTCTATTGAATCGCAGTTTTGTCGCACTCTCAGGGGTCCCAGGACAGATTATCATTTTTTCTCCAATCAGTCACAATTTAGTTTCATAGGTCGCCAATCCCTCACAAAGTTGTCTCACATTTGTCGCACCTTCTGACTCGCGGAAACTAAATTGAGAAGGGTTCGAGACAACCGCGACGACTATGCGACTATTTTGAGACAAAATTTGTCGCACAAATTTTTTGAACATGTTCAAAATTCAAGCGACACCAGAGCGACATCCTGCGACTCACGCGAGGAAATTGAGAACCACCGCGAACGTTTCGAGACATTTTGGAGAATCCCGTTCGCATTTTGGCGCGAGCTGTCGCAGCCCAGTGAGATACAGGCTTAACCGTTAAGCCAACACCATGATTAGTTTATTAGATATCAAATGAGCATGAATCGTGCATGTGGTAAAAAAGACAACAACAAAAAAAACAATCTCTATGCCTCAACCTTCTCTTTAAAGAGCAACTGAGGATAGCCAAGGTTTTATACTCCACCACATCCAGAGGGAGCAAAGTATAAGGGTGTACGATTCCCTGCCCATAGAGGAGTACCTATAAGAGCAAAGTCCACATACGAATATCAAAATAATGTATCCATCCCCAGAGCTGTTCCAAAAATAAAGCACAACAGCACTCTTCAACGTCGTTACGTCGACGATATGCCTCTGCCCACATTACATCATTATACATGCGAGCACAAAGTTTGATTTAAATCCCTTCAGCTGTTCTCAAGTATCACATTTTTACCTGACTTGACCTCTGACTTTTGATGCCGATATCTAATCAGTTAATCTTTTTATCATAATATATACTTCGAGCAAGTTTGGTCAAAATCCCATCACTGGTTCATAAGTTGAAGCTGTAACAATTTTTACCTAACGGGGCCTCTGACCTTTGACCTATTGACCCCATAATCTCATCAATTCGTCTTTGCACTATTTTATACTTGTACCAAGTTTGCCTTAGATCCCAACAGCAGTTTTTAGGTTATCGCAGCAACGAAAACCAATCACGGACAGACGGACGGACAACCTGAAAACATAAGGCCTCTGGCGAATTCATCGACGGAGGCATAAAAAGAAATACTTTTAGCACATATATTTTTTTCAGAATGACCTTTTTAAAAAATTTTTACACTAATTCATAACAGAGCTACTAACGGGTGTGGAAAGGAAAAGCAGAAGATGAAGGAAATGCAAGGAAGTTGGACAATGGAGGAGATAATTTGGTCCATCGAGCACGTGCTTTATTCACACTCCATACATTTAATCAATCACTTTATTACCTTCACCACCAAAGGTGGGCGGGAGTTGTTTTCACCACTGTCTGTCTGTCTGTCGGTCTAAACAGGATATCTCAAAAAGTTGTGGACGGATTCGGACGAAACTTGGTGTCGAGGTTGAGTGTGTGACAAAGACGCAACAATTAGATTGTGGTGCATATTCAAATACGTTTACGAGAATTATTAAATTTTTTAAGTGATTCTTCACTATTCAGAGATGGGGACAAAACGATTAATAGCATGATACCTCAAAGACTTGTGGACGACTTATGACAAAACTAGGTGGATGAGTTGGGTCGGTGACAAAAACACGATGACTCCATTTTCGTTCAGGTCCGGATCCAGAGCCTGCCTATCAGTGGGATACAAAACGTAAACTGTTCAGCCTGGCGGAGGTATGCGCTCTAACGAGTGCCGTTTAGTTTACATTATTTCAATGGGAGCACGAGGGTGGAGGGGGGTGGGTGGAAGGAAGAGTGGGGAGGAAAACAGTAGGGCAGGCACAGGGACCAATGAGGTGTATTTTTGTGGGAGGGAGATGCCAGGGTGAAATTATGAGATAAAGAAGGTTGTAGGGTGGCGAACAACCATTGATGGCATATTCACCTTTTGAAGAACATCACAATCACGAAAGTTTTGCTAATATCCATGTACTATTTTATCCGAAATGATTCCATGTACATATGAAATTCCAGTTTTAACCTATCCACTGGTTCTACTGCTACTACCTCTCCAAAGAGATCATTTCATGCATCACCTACTCACTGAGTAAATGACCCTTGCCTTACTACTGTCTCAACTCTCCTCTTCTTTATTCTCGGGCTGTGGCACCTGATCATGTCACTATCCACAAGGGGGTTTGTTTGTGGATACCTCCTCTGTGAGCGATTCCGAGCGACGGCAAGCTATTTAAGCAAACCGGTGAGGAGAAAGCGAGTAGGCAGACACACAACCCTGGCATATACCTTCTTGGCACGACTCCTTTGAGTGCCATCGGTGACCCGTCAAGCAGCCAAGGCCCTACGGCCCCTTGGGGAAAGCAATATGGCTGGCTGCAACAAAAATATGCCAAACAATGATAAAATCGGTCACAGAAAATGACTAGAGGGACACAGACCCCTCTTGCACAGATGTGTAGGTCTGTGAAGCCACACCGAGCAGCCAGAATGCGTGCTGAAAAAGATAATGACTGCACCTCCTCCGGTGAGGAAGGGGATCCCCGCCTCACAACAGGACAGCGCTCTACAGAAAAGCTAAAAACTAAAATGGTGTTGCCTGTTGAACAATCAACAACTACTGGGCTTCAGACAAATCATAGAAGATTAAATGACCAGATCTGTCCAGCTTAGAGGAGAAGGAAATCATCCTCTATTGCAAAGTGTATTCTGCACATGAAGCATGGGGGACAAGCAGTAAAGGAGAAAGATTCATGAACCCATTGAAACGAGCAAAGCTGGCACCCAAGGCCGACAAGTGGAGGCTGTCAAAGGTTCAGTGAAGATTCTGAAAAGAGCCCTTGAAACGAGGCCATGAGAATGAAACTTCACAGTTTGGTTTGTGAATCATGATCCTTTACCAAAAAACTAGGAGGTGGAGATTTTGAGTTCTCCTGATACCCGCAAATGGAGATAACAAACAACTGAAAAATGGATGCGTTTTGTCTATACCGTTCATTAGCCTGAACATCTCCATGAAATCCTCTGTAACTGCCTCTTCTCTAATGTATAAAGTCCCGTCTTCTTCAACCGCTCTTTGTAGCTAAGTCTAGCTAGCCCTGGAATCAATTTAGTCACTCTACGCTAAACCCTCTCTACATCAGCCATGTCCTTCCACATATGTCGAAACCAAATGTTGCACATAATTACCCTCGCCGAAAGAGGGGGTATTGCGTTTGAGTCCGTTTGTTTGTCTGTTTATTACTTACGAAATATAAAGATTTCGTAGGTATATTGATGACTACCGTTTCTGTTTGTTTGTTGTTTGTATGTTTGTTTGTAGGCACGATAACTCGAGAACGGAAGAAGCTACCAATGTCAAATTACACCACGTGATTCAGGAGGGTGATGGCTAGTGCTGATTAGATTTTGGTCAAAATCGGTCAACGGTCAAGGTCACGGTGAGGTCAAACATTCGATTTTTGATGGTTTGGTACAGATAACTCGAGAACGGAAGAAGCTACCAATGTCAAATTACACCACGTGATTCAGGAGGGTGATGGCTCGTGCTGATTCGATTTTGGTCAAAATCGGTCAACGGTCAAGGTCACGGTGAGGTCAAACAATCGATTTTTGATGGTTTGGTACAGAATCATCGTAGAAACTTCTGGTTTGCGTCGCTACCTTTCTCTAGAGACAGCTTTATTAGACAAGGTCAGTGGTCAAGTTGACGATTTCGTAAGTACCAGTCTATGACTGCTTGTTTGTTTGTTTGTAGGCACGATAACTCGAGAATGGAAGAAGCTACCAATGTCAAATACACCACGTGATTCAGGAGGGTGATGGCTAGTGCTGATTAGATTTTGGTCAAAATCAGTCAACGGTCAAGGTCACGGTGAGGTCAAACATTCGATTTTTGATGGTTTGGTACAGAATCATCGTAGAAACTTCTGGTTTGCGTCGCTACCTTCTCTAGAGACAGCTTTATTAGACAAAGGTCAGAGGTCAAGTTGACGATTTCGTAAGTACCAGTCTATGACTGCTTGTTTGTTTGTTTGTCTGTCCGCACAGAACTTTAATGCTTTTCTCCGCAACCGCTTGTCGAATTGAGGCAAATTTTTCACTATATGTGCAAAGTACTCATGTAGAATGTTTTCATGATAATTATGACGTCATATGTCACGTGGTGTGGCAGCCATGTTGGAAAAACCGAAAAACCTTGGACCTCTATCACTGAAACCGCAACAACGACAAAATTGAAACTTGGCACACGGCAAATACTCCTCATGGGGGAATAAATGTGATATTTTGATGACATCATAGGTGTCTTCGTTATGTCATAATTGCATATGATTGCATAATTGCATAATTGCATAGTCTTCGTTATGACTCTACGTCTGATCAGTATGAAAATTTTTGAGGGTCATCTAGGGATAAAATGGTGCACAGAAAAAAACATGACGACATCATCGGTCACATGATTTGGCAGCCATATTGTTTTTTTTTTTAAACCTTCTCTGAAGTGGCTGAGCAGATCGAGGCAAAACTTAACACGTATGGACACCTATCCACGAGGAACAAAAGGTTCACACATACGATGTCATAGGTCACATGGCTTGGCAGCCATATTGGATTTATCCTAAAACCCATTTAAAAAAAAGTCTTCTCCAGAATGGCTGGACAGACCGAGGGGAAACTTCACAAAAACGTTCCCCAAGCCATGGGTGTAGAAGTTTGTTCAGGAATAATT
>CM068954.1:53465126-53467692 GCA_035128595.1 Eptatretus atami | reverse complement strand
TATTACAAAGCACACGTAAACAATGATGCAGTCATGCAGATATGCAAAACACGCATGCAGCCATGTATCAATCAAGCAAAAGCAATGCAAAAGAGCTACTACCGTCTATCTATTATGTACAGTCACTTATACAGTTCTACTTGCGGACATGGCGCCACAACTTTCATTCAAAAGCAAGGAAAAAACCCCAGGACAGACGAGGGGTAGACTGGACCTCTTTGGGTCTTTATGCATGGAGCCGTGTAGACCGCAGAGGCTCCGCGAGGCCGCGCTGGTTACCTTCACCTCGCTGGGGCGACTCGCGACGTCCCGTCCTACGGCCGCTGTCGTGACCGCGCGTCCGGCTCAGGCCTCGTCTGACGGCCTGGTGATTCGGACCAGCCGGCAACGCCTCAGAGGAACGAACGCGGCCTTATGCTCTTTCCGAGTTGATGCTCTCTTTAAGAGCCCGTCCTCCCTCACGCTGCTCGGACTGTCCGAAGCCGATCACCTCGGACCGTTCGCTGCTGGCTGGCAACCTCTCCACGTCCCACACGAACGCGCCATTCTGCGCGGCACAGCAGCTGGCTGCGCCTTCAGCTCCCGTCTCCTCCGCTCTCCTCAGCTTCCCCACCGACTGCAAGCTCCAGACTTCTGCGCAGCTCCTCGACCCCTCCAGACTGACTTAACTGGCGCTCTGCGCGCCGTTTTATAGGGTTCGTGAGGCGAGATCTGATCTCTGCACTCTCACCTCTGACCCCCACTGGCTCCGCCCCTCTCGCTCTCCTGATCCGAATTCGAGCGCGAAGCTTGGAGCGAGCGGATGTGGCAGGAATCATCGACGCTGAAGGAAGATGACATGGTAGAAATCACCGTTGCTAGCAACGAGAACCCCCGCGTCTGTTTGCAGCAATCTCACCGTTGCCGCGCGCAAAGATGCGGCGCCCGCGGAGTGAAGGTGACGCGATGTTGTTCCGTTGTTGGGTATTGGGGAGATGCGCGTTTAGGAGATGGTGGTTGCGTTGTGGAGAAGGTGGTTGTGGTTGGCGTCGTGGAGAAGGTGGTTGTGTGAGGGCGGTTGTGGAGGAGGTGGTGGTTGTGGTTGAAATGCGGTGGCGGTGTGGAGGAGGTGGTTGTGGTTGGCGTGGAGGAGGTGGTTGTGTTGCGTTTGGAGAAGGTGGTGGTTGTGGTTGTAAATGCGGTGGTCAGAGCGATGTTGGTGTGGAGGTGGTTGTTGTGAAGCGGTTGGTCCAAAATAACGATAGCAAAAGAATAACGGCTACCTCAAAGATCACAGCCCTGATCACACGAATAATTCCCATTAGACAACGGTGGGGAAATCTATCTGAACACAGACTTATCGGCATAACTGAACTAAGGACCTATATGGTGCTCTCCGAATTTCCACAGCCGTAACAATATATTCCCCATGACGACTAGATCATAATTGTGACGCTTCACGTCGATTGATGAAGCGGTCAAGAGAAATAATTTTTTTGATATTTCTGTTCGATCCCAATATGGTTTCCAGACCATGTGACCTATTAATTATTTGTGAACACTGGTATCGCCAAGGCTTTGTGAACACGTGGGTGAAGTTTCCCATCGATCTGTCAAGCCGTTCTGGAGAAGAGGATTTTTAAAGGTTTATTCTTCAAAAAATCAGAGCTGCCAAACCATGTGATTTCTGACGTCATAGGTGCATAACTTTTTGTTCCTCATGGACAGGCGATCATACATGAAAATTTCTGCCTCGATCTGTTCAGCCGTTTCAGAGAATATTTTTGAAGGTTTTTATATTTAAAAAAACATATGGCTGCTGAACCACATAACCGATGACATCATCGATTTTTTCCCCCCATACAATTTATCCCTAGACCCTCAAAATTTTTCATACTGAGAGAATAAAGCATTCAACACATGTAATTATAACATCATAAGGAAGGAACCTATGACATCATCAAAAAGGCACACTTGTTTCCCATAAGGAGTAGTTTCCATGTGCCAAGTTTCAAAAAATTTTTCTCTATGGAGCAGTTTCGGAGATAGAGGTCCAAAGCTTTTCCTATTTTCCAACATGGTTGCTACACCATGTGACCGATTACATCATTATTATCATTAAAACATTATACAAGAGTAGTCGCACCTATGGTGAAAATTTCATGTCAATCAGATAAACGGTTGCAGAGAAAACAGAGAAAATAAGCAAGGATGGACGTACGTACGGACAGACAACAAAAAAGCAAAATTCCACTGGCAACTTCGCCAGTGGAAGCATAAAAATAGTGATCCAGCACAAACAATTCACTCCTATTGAAATAAAACTCGCAAAAGTACCCATCCCCAGTGATGGGAAAGGTGAGCAAAACTACTGGTCCTCAGGATGGGGAAAAGTGAGCAAAAGTACCCGTCTTCAGTGATGTGAAAAGTGAGCTACAGTATCCATCCCCAGTGCGGGAAAAAATGAGCAAAAGTACCCGTCACCAGTGACAGGAAAAAGCACCCGTCCCCAGTGTGGAGAAAAGTCAGCAAAAGTACACGTCCTCAGTGACGTGAAAAGCGAGGTACAGTAACCATCCCCAGTGTG
>CM068954.1:53445126-53460126 GCA_035128595.1 Eptatretus atami | reverse complement strand
TCGACGTAACGACGTCTACAGATATGCCTCCGCCCACATTACATCATTATACATACTTGTACTAAGTTTGATTTAAATCCCTTCAGCTGTTCTCAAATATCACATTTTTACCTGACATGACCTTTGACCTCTTGACACCATAATCTAATCAGTTTATGTACATATCATTATAATACTTTGACCAAGTTTGACTGAGATCCCTTTGCAGCCATTCTTAAGTTATTGCGGCAAAGAAAACCTATCACAGATAATAACCTTTGATCTTTGACCTTTGACGCCACCATCCAGTCAGTTCATCTTTGCATCATACTGTATACTTATACCAAATGTGGTCAAAATCCCATCAATGGTTCACAAGTTAGCACAGTTAACACAATTTTTACCGAACATGACCTTTGATCTTTTGACCCCAAAATCGAATTAGTTCATCTTTATATCCTTATACATACTTGGACCAAGTTTGACTTGGATCCCTTCAGGCGTATTTAAGTTATCGGGTTTCCGAAAACCTATCACAGACGTACGGCCGGATGGACAGACAGCTGGACGGACAACCTGAAAGCATAATGCCTCTGGTGACTTCGGCGGCGGAGGCATAAAAACAGAGCACTTGTACTTTTCACATTTTCAGTACCTTAACAAATAAATGCACCATTTTAGGGAATTTAAGGCACAGCCGATGAAAGACTTTGCACATCGGACAACGGTTCAGGTCCACTGTTTTGACCACAGGGTGACCTTCAACCGAGACCACCCTGTGGTCAATATGATGGAATTGAACCTTTGGCCTCTAAAAAAAAAATCTCTGGTTTGTTGTGCCTTTTAATTTCCATGCTAGATGTCGTCCAACCACAACCGATATTTCTCCAGTTAAAGTTCATCATGGTTATCCTAATTGGTGTTGCAATCAAAGAACTTTGCTATGGGCATAAAGTTGTGTGAGCAGAAAAAAATGAGACCAAACAGTAAAAACTAGCAGAATCGAACATATCATCAATGCAGAGAAGAAAGAAAGAAAGTACAAAATAAAAGGTTAGTTGGCCAATACCCTGCATCTCTGTCCATTTCATCTTCAAACTTGTAAAATAAATTGCACAATCATTATGTGACGTGCAGCATAAATTTCATTCCATCTGAGCTACTCGGCTCCTGGCTCGGCCGTTTTATCGATTCCTACCTTTTCTGCCACAACCCTATCCAGTGACAAATTCTCTTGTTATTTCGAGACTGCTTTGCTGCTGCACAAAGCTCCCATCAATGGTATATGGTGGCCGTAAACAAAGAGGTAACTGAATGCCCTTTGCAATACCGCATTGGCAATCGTATACTTAGGATTTAAAAGCACTCAGACCACACATGACCAATACAAAAGGGACAATAATAATTCACGGCCATTGCATAGGATTGGTTTTAAAAAAAGAAAACAAAACCTGCTATAACTTATATTCCTTTAAAATTACCAAATCAAAAACATGACTGTTGTCACTCTACAAAGACATAACCTGATATAAGTATCACCCTGTAACAACAGCATGTTCTCATTGCCAATATAAGCAATGCCTCCTAAGATTGATCAGCTACACGGTGTATACAAAATACAGTACATCCACATAAAACAGACTTTGGCTTGATGACAAAACCTGCTTTTAAAGATTAAATCCTGATTTATCAATACTATACTCTCCGATACGAGTTATCGCCGTTGTAAAGTGAGGCCATTTTGTGCTGATTAAAAAGCCATTTTCAATCTGCTGGTGTGTTATTGCCATTTACACTTGTCATACACAAACCATTACAAACTTATGTCTATATACTCTATTCAATTTTATGTATTCAGGTTTCAAATAACTTTTGATGGTTCTTTCCCTCTCCCTTCTCGGCTCAATATTAATGAATCAAGATGCCGCACGAAGTAAACCAGTCTTGCATCATATTCCAGTTCAAAAAATTTCAATTCTGATTCTTTTTTCTTTTCAACAGCAGGAGCTTTTTCTGCAAATCAAGGCAGGGAACTTAAGAACCAAGCCCTATAGATCAAAAGACATCTGTCCAAAGCCATCCTAATTTATTGGTAATCAGAAACTGTTGCAAAAAAAAAATCTTGCCATTGTTTGTCTCAGCTGTATACGTGTGTGTGTGTGTGTGTGTGTGTGTGTGTGTGTGTGTGTGTGTGTGTGTGGTGTGTGTGTGTGTGTGTGTGTGTGTGTGCATATACTGTATATATATATATCTATATATACATATTATATATACATATATACATACATACATACATGACAGAAATAAAGACACCATGATTTTTAAAGAATTTATTTATTGAACTTTGAAGTACATTTGATCCATTTTAATACATACACGAGTATTTTGTTGACTTGCCATTTGCAGATTTCAATTATTTTACTCTTTCAGGCATAGAACGACCAAGTTCCGAAATTTTCTCTTGTAGGATTTCTGCCCAGGTTTCCTGCAAACGGGTTAGCAATTCTGCCCATGATGTTGGTTTCCTGGAATTTTTGTGCACAGCTCGATCCAATATGGCCCAGAAGTGTTCAATAGGATTCATGTCAGGAGACTGACTGGCCATGGAGTCGCTTGTCCCATTTCTGTCCTGCCATTCTTTGGTCTTTTTTGGAGTGTGGCATGGAGCTCCATATTCCATGGACAGAGTGTTGTTTTTGACCATCTGACCAGTGGAGAAGACAGGGAGAAGAAGTCCATCCTCAAGGATAAAAATGTGTATCATAGAGTTGATGTATCAACACACTCACATGCTCTGACCGACCAGCGCTCCAGATTGCTCCCACACCATCACTGAAAAACCACCGTGTTTGACAGTTGGCTGCAATCGGTTCAAAGAAAACTCTTGACTGGGAAGTCTCCAAACCCAGAGATGTCCACTGTCAGAAAATTGAGTAAATTGGGACTCATTGAAAAAAATGACAGTTTGCCAAAACTCCAAGGGTCTGTTGGCCCACTTCTTTTTCCTTTGGATGTTGGCTGGTCTAAGAAGAGGTTTTCTCCTCGCTGCTCTCCCATTTTGCCCAGTTGATGAAGGTACCGCATGGCAGTTCTTGAGCTAACTTGGACCTCCTCTGCAACATCTGCTGCCTTGCAATGGGGAGTTTTCTCAATGGATCGCTTGACAGCTCAAAGACATCTTTCTGAGGGCCCAGATCGACCAGAACGGGAAGCTGTGGATTCCTTGCCTTCGCTGGTGAATTGCGCAATCACCCGATTGACCGTACAAAGCGGAATGCCAAGTTTCTGAGCTATCTGATGCTGGCTGACTCAAATATTCTGAATGGCCAATAATTTGTACTCTTTGCAAATCAGAAAGGTCGTGTGCTCCCTGGGTTTGAGGCACAGTTAATTGTCATACAAGACCCAGGAACTCATTTCTGTAAAGAAATAGTCGAAAATTAGTACAAATCACTGAGTAAAACTGCTTTATATAGATGAAATGAATAAATTTAAGGTGTCTATTTACTTCTGTCATGTCTCTGTATATGGGACATTTTCACAAAAGCAGGTCAGGTAACGGTAAAGACTGTCCGAGAATTTTTATCAAGCATATATTGCCCAGTCAGTGCATAGGCCTTATGGTGATCCTGCGTTGCTGACATCATTTGAACATTTTTGCTGACCTTATAAGGGGTTCAAGCACTATTTCGAGAATATCAAAGAAAGTTGATTTTTAAGTTTGTTCTTTACCGTTACCTGACCCGCTTTTGTGAAAATGTCCCATTATGATTGATGCCTCTCACACTCCTCCACCTGAAGTAGCTGCATAAAGCAGCCCAAGAAGACCTACACAAGGAAAGTGCTATGCTGTTTCGAACCTTTCGCAGAGTTCCTCTACAATTACAAAGACACTCACACATCGTACACAAATGAGAATCCCAATGTTACACACCCCCTCAGCTACCGGACCGGTTTCATCGCTTATTGGCAAATCATCAGCGATAGCATAGACAGCAATGCATACCAATGAGGCTCCCAAGCATGTACCACATGCAAACATCAAAAGCAGTCAATAAATAAATCAAGAAAGACCCACCCACATCTCTCACCTGTGAATGGAGGGAATAGCCAATCAGCTGTCACCTAATCAACCTCCATTGGTGAGAGGATTCCCTCCATGAATGGCTATTCCCTCCATTCACAGGTGAGAGGGTGGGTCTTTCTAGAAAATATATATATATACACACGGAAAAAAAATTTGCTAAGAAACAAACATGTAAGTAAAATAAATACAGTATAAATTAAACAAAAACACAAGACTTTTACCCTTTAAATTTATTATATGTATATATATACTGTTACAAAACAGTGAGGTGGGTAAGGGTAAGAATATTACATACTGTACTCTGCCGTAAATGGAAAACACAAGACAACTAGAAGGGCACTCGGAAGAGCGCATACCTCCGCCACGTAGTACCTGATCCACGAGAACATATCGGGCCATACATTTTTGAAATATCATGCTATTGGTTCACGAAAAAATTTTCACGAAAAAAATAATTGGTTCACGAAAAAATAAGTGACCACTATATTCGTTATTGTTGTGTGTCTGTCTGTCTGTCTGTCTGTCTGTATGTCTGTATGTCTGTCTGTATGTCTGTCTGTATGTCTGTCTATGTCTGTCGTCTGTCTGCTGTCCCGAGCATAGCTCCATGGGTTTTGATCCGATCCTGACAAAATTTTGGTGGGGGTTTATATCATGATCTAGTTGTGTTTCCTGAAAATGGGCGTGGTGCGCCCATTTGGGCGGAGCACGCCCAAAAAACATGTGTTTTTAGGGGGTAGCCAATTTCAATTTGCATCTTCTCCAAGGGGTTTGTCGAATCTGACAGGGGTTTCGGTATTTGGTTACCCAAATGGCACCTGCATAGCCCCACGGAGCTCGATTTTTCATTCGTCCCAAGGTCAAGGTCACAAGGTCACGAACTTAGAAAATTGCGAATTTTGACATAAAAAATTCTTCTCCGAGGGTTTGTCGAATCTGGCAGGGTTTGGTATTTGGTTAGCCCATGGCACCTGCATAGCCCACGAGCTCGATTTTCATTTTCGTCCCAAGGTCAAGGTCACAAGGTCACGAACTTAGAAAATTGCGATTTTGACTAAAAATCCATCTTCTCGAGGATTTGTCGAATCTAGCAGTGGTTTCGGTATTTGGTTAGCCCAATGGCACCTGCATAGCCCCACGGAGATCGATTTCTCATTTTCGTCCCAAGGTCAAGGTCACGAACTTAGAAAATTTCGAATTTTGACATAAAAATCATACGACCGCCCAAACTTTGAGAGCTAGGATGACAATATTTTTTATGCATAATCTTGAGGTCATTCCCCACCTAAAGTCTTGAAACCATTTTGCTCTATCTCGAACACCTTGCCCGTGGCGCCCCTTCAAGTTTGTTTTACGCTGATTTCATCAAAGTATGGATAATCCGATGAGTGCGAAATGCCATATAGCCTATATGACGTTATATTATTCCTGGAATGTTCCAGAGGAAGTTTGCACCAAAGGTCATAATTCTTGACTTTTACTTTAACGGTCACAAAGGTCAAATTTTCAATTTGTGGAATCGAACCGGGTTTTCGACCTTCTCGACGGACTAACTCCAATAAGCTATAGCACGTATCCTGTTTCCTTATTTTAATGTCCACAACATTGTTTTTGTGACCTTTAATGGTTATGCAAAGGTCAAATTTTTAAGGTGTTGAACGAAACCGGGTTTTCGACATTTTGCAGCTAATAACCTGTCACTCGTACCACATCATGTTGATCATTTTTATAACTTGGTTAAACATTATCACATTGCCTCATTCTTGACTTCTGAAACAATCTACATCGTCAAATACCGCTCGTGAACCATCGTCGTCTTCAGACTTGTACAGTACATATGGTTTTTGGCCCGATCTCTCAATGGTGAAGAATCACTTTAAAAATTAAATAATTTTCGTATCCAGATCTGCATTCGGATCTCCACCAAATCGAATCAATTCTTCCTTTCACACACCCAACGTGTCCACAAAATTTCGTCCGGATCCGTCCCAAATTTTTGAGATATCCTGTACACAGATAAACAGACAGAAAGGGGTAAAAACATAACCTCCTTCACCTTAGGTGGTGGAGGTAATAAAACACAGGGAGCGGGATTCAGCGATCGGAGAGCGCATGAGCTTTACCACGAAGATTCCTGCAACATTGCCACATTGGAGAAAAGTAAGACGCTCCTTAACCAACTTACCATGAACAGATCTTTCCTGCTTGGAGAGGAAGGTACGAGACAGCATTATTTTCCAGAATAATCCCATCTCATCAGCATTAAACACCTGCTCTGGCATAAATCCCTTTGCCTCAATTAGTTCCATGAGCTGCGTTGGGTAGTTTTCCACAGCATCATGGTCTGCTGATGCTGCTTTCCCAACTAATTGTACATGATGGAGGACGAATCCTCTTTTAATTTCTTAAACCAGCCCTTGCTGGCATGGAACATGTGGGTAGCCATGGTTGAACTGGAGCCTTCGGATTGGTTACCGTGTTTCAAGAAGCACCTCTTTTAATCTGATTTGACTAGGATGCTGGAACGGCGAAGAACCATTACCATTATATTATAACGCTAAAGTGCTGATTATTCAGTCAAAATACTGGTGAGATGATGTTGTTTGAGAATGCGTCTTTGTGAATGAAGCAGGAGAACGGGGGTTTGAGTCCAGGTGTCGGAAAATAAGGGTTTGAAAATGGCGGTTCAAGTCGGAAAGTGGGGGTTGGGAATGAGGTTTGAATATGGAGTTGCAAAATGAAGGTTTGGGAATGAGGAAGAGAACAATGGGGAAGGTTCTACCGACAATCATTGACCCCATAATGGCGACTGTACAGATGCCATACTTTCAGCTCAAGCCAACCGATCTAACAACTCGATCTTTTCGCCCAACGTCATCACCTTTCTCTGCCTTTTGACATAACTAATTTTATCCATTGCTTTACGTTGGGGCTCATGAAAAACGAATCGCAAGAAAACAACATAAGGTTCATAATGGGAGGTAATTGTTTTGGTAAGTAAAAATTATGCGCATAATGGGAGATTAAGTGGAAGGCGTATGATACCACAAAGACCCTGCCTATATTAGGTCATCCCTCTAAACTGGATGAGCAAGCAAGGAGGAGATCGATCAGAGAGGCCACCAAGAGGCCAATGGCAACTTTGAAAGAGCTACATGCCTTTATGGCAAAGACTGGTGACAATGTGCATGTGCCAACAATATCCCAAGCACTCCATACATCTGGCCTGTAGAGTAGGGTGGCAAGAAGGATGCCTTACTCAAAAAAGCCCACCTTCAGTCCTGTTTGAGGAATGTATAAAACTAAACCGGAAATTCTGAAGCCATGTGGCAAAAAGTTTTGTGCTCTGACAAAACCAAGATGGAACTTTTTGGCCGAAATGCAAAACATTATGTTTGGCTCAAGCCCAACACAGTACATCACCCATAGAACACCATCCCTACTGTGAAGCATGGTGGTGGCAGCAACATGTTATGGGGATGTTTCTCATCAGCAGGGACTGCGGCACTTGTTGGGATAGAAGGGAAAAATGGATAAAGCAAATACAGAAATATCCTCGAGGAAAACCTGTTGCAAGAAAGCTGAAATTGGGACGGAAGTTAACCTTTCAGCATGACAACAACCTGAAGCACACAGCCAAAGCTACATTGGAGTGGCTAAGGAAAAAAAAGATAAATGTCCTTGAGCGGCCCAGTCAGAACCCCGACCTAAATCTAATTGAAAATCTCTGGCATGACTTGAAGATTGTTGTCCATCAACACTCCCCATGCAACTTGACTGAGCTTGAACAGTTTTGTATCGAAGAATGAGCAAATATTGCCAAATCCAGGTGTGCAAAGTTGATAGATACCTATATATTGCCAAATCCAGGTGTGCAAAGTTGATAGATACCTATCCCAACACTCACAGCTGCAATTGTTGTCAAAGGTGTTTCCACCAACTATTAACTCAGGGAAGGAGGGATCAATAACGGATGCTATCTCCAAAGACCAGCCTCGTGTTGCTGTAGTGGTTCAGGGTGGGCGCTTGGGAATCCTAGGGCTCTGAGTTCAAAGCCTGTTGGCCGCTGAATTATAACACCAGGTTGACTCAGCCTGTCATCCTTCTGAGATCGACGAAAAGAGTACCAGTGTGTACTGCAGAGGGGCAAGCATAGCGACAGACCCACACTGCTGCTCCCAAGAAATCGATAGACCCCTGGCAGTAAGCTGCCATATGCAGAAGAAAAGACATCCACCAAGCATATCTCTCGTCTTTGCTCATTTCTTAATTACATCATTCCCTCTCTCTCGCACCATCCTCCTCGCTCACGCACATCCTCGCTCCTCTTTCACCCTTGCGCACAGTTCGTGGGTCTCCGCGATGTGTACCACATCAACAGGTGGGCACAGTCGTCTTGCATCACACGCCATTCTACATTCCCCAGGCCTACTACCAGGCACAAACGGTGACACCCATTCTCGCAAACGGGGGTCGTACGACCTCTTCTCCACCCCTCGGCAGTGTAACCACCACCACACAGCACTCCTTCACTCACGATATACTACCTCTATCCACCGAACCACTCTATCCTCACCACTACTACTCACTACCTCTCACCCTCCCATCTCACCATATACTCATCACTCACGCTACCCCATACCTATTATATATACTACCTAATACCATATACCCACTATATCACCTATACCCTATAAGTATATCTATCTACTATCCCCCCATATACTCACCCTATACCCACTATATAACACTATCACTATATACACGTATCATATCAATACCTACCACGCGGTGTGTTCAAAAAAAAGTATCCAACCCTTAATTTTCCCCCTCGCCTCCCCGCGTAAACACCCCCCCCCCACACTGAAGCTAGCGAGGCGTGGCTCCCTTGCGCTGCCTCATCGTCGCGCCCGACTCCTAAATCCCGTATCCGCCGTGAATACTTCGCCGCTGCAGCAGCGTCCAGCCTCGCGCCAGCGCGCTGCGTGCACGGAGTGCCTAGCTGAGGCGCGGTCCGACTTTTACGTCTTCCTTCTGACCCACCACCACTCGACCCCGCCCGCCCATCACTGTCCGTCCCATCCGCACGTCGATCCCACTGCTGTCGACATGCCCAGTCGCGGCAATCCCGTGCTCTCACCTCGTCTCCATCGCTCTCGTGGCCTTCCAAACGCAGCTTGCCCTCTATGACCTCCGACTGCTCTAGCCCCAGCCTTTCGGCACGCACTCTCGCTGCACGCATTCTCCTTAACGCCCAAATCCTTCAGCTGACCAATGCGCACATGACGGATCCAATGCTGACGCCCCGCCCTCGCTCTGCCAAGTTCTCTGATCCGCTGATTCGACGTTCTCCTTCATCAGCACAGGTCCTCACTCGGCAACCTCGACGATCTCCATTCTCGGGATTCTGAGGCCCTACCAGAACCGTGCCTTCACTCTCTGCCAACTGATGGTGCCGACCATCTTGAAACGGTCTGTACCACTCTCTTTATTGTCTGGCTGCCAATCTCGACCTCTCGTTCCCGAACGTGCCTTCGCATCCTTGGCACTCCGTTCTCACTTGGGAATCCCCAGCCTCTTCACAAAATTCTGCATCTGCAGCTGCGCTTGTTCAAGTTTTCTCTTCCGTCTTTGTCAAACGAAAAATCCGACGGCGCTCACTTACACTTCTCACACTCGGCGGTCTTGTCGGCCTGACAGCTTTGCAGGTGGAAAATATCACACGCAACGGATTAGGTCGCCTACATACGTGCACCAAACCGCCTCCTAGCTTCATTTGTTTACGCACGAAAAATTAAGGTTGGATACTTTTGAACACACCTCGTATATATATATATACCACAACACACCACACACCAGTAAGGGCACCCTGGCACTGCGAAAGAGGGGTGGGGAGGGATTTCCAGTGCTACTTGGCTGGGGGGGTGACTTTTCAGCCACCGGTTTCCACCATGAGGAGCAACAAATGAACGCACAAAAAAAACCACACACAACAGTCATATACGTATAAGATTTCAACGTTTTCAATGCACACACGTACTAAGACCCCAACGTAGTATTTTTTTTCCCCGTGCAGCACCTTGAGGAAGGGAGAGGATTTTACTTTTGTCCCACACCTGACCTGTACCCTCAGCACTGTTGGAAAGTTTGGTGGAGATTGGCCAAGCCGTTATTTTTCCTATGATTTCCAGATGTACCAATACAAAGAGAATTCCTTGTGGTGGGTGGAGAAAATTTTAAGGGGGGGAGGGTTAGTGCCCATGTCTTGAACCTGGGTAGCCCCAGTACTTATACAAAATCTGTTGGTGATAAGCCTAGCCGTTTTTCTCCCCGTCTCTCTGACAATGGGGACATTAAAATAGCTCGGTCTGACCGATCATCCGTCCATGTACTTTTGTAAACACGATATTTCAAAAAACATTGAAAATTATTCCACTTTCAGATATTGCAGAAATATATTCATGACATTATCTCAACCTGATTATATCACGGCTGTGATTTGCTGAATTATTTTGCCATGGCAACCATCTCAGTAACTTGGTTGTGTACACAATATTTCAAAAACAGTTCAAGATTTAGCTTTCATATTGCACAGATCTATTCCTCATACTAGGAGGAAATGATAGCTACCCTGGCAGCTAAGCTGCCATATGCAAGAAGAAAAAGACTTATCCAACCAAGATATTCTCGTTTTGTATTTTAAATTAATTTTCTGAAATTAGTAGAATTTGTTTTTCACTTGGAAGTTGTGGGTTACGATGTGTAAATAAAGGTGGGAAAAGTCTGAATTAATGCAATTTAATGCCAGGCTATAAGGCAACAAAAGGTGAAAATTTTGAAAGGGGGTGTAGACTTTCTCTCGGCAGTGTACACACACACACAAAAATATATATAGATATATACATATATATAGATATATATATAAATATATATATACATATATACATATACATATACATATATATAAATACTGTATATACATACACACACACACACACACACACACACACACACACACACACACACCAGTAAGGGCAAAAGGTGGGGGACAAAGAGCATCAGCTTCTTGTTTTTCTATGATTTTCAGAACTACACAAACATAACCTCCATCCATCTTCGGTGGTGGAGATAAAAATTCCGCAAATGTCGAATCCACGAATGTCAGGACATTGTTTCAATGGAAAAAGGGGGGATAGGTTTCTGGCGGTTAGTGATTCATAAGGGAAAATCAAAAATCCCATGAAAAACCTGCGAAGAACTGCGAACATGTGAAGCACAGGGCTGTGCATGTGGAAGCAGGTCCAAAGAAAACGCGAATACACCCGCAAAAAACAGTGAAACTGCAAAAACGAGAACCACAGGGCCGTGAATGCAGAAGCAAGCCACATTTCATAAACTGTGAATATGTGGGGTCCGGCAGTATATCATCATGAAGCTCATCAAATACAAACTCATCATTCATTACTAGTCAATCATTAATAAATCTAAAGACGTTTCCACACATTCACGCAGTTGTTAGTTTATTCCTGCACATGTTCTGGACCCAATCAGACTCGTACATGTGCAGGAATAAATTTGCAAAGAAAGGGGCCATATCTGAACCCATGGGCATCCCCACTGTCTGCTGGAGTATCTTGTTGATAAATATAAAGAAACTGTTGTTTCGGAGAAATCGAATACTTTCTTTAAGTTTATTTTTTGAAAAACTATATGAATAATGATTTTCCTTTATCAACTAGTGTGATCTTTTTTGATAGACTTTAATGTATACTTTATTACCTCCTGCAAATGCTTTATCTGCCACTCCGTCCAATGCGATTACAAGCTCGTCATGTGGAATGTTTGTGCGTAATGGGGAAAAATCACAAGTTGATAGACACTTAGCCTTACCCTTGTTATTAATGTTGTGGATAGTCGATTGCAGGTTTGGAATTATCAATGATGCAGAATTATTTAATACTATAATAAAACCTCGCCTTTTCATGGTCGTTTTTTAAGCATTTATAAATTAGTTTCATTGCCACTGTAATTCTGCCTGACAATGTTTTCAAATTGCATTCTCTACTTGCGATGATGAATCTCATCTTAAAAAGGGTTTTATGAATTTTTGGGTTCCAGATAAAGGAATGGTAATTTATGGTGTTTATCTGGAACTAAGTCTTCTCGATTTTGAGTTATTTATATGGTTTTGTATGGTCTATTTTATTATTATCATTACTTATTTTGTATGTCTTTAAGAGTCCAGTCTGTTAACCCAATTCTTACAAAAGTGTTTGAATGTAGAATGTTTCACATACAAATGCAATATTTTTATTTGCTTTATCTATTGGAATAATAACATATTGTGTTTGAAGCTGTTTTCATAATGACTCGTCTCTGGATTGTTTAAAATTACTTTCGGATTCCTTATTCGAAGTTTTATTTTCAAATCAACAATTCTCCTTTTTATGTTTCTGTACCTCCTCTAAAAAGTTAATTCTTATGTTTTCTCGATAATTTGGTTCTTTATGACACACACACACACACACACACACATCACCACACACACACATATCCCTAAAGCATATTGTAATGTATCAGCCCTGATATGGTCAATTTCAGCCTGGAGAACTAGGCCACGCCCGATATACTAAATATGTGCAACAACAATGATCAGTGCTTCCCTCGAGGTTGTGATCTACGTTAAACTCACGACTATTTTTGGCAAAAGTGCTGGCAATTATCATCACACAACGTGCCCCCCCTCCCCCCACCCAATAGTCCAGTCAGGTAATGGCACTTATCACTTTGCTTTGTGATGTCGCAAAATAATTGCATCGTTGGATCATCCTGCCATCATTCCCAATTATTTTTTTGAGTGATACAAAAATTAATGTGCCATAAATGTATATGAGTGTGCCGTGTACTCTGACATTCGGCCGAAATGCAGGCCAATTCAATCAATAGGACATAACTATGAACTTCACCCTTCCATGAACCTAGATTTTGTACATAAAAAAGAAACGAGCACTCGTGATTGGATAACGAATGACAAATGATGCACAGCAAAACAAAAACCAATACGGTTCATTATCATTAGCTGTCGATATTAACTTGATTAAGTTTCATGTAACATCACAGTGTTACAGAATGATTGAG
Organism: Eptatretus atami; assembly: GCA_035128595.1. Classification (NCBI taxonomy): domain Eukaryota; kingdom Metazoa; phylum Chordata; class Myxini; order Myxiniformes; family Myxinidae; genus Eptatretus; species Eptatretus atami. Next base: position 53,446,922 of record CM068954.1, on the reverse strand, counting down.
AGTGCTCTGGAAAGAATAGTGATATGAATAACTGAGAAAACGAAGGCAGAGTATTAGTTTAATGCATTAATTGCAAAGGTGAGTTGACGCTGATTGACATTATAACAATTGTCAGAGCCCCGATGGCATCAAGTGAACGACTCGATAATTATCATTCGATCGTCAGCGTGAAATTTGCTATCAGTGACCGCATTTGATATTTGCCAATTTATTGAAATATCAGTGATTGCATTTGATTTTTTTTAAGTGATCTGAGGTTCACAAACAAGCATGTACATATATTGCATGTAGGACAGGGATATTTGGAGACATCAGTATACTACCTACCTGAACTACATAGTGGCAGCATGGGAGACGAAAATATGAATCCAACAAATTGGTCTCATTGAAGAAACTGAAAATCCGAAAGCACAAAAGGAGGCCAAGATAATTGTAATTGTTAATATGACCATGGAACTTTCCATCTTTTTCGATCTCCATTAAAAATGCGGGCCATGTTCATACTCATTATGCATTGGAAAACTAGTCTTTACAAGCACTAGAGTCGGTGGTCTGCGTTGGTGGAAAAATAAGGACGACTTCTCTTAACGTTTGGTCGAGACAGGTATGGCAATGGCCATGGAAAAGAAGGTAAAAAGATGTTTCGGGTGTGAGCCCTTCTTCAAAACAAAAGCTCTTCGATACTTTTGTCAGATAATTTTGCACTTCCTCTCCGTGATTAGAGCTGTTCATTCCCCTCAATCCAACAGCTGCATCCAACTATATTTGAGTATCAATCCACATAATTTTAGCAGGTAGGTCAGTATATATGTATACACAAATCATTATTTGTCATGCTCATTCTCATTCTGCAGGGCTTTCCCAGTTGGTTTGGCATTACAGTAAGTGCACTGGAATGCTATTGGTGCAGCCTCAACAAAGGCGATATAAATATTTATTTACAGCAGTTTTTGGATTTTTAGCAATACCCTTTCTTTTATTGAAAAGGATATTACATATTTGCGCTTGCAATTTTCCCATTTCTCAGCATACATACTAAAACATTTACATCGATGCATGCACACATAGCCCAGAAACAAGGCATTGTGCACCAAAAAGGGAAAGCCATCAATCATGAGCACTTCATGGCTGAACTTTAACCTTGGACAGGTCGATACTCTGTTGCAGGCCACCACTGAAGCAGTCATCAACCAAAGAATTATGAAGAATCTGACTGTGGTACTCAAGCACAAGGGGTTGTGACAGATACCCCCTGCCCCTGAATGACACAGCAGTGCACCATATTAAGCCATAATTCTCTGAAAGGAAAGACTATGATGATACTGCAATGACAATACAATGGAAACACAATGAGAACAAGTTCCTTCGTTTGTGTTCAATTCATTGATAGACCAAATCAGGCATTCAATCTCCGAGAGATGACAGGAAAAAAAAAGTCCAAGAAACAAGATGACATTATGCCCATCATGCCTGTGCCTTACCCACACTGAAGCACTCCAATCTACCACAGGCAGTGTTTATTACACAACCAACTCAGGGAGGCAGGAAATTACCAGACCCAGCGGAGTAATGGTTAGAGTGTCCGCTCTAAGTCTGGGAGGTCAGTGGCTCAAACCCTGGACTGAGTCATATCAAAGACTAAAAGTGTCCTCTTTATCCTCTTTTATCTCTTTCTTTATCTCTTTAAATCCTCTTTATCTCTTTGCTGATGACCCCACCCTCTACAGTACCATCTGTCATCCCTCAGACCGGAAAGCAGCAGCTTCTTCACTCACTGCAGATCTGGGTAAAATCAC
>CM068954.1:53431700-53444126 GCA_035128595.1 Eptatretus atami | reverse complement strand
AGAGAGAGATCATGAGCTGACGATTTATTATTATATTTGCAGGACCAACAACATGATGGATGACGTACCATGAGTGGCAAGGATTCATGCCAGATGAAAGGATCAACGAACTGGACAAAATGTGTCCTGTGCAAGATAATTCTTCCCTGAAAGGGTCCTTGGTGTTGCAACCAAAAGTCAAGTCGTTCTGCCGTTTGATAGAGACAATACAGGAGCGAGCCACTTTACAGGATGGTGATTATGTACAGATTCATAAACGACTTGAGGGGATGTCAGCAGAACTGTTGCAAAAGGAGAAGGCTGTCTGGCACCGAACATGCTATCCAACGCCACTAACAAGGACCAAATTCGTTGTGCCAGGGTTCGTTATGATCAGCACTAATCATCAGGTCGCATATCGCCAAAGGCCAGGTCGAAAGAGAAAAATGCCCGAAGTATGTCTGGAGTCGTCAAGCTCCTCCACACATTCACTCGGACATCCACAGACCCCTATGACAAGGCTTTGTGCTTCTTTGCAGAGACTGATGGTCAACTTATTTACTTGTACGGAGTGACAGTGCGGGCAAATCGCTGAGAGAAGCTGTTGATGTTGCTCAGAACCCTGTTTTTATGACTCGATTGAACACTGCTATAGCGCCAAGTGATGCACATGCAATTGAGTTATGTACACAGGTCTTGCTGGACGAAACATGTCTTCCATGTCTTGCGAGATCACGACACCAAAGGAGAGAAGGATAAAGCATCAATGACACAAGTTGTGAGTTTAATTGAACTGATCAATTGGTAGGTGTCCTAACCAAGCAGCAAACAACTCCGTATGGAGGACATCGAGACAACAGGGGTCTCAATTTGAGGCGAATAACCATGAGGAGGCCGATACGTTGATGATCCAGCAAGCAATACTGCATCACAGCAACACACGGGAGATATTGAGCTGACGATATTGTCTCACCTGATACGGATGTTCTGGTTTCTTGCCATAGCAAACTATCATCTCCTGCCAAGACACACATCTATCTCAAGGCATCTAGCATTGTCAAAATCGAGCCAATCTGAAGGCCCTAGTGAGGAGAGAGCCCAGGCATTACCAGCCTTCACAAATTCACAGGTGCCGATAATACTGGGCGGTTCGCTCGACATGGTAAGGCAAAGTGGTTCCAGTGCTACTTGAAGGCCGATGACGACATGGTAGATGCCTTTGCTATGCTCTGTAAGGATGCTGAACTGTCAGAGGACTTATACACAACTTTAGCAAGATTTGTCTGTTCAGGTTATTGTCAAGTGGTGTCAATATTTCCAGCATCCCTGAACTTCGGTGGCATCTCTTCTGTAAAACATGGCTGAGAATGACAAGTTACACAACTGTCGGTGCTCTGAGGCAGCATATCATGCGGGTACATATCCAGGCATACGTTTGGGGTCAAGCAGCAATTTCTCAGCAAACATTTCTTGATCCATTAAAGAATGGCTTCCACAAGGACACGAGTGGTCAACTCAAACCGACAACAACAGACATTCTCCCTGCAGCAAAGGCAATTACCGAGATGATAAGGTGCCAGTGCAAGACAGAATGTTCATCACAGAGATGTTCCTGCAGGGCCAAGAACTTAACATGCACTGATCTTTGCATGTGCAGCACTTCGTGTGAGAATGAAGAGGACTCAAACATTGAACGGCATGACACGAGAGTGATGGATGACGATGGCAATGATGAGTACATTAGAGACAGTGATGCCAATTGGCTACAAACTCATATTTGACATTAAGTACATTTCACTGATCACCATATTCATGACGTTACTTGTTTCAAGATTTGAAAGCAATACATTAAATAAACGGTAATTTGACAAAATGATAGCCGTTTCCATGGCAACCATTGCTCAAAATACAGATAATGTATTCTAATATAAAGAACTGTTCCTCTAGTTAACAATTATGCATCACATTGCTTGCTTGCGATTAATTTTGAATTTTCAGAGCTGAAATTAAAAGGGTTTTTACCCCAACACCATTTGACCACATTATATGCATTGAAAAAATGTGAAACATGGATTTTTTCTGTTTTGGTATTGTTAAAGCTTTCCAAAAATGTTGGGTTTAGCTACTCTCCAAAAAACTTCCAACGAACGTCAAATTATGGACACAAGGAACCTGACTAATAGAGAGAGAAGAGAAAGAAGAGAAAAGAGAAGAAGAGAAAGAGAAAGAAGAGAAAGAGAAAGAAGAGAAAGAGAAAGAAGAGAAGAAGAAGAGAGAGAAAGAGAAAGAAGAGAAGAGAAAGAAGAAGAAGAGAAGAGAAGAAGAAAAGAGAAAGAAGAAAAGAGAAAGAGAGAAAGAGAAGAGAAAAGAGAAAGAAGAGAAAGAGAAAGAGAAAGAGAAGAAGAGAAGAGAAAGAAGAGAAAGAGAAAAAGAGAAAGAGAAAGAAGAGAAAGAGAAGAAGAAAGCGAAAAGAGAGAAAGAGAAAGAAGAGAAAGAGAAAGAAGAGAAGAGAAAGAAGAGAAAGAGAAAGAAGAGAAAGAGAAGAAGAGAAAGAGAAAGAAAGAGAAGAGAAAGAAGAGAAAGAGAAAGAAGAGAAGAGAAAGAAGAGAAAGAGAAGAAGAGAAAGAGAAAGACAGAGAAAGAGAAAGAAGAGAAAGAGAAAGAAGAGAAAGAGAAGAAGAAAAGAGAAGAGAGAAAGAGAAAGAAGAGAAAGAAAAGAAGAGAAAGAGGAAAGAAGAGAAAGAGAAAGAAGAGAAAGAGAAAGAAGAGAAAGAGAAAGAAGAGAAAGAGAAGAAGGAAAGAGAAAGAAGAGAAAAGAGAAAGAAGAAGAAAGAAGAAAAGAGAAAGAAGAGAAGAGAAAGAGAGAAAGAGAAAGAAGAAGAAAGAGAAAGAAGAGAAAGAGAAAGAAGAGAAGAGAAAGAAGAGAAAGAGAAAGAAGAAGAGAAAGAAGAAAGAGAAAGAGAAGAGAAAGAGAAAAGAGAAAGAGAAAGAGAAAGAGAAAGAGAAAGAGAAAGAGAAAGAGAAAGAGAAAGAGAAAGAGAAAGAGAAGAGAAAGAGAGAAAGAGAAAGAGATAGAGATAGAGATAGAGATAGAGATAGAGATAGAGATAGAGAATAGAGATAGAGAGAAAGATAGAGTGGAAAGAGAGAGAAAAGATAGAGTGAAAGAGAGAAAGAAAGAGAGAGAGAAAGAGAGAGAGAGAAGAGAGAAAGAGAGAGTGAAAGAGAGAGAGAGAAGAAAGAAAGAGAGAGAGAAAGAAAGAAAGAGAGAGGAGAAAGAAAGAAAGAGAGAAGAGAAGAAAGAAAAGAGAGAGAGAAAAGAAAGAAAGAGAGAGAAAGAAGAAAGAGAGAGAGAAAGAAAGAAAGAGAGAGAAAGAAAGAGAGAGAGAAAGAAGAGAGAGAGAAAGAAAGAGGAGAGAGAAAGAAAGAAGAGAGAAAAAGAAAGAGAGAGAGAAGAAAGAGAGAAAGAAAGAGAGAGAGGAAGAAAAGAGAGAGAAGAATAGAGATAGAGACAGAGAGAGAGAGAGAAAGATAGAGATAGAGACAGAGAGAGAGAGAAGAATAGATAGAGATAGAGATAGAGATAGAGAGAGAAAGATAGAGATAGAGATGAGAGAGAAGGATAGAGTGAAAGAGAGAGAAAAAGATAGAGTGAAAGAGAGAAAGAAAGAGAGAAAGAAAGAAAGAAAGAGAGAGAGAAAGAAAGAGAGAGAGAGAGAAAGAAAGAGTAGAGAAAAAGAGAGAGAGAAAAAATAGAGAGAGAAAGAAAGAAAGAGAGAGAGAGAGAGAGAGAGAGGAGAGAGAGAGAGACTTTTATGTCCTTTTATTACAAAAAAGTATAAAGGATAAAAATTCAGTACAACAAAGCAAAGGATTATATACAAGAGTGGAAAAAAGAGAGAAAGAAACCAATTCAATTTTCAAGTAATGATAAAGCATTGATAACAGTTTATACACAAGGAACACCCCCCAAAAAATACATTGGAGAAAGGAGAAGGAGATGATAAGAAGAGAGAAGCAACACAGGCTCCACACGTACGCGCCGGAGACTGAGCAACAGCCCCTTGCGTTTGCACGTGCGTGTGCCAAGCGAGAGATAAGAGATAGAGATAGAGATAAGAGATAGAAGATAGATAGAGATAGAGATAGAGAGCTAGAAGAGAGAAGATAGAGAGAGAGAGAAGAGAGGAGAGAGAGAGGAGAGAGAGAGAGAGAGGAAGAGAGAGAGAAACATGCAGGTAAAAAGTGTGCGGGAAGGGCTAACAGAAGTAGTTATGCTAGATTACATAAGAAGTCCTCCATCCAAATTTATTTATAATGAAAAAAGAAGTATTGAATCAAGATGAAGGTTTCGTGGAACATTTCCGACTTCATTTGTACAAGATGTAATGGAGTAATTTGTTCATCCATGTTCAAGATGAGACCAAATTGTTTTATGGCAGTGCTATGGCCACAGCATCAATTGTTTATTGTCATTAAAAAGAGATCATGTCCCAACAATTAAAATTAGTAAAACATTGGTTTGTCCACTTGTGCAGAAAGGGGCCAATAAATAATGATCCTCCATTGTGTTGGAGTGACTGAGTGTTGTTTCAACTGCAACTTTTGCTTTTGTCGATAGTTGCTGGATTGAGACCCACATAGTTAATGTGCAGAAGTTGAAATCTAAACATCATGGAGGGAAAGTATGTTGATGTTTGTAAGTTGTAGGTTTCATGTACTCCTTCGAGAGGATTTGATCCAGGAAGCTGAACCACAGGCATTAATGTGGGAACCCTAAAGTTATGCCTGTGCAAGTTTCGTTCGATTCCATCAAGTTTTTAAAAGAAAAAAATATATTGCTGATCTTGGCATTTTCTTCCGTTGGGGGAGGGTGGGTGCAATTGGAATTATCCGAGCTATATAACCACCATGTATTATACAGTACATGCACATCAGCAGTACACATGTTTTTGCTTCATATATACTAACCCGGGTTATTTTTATTTTCAGGAGCGATTGATGAAGTCCTCTGTTGCCTATACACCGCCCAAATAAAGGGATGTGCCAGAAGAATTTGTTGAACGCTTGGAACAAAACTGCCCATAGGGCGGGTACTCTGCCAGTACAAACAATGGCTGAAGTCACATCTCTGTAGCATCGTGTTATTGTGCTGTTATTTGAACACATAGCCTAAGCTCATGGAAGACCTTCACAGAGGAGGGTAGAAGGCAATACCCCAACAGTGTGGCGCAGTACAACGATATACAGACACAATAAGGCAGATGAATGAAAAGGAGGAAAGAGAAGAGGGAAGGAAACTTTGCAAGCAGCAAATAGATGAGGAGAAATAATGGTAAGGGGGATTCTACGACTAACTTTGCATTTTAAAACTTTTCATTTCTCAATGAGATCTGCAAATAAGCAAATTCTCCAGCCTGCAATTATCATAAATATTATGGGCTGCCATTGTTCAAAAAGGAAAAATCCACAATGTCCACTACAAGTCATATTACTCTCAGCAAGGGGCCATCTGCATTGACATACACAGGGATCGCACTGGCGCTTCCAAAATTCACTAAACGCTAAATCAAAGACCATGTACTGTAGGTCAAAAAAATTGATTTGGTAAAATTATTTTGAAATTAAACTGTGATGTAAAGTGAATTTTCCTCATACAATCAGTGCATGTTCTCATATACATGTTCAGTATCATGTTCGTAACTTATTAATATGCACGACTAATACTTCATTGGCCTCAATTTGGCAACAAGTTATAACGAGGGTATTTCATAGATTCTATAATATAATGCTCTTCCTCTTAAAGCATTTTTTCACTCACATAAATGTCAATATTTTGCATTTAGTCACATGTTCTCAATAAGATTTTCGCATGTTTATGCTGGCACACTATTAGTGACTATAAAGTTATTCACCTGCCATGGGATGAGGCTCAAAATTGGCAGGATTTAACCTTGTCTCCTCTCCCACCTCTTCTCCCTCTCCCCCACATCCCCTTCCCCATAAAAACCAAACAGTACTATGAATTGAAATTGAATGGCAAACATAGGTTGGCATCCATGGGAATGATGAAAGGTCCTCCTCGATTGCCCCAATGAGGTGCAGTCGGGGAAGGGGGGGGGGGAGGAGCAGGGGGAGAGGAACCAACGAAGTCATAAATACGACGTCGCTGGTACCCAGTGTGTTCTGGGAAGTGATGTCACTTCACCCAATCTCAGCAGCTGCGTTTGTGTGAAAGTCACGTTTAGTGTGGTCTCATGTATCTGTTTGCATATGTGCTTGATTTGTGTCACAGCTCCTCCACGAGACTTATACAGTAGCCTGTTAAAAGAAAGAAAGAAAAAACAAAAAAAAAACTCTCTCTCGTGGCATAGATCACAACATAACAAAGTTTGAGAGGTCTCATTTGTATTTATTTTGGTGGTCCAAGATGTTAAGCAGCTTGCGTAGAACTAGAACGGCACTCGGTAGAGCGCATACTTCCACCAGGCTGAACATTTTACGTTTTGAATCCCACTGATAGGTTGGATCTGCATCCCAATCTGAACCAAAATCGAATCCGCTTGTTCTCGTCACCAAACCAACTCATCCACCTTGTGATGTCATAGTCCATCCACAACTTTGAGAAACATCATACTGCATATTGTTTTTGGCCTATATCTCAGTGGTGAATAATCAATTAATAAATAAATAAAATTATCGGATCAGGACCCACATCTTCACCAAAATCGAATAAATTCCTGCTTGTCACACACCCAACCTATCCACCAAATGTCGTCAGAATCCATCCATAATTTTTTGAAATAACCTGCTCAGAGACAGACAGACAGACAGGGGTGAAAACATAACCTCAGTTCAACTTTGGTAGTTGAGGTAATAAGTCAGGGACTACGATGGGGTTAAGCGATAGATATCAGCAAACAGAAAATTTAAAGGATTGAAGTGGAGTGATGTAATAAAAAGGGGGAGAAACAAAATCAAAAAGCACACAAGAGAAGGCAAATAAAATTTTCTCCTCTTAAATATATCCCAACTGTACTTGCTCATGTATTTTAGTTCTACTTTGATGTGAAGCAGGACTGCACTGCATATCTTAGTGGCATCTAGTCTGAAACTTGATTTTTTTTTAATGCCTTGGCTGACGAAGTTGCCGGAGGGACTGTTTTCTGGTTGTACGTCTGTCCATCCGTCCGTCTGTACGTCCTAATTTTCTGTTTTCTCTGCAACCACTTCGCCAATTGACACAAAATTTTCAAAATAGGTGTGACTACTCATGTAGAATGTTTTAATGATAATTATGATATCATAGGTCATGTGGTATGGCAGCTATGTTGGAAAAAAGGAAAAACTTTGGATCTCTATCTCCAAAACCACTCCATGGAAAAAAAAAATTGAAACTTGGCACATGTCAAGTACACCACATGGGGAATAAGTGTGATTTGTTTATGATGTCAGAGGTGGCTTCAGTATGATGTCATAAGTGCATATGTCAAATGCTTTATCCGATCAGTGTGAGCATTTTTGAGGGTCTAGTGCTAAATTACATGGGGAATTCTTTTTTGACATCATCAGTCATGTTGTTCGGCAGCCATATATACATTTTTTTTAACATAAAAACCTTCAAAAAACTTTTTCACCTTGATCTCTTCAGCCATTTCTGTGAAGCTTTACAGGTATGATTGCCTATCCATGAGGAACAAAGAGTTTTCCACCTATGATGTCATAAGTCACATGGTTTGGTAGCTATGATTTTTTTTTTTTAAAGAATAAACCTTTAAAAACCTCTCTCCATAACGGCTTTACAGATCGAGGTGAAACTTCACCCACATGTTCCCCAAGCCTTGGGGATACCCAGGTGTTCATGAATAATTAACAGGTCACATGATATGGTAGCCACATTCGATTCAGCAAAAATATATATATATTTAATTATTTATCTTGAACCACTTCATCAATCAAAGTGAAACTTCACAATTATGATCTAGTAGTCATGGGGAATAGATGTTTCAAATTTAAACCGGATTGAACACATGGTCTGGCAGCCAGAATTATTTAATATCTCGAATCTGGGTTCAGGGATTTAAATCAAACTTGGTACAAGTATGTATAATGATGTAATAATGTGGGCAGAGGCATATCTGTCGATGTCGCGACGTCGAAGAGAGCCGTTCTAGTTTTTTTTAATCCCCCATTGCATGCCAGTAAGCTTTGAAGTGGTGCTAGAATGAATCACAGACAGCAAAGCCTTACAAACCTTTATCCAAATAATTTCCAGACTGTAACCTACCATACCTATCTCACATTATTTTTCCCATGTCCATTTTTCGTCTTTCCGAATATAATTATATTCTGGTTACCCTCACTTTTCCACTTGCTCATCCGATCCTTAATTTTCTTTTCTTTTTTCATGAAGTTCAAAGGAAGCAAATATAGATAGAATCCATCCATCCATCCATTGGGACCATACTCTGTGCAGAGCATTGGTGCTGCCTAAGCAGTCTCCTTGGCTATTGGACACAATCCTGGATGGGTCGCCACTCCGCCACAGGATACCAGCCAGCATGCTGGCACTCATTTTGCTGACCTCGGAAGGATGACAGGCCGAGTTAACCCCACCTGGTATTAATTCAACAGCTGAGCAGAATTTGAACTCGGGTTCCTCGGATCCCAAGCCCACCACCCTAACCATTAAGCCAACACCAGGAATAATAGATAGAATATGTGCATGAAACCTACTTCGAATTTGGATATTTAAACCTCCAAAAGAAATGTGTTCAAATAATAACTGATAAACTAATTTGGAAATATCTAAACCTGCACATAATTTGCATTCAAAAGCTCCTCGTCCAAACATTCAACGCACTTGCATCACCCCAAGTTTGTATGATGAGTTGTTTTTATTCCAGTCCATTAAGGAGGGCAGCAGCTGACAACCTTGGTCGTTGTCTTCAATATGCATCTGCCATATTTACTGCTTTTGCTTTCCATTTTCATCTTCGTCCCAACTTGACCTGTTCCTTACCACTCCATTATTAGTGCATTGACCTTTCATCCTCTCTCATTAGGATGAGCATAATCCTCTTTCTGTATACTTAAGATATTGGTCCATCCTCCTTTCAGAAAATTTAATTTATTTGACCATAAAAGCACACCATTAAGTGATGACAGTAAACCCTTAGGCAGTATTAATGGCTTCAGCATCAAGATCTTTTTAAGCTCACCTTCTGCAAGGAATATGAAGCATGGCCTCACTTGATGCTAGAAAAATAAAAATAAGCATTTTACTGCAATGACTCTGTGGCCATGAATCCACACACAAATTGCAACAGTTGTTAATCGAACCAATGCTTTCCTTCTGCCTCAATTTTGTTTCAACACAAGTGATAATGCTACTGGTGTGGTGACTCCAGTGCACCAAGATATTAAATAAGTGTAGAGGTGCTGGTTCAAGTGAATCAGAATAATCAGCTCCACAATGCAAAATTGGATGTGCATGCTTAAATGCAATGCAAAATATAATTTTGGTATTTTGTGCCCTCTAAATTTTATAATTATGCAAGGATCTACGCTCATGGAGGAGCTGAATGACAAAGAGCAAGGGGTTCACAAACTCCCGAGGATATGAGATGGAAGGAGGAGGGGGTGGACATACACAAAGAGGAAAGGAGGAACAACACAAAAAAAGAGAAACAATGGCCTAGAGAGCAACAGAATGGGAAAGAATCAGTGCATGATGATGACATTATAGATGTGCATGGGTGAGCACATGACATAGTGATGGGCAGTGCAATTGACTGAAGTGAAGCAGATGAGACAACTCACACAGAGGGGTGATTTCTCATTTTGGAAAACAAAGGGATGAATGAATGCAGGTGGGCAACCAGTCTGGACTTTGGGAAAGTGAGCAGATGGGGGATTGTGGAGGAACGCATCTGACATGGGGTGGCCTCAGGAGGGCAAATGTATGAGAGGGCAGATGGAACAAGGCCAGATATAAGCTTTATAAAATAGAGCCCACTGACTGACTTGCCCCGGTGGCAGAGTGAGTCCTTGGGAATCTACCTCCCGTCTCCTCAAGATACCAATGGTGCAGAAGGTGTTTTTGCCGCTTCAAGAGGAGCAAGGTGTTTCCACTCCACTCACTCTTTGTGTGCCACTCACTGTTTCCACTCATAAATGAAATCAGACAATCACTTGAGCAGGAGCCCCTGAATATCACATTAATACAACTTGTAAATCAAGGTTGGATGCCAGACAGTATCAACGGTTTGAAAAATATCCAACGACATGGTCCTAACCTCTTGTTTGTGGTTCAAGGCATCCATCAACTGCTGTGTCAGATTGAGCAACATATCCAAGGTGGAATGGCAAGGTCTGAAGCCAAACCAGTTGCCAGCAATTTGCAAGTTGGAGAGGGTATAGTGTCTGAGGTTGGCTGCAATGATGGGCTCCATTAATTTGCTTATGATGGGGAATAGGACGATAGGTATGTAATTGAAGGGATCAGTTTTGGAACATTTCTTATGGATAGGAGTGATGTTTGCAACTTTCCAGAAGGAGTAACACACTCCTGGTTAAACCTTCCAGGAACACACTACTGGTTAAACCTCTAAAATCCTGGCTGACACCATACATCAACTCTTTTGTTGCTCAATTCTCCCATATGTAGAACCACCTAACTGATGCTGTCCTGCTATCCCACTCTTCCCTCCAGAGCTTAACCATTGCAGTGCACCATCTCGTATCCCCATCCCACCCCCTCCCCTCCTGACCCACAATCATCATTACCCCCCATTAACCCTTCTAAAACCAACGCTCTTGTATGCTGTAGTGTTTCCCTCCCTCCTCTTTTCCTGTTTGTTCTTTCCCTTGTTTAATGTTGAAGAGTTTGATCCCCACTACCCCACTCTCAAGTAAGTCCATACTCTCAGCCACCTTGTTCTTCTTTGAGCCTCAATCCTGCAGATACATTTTTTTTTTTACAAGTTCAAAACAGTAAACAACATATCATGTCCTATCAGTTACTCCCACACAAATATCTTTCCAAGTTTACCATTGGACATTTCTCAAGCAAGTTCATCAGTAATTTTGAATATATCAGCAGGCCATGCCTATTCCATTCAAGCCGTTGATGATCAATCACTTCCATTCACACAGTGGCGATGTACGTTTCATGGACAGGAAAAGTTGAATTAAGGTAGATTGTAAAAACGGTGGCACAGGAAACAAAGGCACCATTATTTAGATACTTTTTTTTTTAATGCGATTATTTTTATTTCCTTGCTATAAAGACAAGGATGAGATATTAATGCCTCAACTTTCTTCAGGCATTTGGCCTAATGAGGATAGCAGGAGGTGAGCCTAATGAGGATATATTAGCAAAAAGTCATGAGACAACTTTTTACATTGTTGGAGCCTGTGCTCAGAAATCAAGAAGGAAGAGGGAGGAGGGAGATGTGGTCAGGGGGCAAGTCTTTGATATGGGTGCAGTTGTTAGGAGACGGGGCAGATAATAAATGAGGTGGAATGAAGTGATAGAGAAGGATGTGAAAGAAGTGGGGGATGCAGAGAAAGGATGTTCATGATATAGGTGGAAAACCTTGTGTAGCTAATCCCATATTAAGGGGAAATCATTTGGGACTACGAAGGTAGACGTAGAGTTGCCCCCAAAAGAATAAATATACATACATGAAGTTCAAAGCAGACAGTGCAAAGAAGCAGTGTAACCACATACTTTGTGTTGTACCATTGCAAATGAGTGTGCTGTTGGGATGCAGCATTTGATTCCAAGGAATTGCTAGCAGGTGTACAAATAACATCTACACATTTCAATGAGTTTGCACACCAGTTGTATCAGAGTTACTCCACCACCCTCCTACTACTATAATATTTTTATATTATTTTCTTTTCATTTTGATGTGCCATACTCTTTTCAAAGAGTGTTAGGGCTGCTGAAGTAGTTTATTGGCTTTGTCATTGCCTTCCCAGCATCGTTTGTCCATACTTGATCCTTTTAAATGCTGAGCACCGAGCAAGGAAGCAGCACATACCATTTTTCAAGTCTTTGGTATGACCTGGCCAGGGTTCAAATCCCCCAACCTCCCAGACTCAGAGCAGACACTGTAACCATTGCACCACTGAGTTTGATTGTTGAAATGTCGACTATGAAAACAAATTTTAAACGAGAAAGCATCTGAAAATGCAAAGCCCATCTACGTATGCTTTGTATTCAGACTTCTTCTTCTTCTTCTACTTCTTTTCTCTTCCGTATGCTAAACAAGACAAAAACCGCGAAATAAATACAAAAAAAATTGACGATTTTAGATGACTTTGACCTGTTGACCTCCAAAGCAATCGGCTTCAATGACTCAATATGCAAGCCCTACTCAAATTTCAAGTCAATTGGATGAAAATGGATGATTTTATGGAACCTTGACCTTTGACCTT
>CM068954.1:53413754-53424777 GCA_035128595.1 Eptatretus atami | reverse complement strand
CACACACACACACACACACACACACACACACACACGACGAGTCTCCCTATCACATTATTCAATATATCGAAAAATGAATGTTGGCCGATGATAAAGAAACACTTCCGTATGTCATTGCATGAGCAAAATGCATCCAATTTGCAACTACAGGATTTATTCAATAATCAATAACCTTGTGCTCAGGCTGTGAGTAAACATTTCAACAAGTTTAAATCATGAAGGTTAGTTAAGATCATAGCAACTCTTGACCTCAACAGCAGCAAATTTACAGCAAATTTACATTTACAGTTCCCATTCCAAGCAAAAAAAAAATCATGAACATTTATAAGAGGGTTAAAAACCAATTGCAAGATTTCACAAAACATTTATCAAGCTCTCTGAAAAAAAACAAAAAACTGCTTAAAGGTCATTCTCTCCCTTTCAAGAAGGTGTGTGGGTATGTGCATGTGTGATAATTGCAGAGTTTACTCCAAAGCTGCCAAATGAAGAAAGGTAAGGCTGTTGATACCTCATCGGAACACTCTTGGATAGGGGAGTGACTTGGGCTTTAAAATTTAAATTCTTTTTTTTGAGTCTGAGTGAGTGGAAGTGATAACAACTTGTCCTAAAGAACAACAAGGGGCTTATTCAGCACTTAGAGCACCATATCATCTATCACATATCTGTGATTTATTGTACTTTTTCATTGCTGCAACCTGATTAAAAAAATACTGAGAATCCACACAGAAATTTTTATGTTTAAGTTTATGGAAGTTCGCAGGACAACATTTTTCATTATCATTGTGTGTGTATGTATGTACATATATGTCATATATATATATATATATAATATATATATAACTAGCCGAAACCCCGTCACAGACGGGGCACAAAATTGGTCCTTCAGTATTAATTTTGATTATCTGTCGAATGGCGTTGGTCCCGTCTCGATCGGATGAAATTGAGAAATTGAAGTTACCCGGTGACCTTGACCCCTTGACCCGTGACCTTTGACCTTGAACTTGACCCCCCCATGTCCGTTCTCATGTCCCAAGGACACTCATGCCAAGTTTCATCTCATTCCATCCAACGGTTCGGCCGCCTATAAAGGACGAACAAACACACATACATACAAACAAACATATTCTATTTTTTTAGTATAGTAGATATATATAAAACACCCCCATTTTTCAGTTTTTACTGAAATTAAGCAGTTCAAGTCCAGTGAATAACCTGAAATGGTACAAAGCGAAGCGGTAAACTGCCAGAGGTGAAAAAAAAAGTTTAGGTTACCAAAAACTGAAAAATAATGTAAATTTCAGAGTTGTTAAAAAGGCCCTTTTCAGGGAACAAGTAATGGGTTAGCAACTGCAGCTGTTCTGCAGCAATGGAAGTAAATTAAGTCTTGAAGGTTGTTGAAACAATTCCTACAGGTGTCCCAACTTTTGTTTATTAGTTACAAACCTTCTGTCTGTATAAAAGCAGTGTTGGAACAGACTGTGTTGCAACACCATCTGAAGCAATATTTGGATAATATTGCACTGCAGGAAGTAGTATATGCTCTCATAATGGCGAGAAAAAGACAATTAACAAAGGAAGACAGACAGACCATTAGAACCCTTAAAAGTGTCGGTCTTTCCTATAGAGAAATTGCAAAGCAAGCCAAGGTGTCAGTGAGTCCAGTTTCCTACACCATCAAAAGGCACTTGGAAACTGAGGAAACTCTGACAGGAAGAGGTCTAGCAGACCCAAAGCCACAACACAATCAGAAGACAAATTTCTGAGAGTCAACAGCTTGTGTGATAGGGCTCACGGGACACAGCTTCAAGCACAGCTTAACACTGGTCGAAGTAAGGAAGTCTCAGTTTCAACTGTGAAGAGAAGACTTCGAGCTGCAGGTTTGACAGGTCGAGTGGCAGTAAGAAAGCCATTGCTAAGATGGCAAAATAAGAAAAGAGGCTTTCCTGGGCCATGAAGCACCGCCAGTGGACAACTGAAAACTGGAAGAAGGTCTTATGGACCGATGAATCAAAATTTGAAATCGAACACGCAGGGTTTTTGTACGCCATCGAGTAGGCGAAAGGATGGTTCCTCAGTGTGTGACACCAACTGTCAAACATGGAGGAGCAAGCGTGATGATCTGGGGCTCTTTTGCTGGATCCAGAGTCGGCGAATTTCACAGTGACTGGCACCCTGAACCAAAAGGGCTACCACAGCATTTTGCAGCGCCATGCAATACCCTCTGGTCATAGCCTAGTTGGTCAGGGGTTCATCCTACAGCAAGATAACGACCCAAAACATACTCCAGGCTATGTCAGAACTACCTTCGAAGAAAAGAACAAGACGGTAGGCTTCAAATTATGGAATGGCCAGCACAGTCTCCAGACTTAAACCCATTGAGCTGGTTTGGATTAACTGGACAGAAGGGTGAAAGCAGAGCAACCTACAAGTGCAACACATTTGTGGAAACTTCTGCAACAGTGTTGGGAAGAACTTTCCGAACAATATTTGATTTCCATTGAAGAAAGAATGCCACGAGTATGTTGTTATATCTGTTATATCTGCAAAATATCGTTGTTATATCTGCAAAATATCACGTATCGAAAGTGGCTACTTTGATGAGTAAAAAATTAGATTAAATTTTGTTCAACAAAACAATTCCATGATTTCTTCTTTATCTGCAATTGTTTGTTTGTTGTATGCTTTATTTCAGAGTACATTGAAACATTAAACTGCTTAAATTTCAGTAAAAACTGGAAAAATGGAGGTGTTCTAAAACTTTGACTGGTAGAGTATATATATATATATTTATGATATATATATATATATATATATATATATACATATTAATATATACATACATATATACATATATATAAATCGACTCCTCCTATGCTCTTCTTGCCGAAGAAGCTGCATACAGAACCC
Source organism: Eptatretus atami (assembly GCA_035128595.1). Taxonomy (NCBI): domain Eukaryota; kingdom Metazoa; phylum Chordata; class Myxini; order Myxiniformes; family Myxinidae; genus Eptatretus; species Eptatretus atami. The sequence goes on along the minus strand of CM068954.1, from coordinate 53,421,870 downwards.
ATGAAAGACTACCCAAGGTAAGCGCTTTGTTGTTTCAAACCCATCCCAGAGTTCCTTCACAGCTGTAAAGACGTTCACAAATAGTACACACATGAAAATCCCAATGCTACACACCCCCTCAGCTGCCGGGCCCGTTTCATCACTTGTTTGTGAATCCAGGATCAAAAAGTAACTCCGCTTGCTTGCAACACCAGAGGAAATGCACTTTCTGAACATCATTGGCCAGTGCTGTAATCAAGGATGTTGGAGAACAAAACAATGAGCTGGGGCAAACGCTGTTTCCACCATTGGCTAGAAACACCAGCAGGCGGTTGGGAAAAGGGTGCCCCACATGCCCTGAGACAAACTTTGGCAATGGGCCTCAGAATGACACCCTGCATCAAGTGCTGATAAAAGGAGCAAGGCAGGCGGAACATTTATCTCTGTGCTGTAGAGCAGACATTACCCGCATGCCAATACGACACAAACAAATTCCTTTGTCACACAGAACAAATGATAATTTTGCCAAGCACCATGGCGAATATAATGAAAGATGAAGTCTCTCCTCGAGTCACTTGGACAATGTAATAAGTATGAAAAGCCCAAGACAACTTGCTTAATGAAGCACTTACATTTGTGATATCTGATGCATTCATAAATAATACATCAAGTGCCTTATTGAGGCAACCCCCAACCCCCAAGTGCCAAAATACAACCCCCAAACTATACTTGGAAGGCAAAATAAATAAAGATCAATTTAAAGCAGGACTTGCAAGACCTGGTGATATACTGAAAATGCAGTTCCAACCAATAATGGCACATGGTAAGAGGAGCTGAAACATTAAGCAGCTACTGCACCAACAGACCACGCCAACAGCTATAATCAAGCGCCAGAACTAAACAAAGCACAGCAGGAGGCAGCTGAAGGAGAGCAGCCTTAGTGTGTGCCCTCTGGTCCGTCTAGCAAATGATATAATCCCACTGGATTCCCCAGACACCTCCCGCCATCAATCCGAATCTGCTGAGAGCCGACAATAGAGCAGCCATTCAAGAATCAGCTGCTCTCCTGCTGAGATGGTCTTACACCAGCTTCCCTGCCTCCTTTTAATATAGAACCTCAAGTTCTGCAGCAGACATTGGGAAAACACAACAATTCAGTCAATGGCAGGTTGCACGGTAAAGGGTTCTAAAATTTTGGTCACCATGCTGAGATGTTTACCCCTTTCAATGCTTTAACGATAGCAACCCTCAAATTTTGCTTTTCAGAAGTATGTACACTTCCAGTGATGTTATCATTTATCAAACTAAGCAAGTTCATTGAACATGCAAAGTGTCTTTCTCGTGTGACAGCGTAAGCACATAATTTGCTTTCACGGGTTACAAAAAGTCAGGAAGGGCCAAGCTATCTATCGTGTCCAGCTTGTAGCTGCTGGTTGCATCATTTTCTGGGGATGCGGCTGTACCACTGATGCAGTGCCCTCTATTACCAGTACACTGGTACTCATTTCGCCGACAAGCTGAGTCGACACCACCTGGTGTTAATTCAACGGCCGATAGGGGCTCAAACTCAAGACCCTTCGATCTTAAGCCAGCCACCTTAACCATTAAGCAAACACCAGGCCTCGGAAGAGATGTGCAGCCCAAGTAATGCAGACGATACTCTCAGCCTAACAAACGAAGGGACAGCAATCACATAACTTTGAAATGTGAGATGGCAGTTGACATATTGCAGCAGACTTCCCCTCACTTTATAGCATTGAATTACTGCATTGTAATAATCCTATTATTTGAAATACAGTGTTTCTAGATAAAGGCCGATTCGATATTCTCACTCGAATTTATTAAGGTCACTCAGCAAAGCAATTGAATGTGGAAGTGGATCAAAACACAACTTGTGGAGAAACAATGAGCAGAGTATTCCAGTGGAATCCAGAGCATTTTTAGGATACTGTCAGCACCACAAAATTGATGAGATTTCCAGAGTTACAACAGATAGTCCACACCAACTGCCATCTTTGGAACATGCCACAAATAGGACTCATTTATTAAGGACTCAACCTTATAAATATAAAAATTTTCTTGGCTCGTCTAGAAAGAGCGCCAACAACATAGTGAGAGATGATCAAATATTTTTCTTTTTCAATTGAGACTGAAAGTTCAATACAACAGATTTTGCTTGACATCATCTTTCACGATCACATAACGATCTTCCGCTCTGATATTGCAACCAGGTGGACTCAATACTTCAAACATCCATTGCCATGTGAAGCAGCTGCCGCTTTCCATCAGCTTTTCTCTCCGTTCTTCCCCGACATGTGCACAGCCCCCTTTTAATCACTGTCCACTTTATAGATCGTAATGCAAACAAGGCGACACATCAAATACAAAAGAGCCATGAACAATCAACCCCTGCCCATTAGCGTGCTCACCACACTCAGGGGTTAAGCAGGTTCACCAAAACCAGTCATACAGCCTCGAGCTGCTTGGAAAGTTTCCTTTGGATCCCTCACAAAACCACACAGGACCCACTTCATCAGACATTGCCACCATGCACCAAAATAACTACTTTGTCGTTAAAACATCAACTCATATTCAATGGTGTGCTTCTCTATAGAAAAAAAAAATCCCACAAATTAATTATTTGTACATATTTCATCAAATTACATGAAATCCGATTACAATAGCCATATCTTGCAACATGGGTGAAGTTGGCCTCAAAGAAGCTCATGAAATCCAATTTAGCTTCCAGCAAAGATAATGCCGCATAATGGATGACACGATAATATAAATATCAATCACATGCCGGCCTCACAGTGAAGGCAAGAGCGAAAAACCTCTTATTACAATAAAATGCAAACAAAGTCAAAAATGCAACTGCTTGAAGGCAATATATTTAGGAGTTTTTTTTGAGCCACATTTACCAAAGTAAAAAGAAAAATTAAAAGATGGTTTCGGTTTTCTTAGCTTTTTATGAACCTTGACGTATCTGCTCTGGGTACATTTGAAGGCTGGGGGAGGGTGGTAAATCTCTTCCATGCCTGATGAAAGCCAAGTAGTCCAATGAAGCTGTGACGCTTCTCTGGGCAAGATGACTGCAAAATATGAAGATGGGTAGTTCTCAGATAAGCAAAACTGCAGATTGTCCCATAAGGATCAGTCGTGAGCAGTGTCTGCGATATCAGCATGCTATATCAGAAAATGCGTCAATTTTTAATTGTCCCAACTGCCCTCTGAAATTATCGTCTTGGGCACAGACAGATATTTATATGTGGTTCCTAGTGCCTGTTTGTCAGGATCCATGAGGAAATGTTTCCTGGGACACTTGGTTTTTGCTCTCCACAACAGTGAAGTTTATTCTACAAAGTCAAACACATTTACTTATTGAAGTCACCCACTTAAATGTGACAAGTGTTGATGCCAGAAGATAGATCTTGGAGCTGATAGAAAAATCAAGTTTGTTGGAGTACATTCCAGTGGCTCGCAAATATGGAACCACCAAGTGTTGATGAGATTCTTGAAGCTTCCTGATATGGAATCATCTGGTAAGAAGTAATTTCGAGGGGAACGACTTTTCCAGGAAAGTTTGGGACTTGAGAACAGAATGATAATAAAGTTGGTGAAGGAGAGAAAAAGTGTGGAAAAGGCGATGCCTGGTCCACTTTGGCTTTGTTGTGTCGTGATGGTGTATTCGAGTGTTGCTTTTATGTTGATCCTGTAAACAACCTCAAGTTTGGAAGATTCTTGACTGACTCACTGGTTGGACATCGATCAATTACAAAACCTGGTTTTGTGGACAACTCCATCACTAAAAACAATGTTCAGGAGAGGAAGCAAGCTGCAAGAGAAAGCAGGATATGGATGTACACAGCTGCAAGAACTGAACCGATTAAGTACATTGTTCACACACAATCACCAGCTGTATGTCCACATGCATTTGTTGAATCCGACAACACCATGTAAAAACAAGTCTTGTGTGGAAGCGCATGTGCAAACGCATGTGGAAACAAACCATTCATTTAGTCTGATAGCCAAGAAAACCAGATTTAATACTGAGAAGTCAGACTCCCAAGAATATGATTAGTGACAGGCAAACGACTATGTCATGAGAAAAGTGATATGCAAAACTTTCCAATTTAAAGCTTTTTCTAAAAGATATTTTCGGAAAAAAAAATGCTGAGAGCATGTTGAAAAATGAAAAAATGCTGAAAAAAGAAAAAAAAGAAAAAATGCTGTTAAAAGCCTGGTGTTGGCTCAGTGGTTAGGGCAGCGGCTTGGGACCCAAAGTCCTTGAGCAATCCCGTTGGGCCACTGAATTAATATATAGTATGTATGTTATATATATATACATATATATACTGCAGAAATGTATGTATATATACATATATATGTATATGTATGTATATATACATATGTATATATATGTGTATATATATATATATATATATATATATATATATATATATATTATATATATATACCAAGTCGTATAACACCAGGGGGTTGACTCAGCCTGTCATCCTTCCGAAGTCGGCGAAATGAGTACCAGTGTACTGGGCCCGGTGTATGCCCGGTTAGAATAGGTGTACCATATCCCTGTGTGTCGTAAGAGGTGACCAGGGTTGCCTCAGGAAGGGCATCCGGCGTAAAAACCTATGCCAAATCATTTGCGGACAACAAACGAATTTCCATACCGGATCGGTCGAGGCCCGGGTTACCAACGACCGCCACCGGTACCGGTGGTCAGCAGGGTACCAGTGGAAATTGTGCTACTGCGGGCGAAGGAGGAGAAGGAGACGGGGAAGGCGAGTCCGGAGGCAGTGGGAGAGGGGGAAGGGTAGAAGTGTGAGGTGAGAGTTGGAACTCTGAATGTTGGGACGATGTGGCAAAGGGCGAGGTTGGCTGATATGATGGAGAGAAGAAGGTGGACATACTGTGTGTACAAGAGACCAAGTGGATGGGGAGTAAGTCTGGAGCATTGGAGGTGGTTTCAAACTGTTCTACCATGGTGTGGATGGGAGGAAATGGTGTCGGGGTATCCTGAAGGAGGATTATGTCAAGAGGGTATTGGAGGTGAGGAGAGTGTCTGACCGAGTGATGAGTGTGAAGTTGGAAATTGAAGGGGTGATGATGATGTCATCAGTGCATATGCACCGCTATATGGGGTGTGAGATGGAATATAAAGAGATTTCTGGAGTGAGTTAGATGAAGTGGGGGAGTGTATCCAGGATGAAAGAGTGGTGATTGGAGCAGATTTCAATGGGCATGTTGGGGAAGGGAATAAGAGGATGAGGAGGTATGGGTAGGTACGGTCTCAACAAGAGAATGTGGAGAGGTGGTGGTAGAGTTTGCAAAGAATGGAAATGGCAGTGGTAAATACTAATTTCAAGAAGAAGGGGCACAGCGGGTGACGTACAAGAGTGGAGGAAAGTGCACACACGTGGATTACATCTTAAGCAGGAGATGCAACCTGAAAGAGTTAGAGACTGTAAGGTGGTGGCAGGGAGAGTGTGAGCTCGACAGCATCGATGGTGGTCTGTAAGATTATTTTGGAGGTGAGGTTGAGGAAGAGAGTGAGGGCTGACCAAGGACCAGATGGTGGAAGCTGAAGGAGGAAGACCGTTGCGTGGAATTTAGGAGGAGGCGAGACAGGTGTTGGATGGTGGTAAAGATGGGTGGGTGATTGGGCAACTTCAGCAGAAGTGGTGAGGGAGATAGCTAGGGGTACTTGGTGTGACATCTGGACAGAGGAAGGAAGATAGCAGATTGGTGGTGGAACGAGGAAGTACAGGAAAGTTGGAAGAAGGGGTTGGCAAAAAAGAAGTGGGATAGTCAGAGAGATGAAGAAAGTAGACAGGAGTACAAGGAGTGGCGGCGAAAGGCAAAGAGAGAGGTGGCAAAGGCTAAGGAAAAGGCATATGACAAGCTGTATGAGAAGTTGGATACAAAAGAAGGGAAGGATTTATACCGATTGAAGACAGAGGGACCGAGCTGGGAAGGATGTGCTGCAGGTTAGGGTGATAAAGGACGTAAATGGGAATGTGCTGACGAGCGAGGAGGTGTGTTGAGAAGGTGGATGGGTACTTTGAGGAGCTAATGAATAAAGAAAATGAGGAGAGGAGAGGTTGGAAGAGGTGGAGATAGTGAATCAGGAAGTGGGTGTGATCAGTAAGGATGAAGTGAGGACTGTATGAAGAGGATGAAAGTGGAAAGGTGGTTGGCCCAGATGATTACCAGTGGAGGCATGGAAGTGCTTAGGAGGATGGCAGTGGGTTGTTAACCAGATTGTTTAATAATCTTGGAAGTGAGAGGATGCCGGAGGAGTGGAGATTAAGTGTACTGGTTCCGATTTTCAAGAACAAGGGTGATGTGCAGAGCTGTGGAAACTACAGGGATAAAGTTGTTAAGCCACACCATGAAGTTGTGGGAAAAGTAGTGGAAGCTAGGTTGAGAGAGAGGTGACGATTTGTGAGCAGCAATATGGGTTTATGCAGGAAAGGCACCACTGATGCGATGTTTGCTTGAGAATGTTGATGGGAGGTATGGGAAGGCCAGAAGGAGTTACATTGTGTGTTTGTGGATTTAGAGAAGCTTTATGATAGGTGCCAAGAGAGGAGTTGTGGCTTGTATGAGGAAGTCGGGAGTGGTGGGGGAAGTATGTGAGGATTGTGCAGGTATGTATGAGGACAGTGTGACAGCGGTGAGGTGTGCGGTAGGAATGACGGACGGTTTAAGGTAAAAGTGGGATTGCACCAAGGATCGACTCTGAGCCCTTTCCTGTTTGCATTGTGATGGACCGGTTGACGGACGAGATCAGAATGGAGTCTCCATGGACTATGATGTTCGCGGATGACATCATGATCTGTAGGAGAGTAGGGAGCAGGCTGAGGCGAGCCTTGAGAGGTGGAGGTCGCACTGGAGAGAAGGGGAATGATAGTCAGTAGAAGTAAGACGGAATACATGTGCGTAAATGAGGGGGGTGGTGGTATGGTGCGGTTTGCAAGGAGTTGGGATGGGGAAGGTGGTGGGTTTAAATACTTGGGATCAACTGTCCAAAGTAATGGAGAGTGTGGGAGAGAAGTGAAAAGAGGTGCAGGCAGGATGAGTGGGTGGAGAAGAGTTGCAGGAGTGATTTGTGACAGAAGGGTAGCTGCAAGAGTGAAGGGGAAAGTATATAAGACGGTAGTGAGACCAGCTATGTTGTATGGTTTGGAGGCGGTGGCGCTGACAAAAAGACAGGAAGCGGAGCTGGGAGTGCAGAGTAAAGATGCTGCGATTCTCGTTGGGTGACGAGGATGGACAGTATGTAATGAGTATATTAGAAGGACTGCGCAGGTAGGACGGTTTGGAGACAAAGTGAGAGAGGCGAGATTGAGATGATTTGGACATGTGCACCGGAGGGAAGCGGAGCATATCGGGAGAAGGATGCTGAAGATGGAGCCGCCAGGCAGGAGGAAGAAGGTGAAGGCGCAAAGAAAGAGGTTCATGATGCGTGCGGGCGGACATGCGGGTGGTTGGAGTGTCAATGGAAGATGTGGAGGATAGAGCGAAATGGAGACGGTTGATCCGCTGTGGCGACCCCTAACGGGAGCAGCCGAAAGAAGAAGAAGAAGATTTTCGGAAAAAAATAAAAAAGTTTGTGCCTTCATTAACGTAATGCACAAAGTGTCTCAAAGACCAAGGCAGGTGCAGGCATATTACTCATATATATTTTAAAACACTTACTTGTCCAGCAACTGCAATTGAATATGTACAAGAATATATATATATATATATATCAGATACTAATAAAAGGCAATATGTGTGTGTGTGTGTGTGTGTGTGTGTGGTGTGTATTTGTGTGTCAGTGTGTGTGTATTTGTGTGTCAGTGTGTGTGTATCAGTGTGTGTGTGCGTCAGTGTGTGTGTGTCAGTCTGTCTCCTCCATAACTCCAAAACCATAAAACCTTGCAGCCTGAAACTTTGCATGCATACGAAGAATATATCCTATAGGAAGTGCAAGAGTGAAAATTGGATGTTTGGGTTAATTAAAACACCCATTTTGAAGATAATTAACGGCCTTATTTAATTATATTCTTCATCAGGCGATCCTCAGCCACCTCGCCCTCTGGGTCTTAAGGCGTTTCCTGGGTAACCTCGC
>CM068954.1:53387694-53406763 GCA_035128595.1 Eptatretus atami | reverse complement strand
AATCAATGTGTGAAGCCGTTCTCAAGTTATTGTCCGGAAACCGATTTCAAGATGGCTGCTCTAGCCGCCATAGTGGATATCGGATTGCGCTGAATATCGAAAGGAACCTTCCTCTAAACACCCCATTATATCACAACAAAAATAAATCAATTAATCAAGCCGTTCTCAACGTTATTGTCCGAAACCAAATTCAAGGATGCTGCCCTAGCCCCATATTGGGATAATCGATTGTGCTGTATATCGAAAAGAACCTCTCTAACACCCCCATTATACCCCCATGAAAATAAAATCAATTCTGTCAAGCCGTTCTCAATTATATGTCCGGAAAACAAATTCAAGATGGCTGTCCTAGCCGCCATAGTGGATATCGATTCCACCCCCCACTAATTATGAAAGGAACATCCTCATACCCAGCCCAATACACACTGCAAAAATGATTTTAATCGGACAAGGCGTTCTCCTCGCTCGAAATGACGCGGAAACCAATTTCAAGATGGCTGCCATGGAGGCCACATTGAAAATCGCTCAGCGCACCCATTTTCGAAAGGACCTTCCTCTACTCAACCCCAACATACCCGTTGCGAAAATGGATTTAATCGACAAGGGTTCTCCTCGAATCGACAGAAACCAATTTCAAGATGGCTGCCAGGAAGGCCACATTGAAAATCGCACGCGGCCCATTTCGAAAGGAACCTTCCTACTCTCAACCCCAACACACCACACTGCAAAATGATGTAATCGGACAAGCCAAGCCCGTTCTCGAAATTGACGAAAACCATTTCAAGTACGACGGCCGTGGCGGCCACACTGAAAATCGCAGCGCGCCCATTTCCGAAAGAACCTTCCTCTTACCTCAACCCCAACACACCCTGCGAAAATGGATTATAATCGACAAGGCGTTTCCTCGAAATCGACGAAACAAATTTCAAGATGGCTGCCAAGGGAGGCCACATTGAAAAATCGCCAGCGCGCCCATTTCTCGGGAAGAACCTTTCCTCGTACTCAACCCCACACACACACTGCGCAAAAATGGATTTTAATCGGACAGCCAACCAGTTCTCGAAATTTGACGAAAAACCAATTTCAAGACGACTGCCGTGGCGGCCACACTGGAAAAATCGTCAGCCGCGCCCATTTTCAAAACCTTCCTTCTACTAACCCCAACACACCCTGCGAAAAGGATTAATCGGACAAGCGTTCTCCTCGAAATCGACGGGAAACAAATCAAGATGCTGCCAAGAGGCCACATTGAAAAATCCGCAGCCCCATTTTCGCGAAGAACCTTCCTCTACTCAACCCCAACATACCTGCAAAAATGGATTTAATCGACAAGCGTTCTCCTCGAAAATGGACGGAAACCAATTTCAAGATGCTGCCATGGAGGCCACATTGAAAATCGCAGCACGCCCATTTTCGAAAGGAACCTTCCTCTACTCAACCCTGACACACCACACTGCAAAAATCATTAATCGGACAAGCCAAGCAGTTCTCGAAATTGACGAAAACCAATTTCAAGACGACTGCCGTGGCGCCACACTGAAAATCGCAGCGCGCCCATTTTCGAAAGGAACCTTCCTCTACTCAACCCCAACACACCCTGCAAAAATGATTTAATCGGGAAGCGTTCTCCTCAAATCGACGGAAACCAAATTCAAGATGGCGCCAATGGAGGCCACATTGAAAATCGCAGCACGCCCATTTCGAAGAACCTTCCCTACTCAACCCCAACACACCACACTGCAAAAAATGCATTTAATCGACAAGCCTAAGCATTCTCGAAATGACGAAAACCAATTTCAAGACGACTGCCGTGCGCCACACTGAAATCGCAGCGCCCATTTTCGAAAGGAACCTTCCTCTACTCAACCCCAACACACCCTGCAAAAAATGGATTTAATCGGAGACAAGGTTCTCCTCGAAACGACGAAACCAATTTCAAGATGGCTGCCATGGAGCCACATTGAAAAATCGCAGCGCGCCCATTTTCGAAGAACCTTCCTCTACTCAAATCCCAACATACCCTGCAAAAATGGATTTAATCGGACAAGGCGTTCTCGTCGAAATTACGGAAACCAAAAGTGTAGACAGGACGACCCCCGACGGGCGCCCGGACAAACGCTGTGACACAATACCCCTTATGCCCATCGGGCTGAGGTAGTAAAAAACCAGTGAGAAGCAACATCAAGGATGTTGAGAGCAAATTATGACAATTCATATTTATTCTGAATTGCAACATATATACAATCCTTCGAGATTCATGCAATTTCACCAAATGATGGAACAAATTTTAAAACAATATTGATCATCAAGCTTGAATATAATAATAGGAGTGTTTGGCCTGTGGTTCAGTACCACTTAGCATCAGCATAACATAAGTGCTTACGAAACACACACAGTAATGACTTTTTATTTTCCTTCAGTCTTGAATTTATTTTCACTCTCAATACCCCCCTGATCCCTCCGGGACTGAGAGCATCTATTTTTAAGAACGCTCTATCGTTCCCCCACGCTCATGCCCCCATCCTACAGCAGGGATCAGTGGCTAAACCACTTGCAGTATAAGCCCGTAGAACCTGTAAAGGTGAAATTGTGATCGTCTCCCACCTTTGCAGAGTGGGGATATTATCGGCCATGACCTTTAGCCGTGATATTCCCGAAAGCACGTATGTGTCATTGAGTGAGATCGGCCAAAGCTGTTTTCAATTTATAATGCTCAGAAATGCATCGATAATTGCGCTATTTATATTAAAGAAGGCTGCTCATTGTAGGCTGTAGGTCTTGCGCATTCAACCCAATCTTTATGGTGCGTGTAAGCTCATCCAAACCAACCGATGCAGAAGGGCAAAGAAAAATTCAAGATAACAGCATACACTCCAAACATCAAGTGTCCAACTGAGCTTATTTCAAGGAACATCACGATGTAACTTACTTAAACATAATCCTCGAATCTTCAGTAACCCAGGGCCAACATACATGACATCTCAAAATCTTTCCATTGAACATCCACCACCCAAAGCCACCCTGGACCTGGAGTCAGGACTACCTTTCATGGCTATCGAGTGATCTGTGAAGAAGGTTAAAACTTACAAGTTGGTAGAATGATACAAAGTTTATCTAGAGTGCCTCTCAGGCTTGAGTTTGCACAGTAAAATGGGCTTTTGTGAGATTTTCAAATATAAATGAATGTATCGTTGTAGGCTGCCATCATAAGATGCCTTTAGATCTGTGACCATGCCGAGCCAACACTTAGCATACTGTAATGGCTCATGATCACCATAGTAGAATGAACAAATGTAGTGGGTAAAATTTCAATTAGCAGAGGTTCTTTTTGTAGCACAGTGCGAACACATTCCAGATAAACAATAGCTCACTATTGAAAAAAAATTCTGCCAAGAAGCTGTTTTTGTTTTTGTTAATCAGAAAAATTAAAAATCTGCACTAAAAGTTTGAGGCTGGAGAGTAAAGACAGAAATAACGGTTCTCTCATGAGATCCTGCAGAAACGGTGGTGGAAAGAATTCTTACCCAGCACAAAATAAAAAGTAAAGCGGGCTCAGCAATGTGGTTTCATCTTTGTCTGTCTGTCTTCTGTCTGTCCATTCACAAACATCAGTTAATGATCAAGGAACATCTTTCAAATGAATCGGAACTCAAAACCTGAGTAGCGTACTTTCTCTGGAATTGGCAAATTGTACGATCTCATCCTGACGCACATGCGTAGAGGAATAAGGTAATTTTTTTCTTGTCTGTCTGCCTGTCTGGCAGTCAAAGTTAAAATCATTTCCAAAGAGAAACTCACTTTTAGGAACATCACAAAGGACACCAACAACAAGCACAAAAACGAATGTAATATGTTAGATAAGCGGTTAAAAGAAACAGCATCGACATGGTAAAACTCTGAAAAAAAAATTCTACAACCTTTAAAATATTTATTTATTTCAATTAATTATATTACCTGAAGACTGTAGAACATAAATTCACCGTTTTGGCACTTTCAAAAACCTTCATTTCGCAGCATTGGCCGCAAAATATTCTGGCATTTACGTCATCTCGACCATCAAATTGCCCCACCATACCTCTTCCCACTGTGCATTTTTTTTCTCAAGACTGCGTGGGTATGGTGTATCATGACTCTCTAGTTTGAAGTTGCCAAACAAATTTTCATCTGCAATTTCATAATCGTTCTCACGTGATCTTATTGAGCCTATTATCAGCTAATTTCTCAGCTAGTTTTTTTTTTATTCCTCGTACTGCAGTTGACAGACATGAGCTTTGTCAGTTGCTCAGATTCGATGACTGCAATTTAATTCCATCAAACATGTTTTTGATTCTACGGCGCTCGCTAATCTCGGTCTTTTCCTTTGGGAGAAGTTTTTGTGCATTTATTTTTACCAGGCTTAGCCAAAACTTTACAGCAAGACTCTTGTTTTATCTGTTCTTCCATGAGCTTAATCCAGTATTATAAATAAAACAAATATCCCCTGCCGCCACACGGCGGGATAAAAACTACTCAAATAAATAAACTTATCCTAATGGGAAAGGTATTTATAGGGATACTATATTAGACTTGTAACCTTTGTTGGCCAGCATTAGTGTGGCTGGCTTGGGATCTTGAGTCTGTGTTTGAGCCCCTCGCCCCGTTGATAACACCAGGTGGGTTGACCGGCCGTCATCCTTCCGGGTTGGCAAAATGAGTACCAGCTACTGGGTAATAAACCATTCGGGTAACCTGCCCTCGAGTGCGGCCCGTCCAGGACTGTATCCTTGCGATGAAAAACTGCCTCGGCATCCCGAGTGCCTTTACATACGAAAGGAATGTATTATTGTTATACATAAACATTTTAAAGAAGCAAAGGTGTAACAATATTCAGCATCCTCACACAAACATGAGGCACAAAAATTTGAACTTGCTTTCAAGATGATAAATTGTAAAGCACAGATCCCTGGAAGATAGTCTCAGAAAAAACTTGTGCAAGCATTTGTGTTCTTCCGTGTAATGGAAAATATATCCACATCTTCATAAGAATGACTCTTGCATTCCAGTTAGTACACAACAAATTTTCAAGTTCCAGTTTTCATACCTAGTTATTGTAATTTAACTATTTTAGAGCACAGGGATGAGGATATGCTCTTTGATGCAAACATAATTAAATGAACTGGCCTCGACATAAACTGAGGTCCTCTTCACTCGATGTACTGAAATTTTAGGATCATAGTAAAAATTACAAAATAATTTCATGATCACAAAAAATTACAATGGCTCAATAGTCTTCATCATATTGATAGGCTCAGGTAGGCAAAACTGCAGGGTGTCCCTTGGGTATGCACACTTGCCTTTATGCTGTCTATCTCGCGTGGAATCCCGACCCAGCTATAAACTTCATCTCCGTGTTTCACAGGCAGGGCAATGTTCATCAATTGTGTGTTGTCTTCGGTGGACTGAATCTGCGTCCTTCATAGCATCATTAATTGGTGGACGTGAAAGATCCCATCATCTCCTTCACGGAGAGTCAGGTGAGTTATCACCGCACCCTGAACAAATGACAAATTCCGCTCTAACCAGCAGAGGGATTGCATAAAGCGGCACAGCCTTACCTCAGCTTAATATGCTACCAGCAGCCTGTTGATGCATTACGAACGAAGAGTGTAGGGAAGAAGAAGTATCAGGAAGAAGAAGAAGGAAGAAGCAGAGGGAGAAGGGAAGAGGAAAGAAGGGAGGAAGAAGAGGAGGAAAAAAAGAGGAAAAGAAGAGGAGAGAGGAGAAGAAGAGAAGAAGAGGAAGAGAAGGGGAAGAAGGAGAGGAGGAAAAGAAGAAGAATCAATCAACATTCAGGTATTTTGCAACTAGCAAAAACAGTGAATGAGCTATTAAATGAGGAGAGAACAAAGCAAACTTTGTGAAACAGCCAGCCAGCAAACCATCACAATCAAAGATGTAATAGAAAAACCTTCCTGCTGAACAAAAACAGGCTTCAACCAAACACCATCAATGTAATCGCATCAAGTCAATAGCTTTCCCATTCAGGTATAGCAAAAGCATGAGAACAAGAAAACAGACGGCAGAAAGATGCACACAAAAGTGAGCCTAAAATGTGAGGTGTTTAGGTTTTCACAGAGAGGAGTGGAAGAGAGTGAACAGTTTGATGAAAAGACGAGAAAAGCAAAATAAAATGCACATGGAAACTCCTCTAACAGGTGAGTCCACCTGTCTTGTTTCACTCTGCGGTGAGGAAAAATCACATTATACATACTTGTTGGATGGAGTCGGCATCTACAGTGCCTTCAGAAAGTATTTCACACCCTTGACTTTTCGCATCTTGTTCTGTGTAATAATACATGTACTTAACACAAATAATACCATCATAATGCCCTCATCAAAAATAGGAGAAGATTTGTTGAGGAAGGGAGGGCCTGGAAATCTTGTGGGTGTTATGAGTGAGTGTGTGGGGGGAATGGGATTAATTCTCACCATGCTATGTCATTTTACCACATCGGAATTTCACAGCAAAGCAATGATGAGACCTCTTACTACGCAGTGCTTGATTAGCAGTAGATACAGATATGTTCTACTCATATTGTTTGTTGTTTAGGGAAAGGTTTATGAAAATTACTTAAAACGAAAGTTACTTTATTACCACTGATTATTGTTCCCGGAAGAACAATATAGTTGCTTGAATGCAGAAGAGCAAGGCTGGAAACACAAACTTCGTGAGTGCCACCTTTCACGAGGAATTTTCGCGAGCTAAAGAGAGATCCTTAACATAGATATCAAACCATGAAAAGGAGGGTGATCCAATTTCACGGATTGTGACCTCTTTGGCCGATGTTAACCTCAAAAAAACAGGTGGTTGATATCAGTGACATGATATGCAAAACCTGTTCAATTTCAAGTAAATCGGATGAAAATTGACCTTTTAAATATTGACCAAGTGTTGACCTTTACCCAAGTTAGACTTCAAAAAAATTGGTCGTTGAATTAGAGTGCCTCGATATACAAACTCTCTTCAAATTTCAAGTCAATCGGATGAAAATTGAAATTTAACCAATTTGGACAAAGTTTGTTGACCTTGGCTCTTATGTGAACCTTTGGTCCTGACCTTCGGCCAATATACAAACAACCTTTTGACCTCAAAATGAAAGGCTTCTTCCATTGAATGCAAACTCAAAACAGTGTGAAGGTTTCATGATGATCGGTTTTGAAATTGTGACCTGTAGGTGTGTGAACATGCAAAGACAAACAAACTGACAAATAGCACACATGATCCAGGACCAAACCAAGTACAATATAACAGTTACTGAAAAATCTATTTTTTAAAAGTAACCAAACAGATGGTGAAAACATAACCAACACCTTCCACCTTCGGTGGTGGAGTAATAATAATACAAAAATACACTGAACGGTTAGTCCATCAATCACAGTTATCTCACCAAAACTTGTTACATAAGCTAGTCCAATACACTCAACAGGTCGTCCAACAAAACTCAAGCAAATATTGTTGTAACATGCACTCTGATGGGGGGGGCCGTCAAGAAGGCAACCAAAATGGCTTACGGAACACCACCACACATGTCATGGCTACAACCACTTCCGAACAATCCTATTGATAGGCCAGGATCTCAGCAGCCATTAACCTCAAGGATTCGGTATTCCTGTAATTAACAGGCGCGCACCGATTGCGACATGTTTATTTCATACATCAGAGACAGATTCATCAGATCCCACAGGAAATGAAAGAAAAGCATGGAAAAGAGATGGCGAATAAAAATGGACACTGGAAATGCGACAGAATATAAGAGAGAAGAAGGAAAGAGCAAAAGAGAAGAAGATGAAAGTAGAAACTAGCGACTCCATTCACCAGTCTGAAAACAAGGGAAAACCTCTTCACAGGACCATTGTGAAGGTGAAGTGACTCAGCCAGGCAGAAAAATACATTTTCTCCCCCAAAAGATGTGACATTCTGAGTCGATACTGCTACCCATGACCTGCATGACGGGTTAAGAACCTACCAGGAGCCAACTCCTGCCATCTAGTCTCCGGTCACAGGGCAGAAGGTTCTATTGAATAGAAACACGCTAACCAATACGAGTGTAGGAAGTCACGAAGGCCAGTATGAAAGTGGCCTTGCTACTGGCAAATGAGCTTGGCAAGCAGGACAGGATGCCCATCACTGTGTCCAATGCCCAGATATATCCAGGAGAACGTCCTACACTCATTTGAGGATTTTCGATCTGGAACCAATCCTGAGAGAGGAGCAACAGAGCATGTCCTGTTGAGTGACCAGGATAGAATCTAAACCAACAGTTAGAGGTCAGCGTTTGAAAAAGGGGAACGACTCTATATCAACACCACACCATTGGCTTTCTTTGTCGATTAGAAGTTAGTTTACGACGAGCCAATTATTATTTCTTCAAAACGTCTGATTGTGGGAGTGAGTGGCATGCAGACGAGAGGTAGCCAAGGGATGAAGGTGATGAACAAAAGGCAAATAAGCAGAGCACATAGCTATGATTGAGAACATGGACAGTGGTGCCAATGCTCAAGTCAGGCGGCACATTCTCTACTTCCGGATATGAAACGCAGTCGAAGCAGTGGAAAGTGGAGACAAACAGTATTGTTGGATAACGAATGGAAGCAAGCACTGAGTGTTCAAACATTCTGCCTTATCTCGAGTGGAATTTGTGGTGAGGCCTTATGCAGTAAACAAGAGGACAGAGGATAGCATATGCCAGAGATTAATTTATTAGGCACCATCAGCACAGGACTTGAGGAGGAGAGTCGTGGAGGTTGCACTTTGACATCAGCAAATGATGGTTTTTTTCACTTATTAGGGATGAACACAACTGTTGCGAATCAACAGAGTACCTTGAGGTCATACAGAGATGCCTCAGTCATTATCTTTCCATACTGAAGAGAAGCGCTCGACCGCAACCGTCTCACCACTGGGTTCGGTTGCACCAGGGCCAAATGAGATATAATGGGATAGCATCAGATGGGATGAATAAACTGGTGCATCAATAGTGGGTAGTGTTTGTGCAATGTTCCCAAGCAGAATCATAATCAAGATGCTGTAAAATTCCAGCCTTTTGTGAAAGGAAGCATGCAGCTCTGCCAATTTAGCCTGTATGAGCAACCAGATTCTGTGCATGAGTCTTTTCTCTTAACAATAGCCAGAGATATGGCTTTATTTATTGCAAACAAAATATTCACTTGCCATTTATCATTATAAATTGGCAATGAATAGTAAATCCTCATGTGATTTGTAATTTACAGCCAAAATTAAATTTTTTTAAAAGAAGTAAACAGTACTGATAACCACACAAACATACTCTCGCACTCTCTTCAAAAAGTCAGGGAATCCATACACCATTTATTAAATCTCAAGGCATCTTCCAATAAATTTGAAGGAAAAAAAATCAAAAACAAGTTTTGGAGTGACGTGTGCAAATAATGATGACTAATTTCCGTATAATTAAAATAAATTCAATCAATCAAAATTGTAAAGATTAATATTTTCTCAATTGGCTATAGCATACTACCTCAACCACCCACCGTTTCGATCCGAATCTGTAACTTTTAAAATTAAGAATAATTCGAAAAAGGAATAATTAATTGACTACTTATTAATCAAAATCAAGAAATACCCTTATAGTCAATCACTTGGTCACTGCCGTGCCAAACATCAGCTTCCGAGTCAAAAGAATGCCTGAGATATGCCAAACATGAGAAAAGAAATAATTAAGTAATCAATAATTGATTAATCACAAAAGTTAAATACGTTTTTGCCAAAGTACTTGCTCACTATTTGCTCAAATGTCAGCTTCCTGCTCAAAGGATGGCTGAAGATATCAGCCAGACAAACAAAAAAGAAAGAAAAAAAACTGAGTTGAAAAATGAGTATGCCCATTCCAAGCCCACACCATCGCCGGGCCCGTCACCCAGCAATGTGTCTGCGCAGCCGCCTGAGATGGCGAATAGAAGGATAGTGTGCAAAGCGACAACAACTGAAAACAAGCATGATTTGAGTAACAAAAACACTGTAACCAGAACAACTTTAAACATGCAGATTTCTTACCAATTCTACTTCATCTTTCATTTGCAGTTTAAGATCCCAAATTCTGACAACATTTTAAATGGCAAACAATGAGCAGAGGAATGGAGAGTTGTTTTATTTTTATTTTTGCCTTTTAGACAGTGGGCCAAGCATCCAAAATATGTCTAGTTTTGACTTTCTGAACCCCACTCTGGTTATCTAACGTGAATTTTGCAAGATTTAGATAAAAAAATAACTCAGAAAGAATTCACAACTCGTCAGTGCAAAAGTTGCACATTAATTAGTTATGCTAATTAGCAAAACCTTATAGCACCATCTTGTGTCCATTCTGAGAACTGCTGTGTATTCCTCAATGCGGAATTCTTGATGTCTATGGTATTCGTAGGGAGACTACATGAAGTGAGTGACATGGTCCCTTCCTCTCTCTCTCTCTCACACACGAAGCACCAACGCACACAAAAACACGCGCCGCATACACACACACACACATACCATAAAGTATATGCAAAAAACAGTAACTGTAAATGTAATCCACTAATTGTTGATCTACAGACCTCATGTCGATCGGCAACAAAAGCCCGAACATACAAGTTCAGGAAGAATTCACTGAACTCGGCATACTGAAATCAAACACAGTGTTATCATAATATCATCCATCAGAAAACTAATCATCATTCATTCTTCCATTCAATCATTGATACATAAACCTACACACACCAAAGCTGAAATTATTTACACAACACTTTTTTTAATAATATAGTATAAATATCTCCATTATATTTTTAGCAGTGCAAAGAAACATTCAATTTCAGTTTCCCCACAGGTGAGTATATTGTGCGCCGATTGCTGTACAATTGGAGGAGTTGGAATCTCACATATTTCTCAAGCACCAAGGAATTTACATGAAATGTTTAAGATTTACTTAAATTTATTTAGTATGAACTGATAATCAAAGTTTTTCTTGAAAATAACCTTGCCACATAAAAAAAGAATGTGATTCTACAAACATTCTCAAAGTGTTTGCATAGTTTTATCTATTGCTTGCCACCTATAAATTTTCCTTTTTATAGATAGACATTTCTTTCGGTTTTGTCCATCATTATGCCGAGTATTTCCAATCATATATTAAAATTTCAGAAAACTGGCAGGAGCGTTCCCTTAATCATCAAAACATTGTAAATGTTGATTTATGACTTCTATGATCAATAAGCATGAGCAATCCAATTCAAGTACTTGCATATAGATTATGAAAACTGTGCGTTGTTGCCGCCACTGCGATAGCAAGTTTGCCACCACATCGTTGATTTAATAGAAACATTAGCAACTGCAGATGGGAAACAATGGTAGTATTGTGATCATGTTAGAATTTTAAGTTAGTTCCATATTCCATACTAGTCTACATTTCGTAGGATCATTGACACATGTCACGCGTCAGTTTATGATTTGAACTTGAAGGATGATATTGATACTAAGTGATAGCAGAACTGTGAGAGCAGAACATCCACGATTCATGGACAGTTAATCTATGTATATAATCACTGGTATCGATTTTGACTCATTCTGTCAAAAAATTACGTTAACGTAAAAGAAATCCTACCCTTCCAGATCCATCAATTCATCATCATCATCATGTCATCATGAGTCATCACCGGCACGGCATCGGCGGCTACAGCAGCTGCAACACCCCGAGCCTGTCGCTAGCTGCGTGTACTTGTAGCGCCTGACAGCGACATTACTTTCGGGGCTCCTTCCACATCAATCCCACTTAGCACACATTCCTGAAATTTTAAGCTTTTCTCACTAAATGGAATTACTTTGCTGGTGTTATAGATGACATGCATAAACAAACCCGAAGAACTGTCCTTCAGAATCTTAGGCAGCACTAGCATCAGATGACATTGTATGCCGCCATAATGCTCGTGAGTTACAGCTTGCTTGCACGAAGCACGTGTTGTTGATGACGTGCGTGCTGTATGTCAAATGACATTTGCATGGACCATGTTTATAAAGAAAATTGTCAACAATTTCGGGGGTTTTTCTCCATATTGTTTGAAAAATAACTGGCAAGTATTGTGCTTGTACGAGTTTCAGATATTGATTTCTATAATATTTTCACACAAATATTTAAATACAAGGATAATAAACGAGGTGGTTACAAAACTTAACAAAACGGCGAGCTCTCCACCGGTCTATTTGTTTTGCCAAGAACTAGACATGCAGATGAAGTGAACATGTGAAAAAACCGTTAATATATTCCACTTTTAACCTTTTATTAATCTATATGAGCTATCAACGATAAAAAAAATGACTATTACTCATGAAGGATATGTACAAACATATTACAAAACAAATGTATTAAGCATCTTAAAACAACATGCTCCCAAGCACTATCTCCCAACTTTCTTACCTGATTCTCCTTGTTTTCAAAATGTACTTCAGATCCAGAACTTCTGCTTCTTCCTGAGAAAGACAAGATATTTCTGGTACAAAGCAGGACCATTATACCAGTGAAATTGCAAATCATCCTCACCATAATCAAGCTGCTTTGATTAGAGTGGACCATAACATATTTAGTCGACATAGTCAAATCGGGTTTGTAAATTTCCAACTTGATTCTTCTTTCCTTCTTTTCCCTCAGGGTGCTAATCTCTGAATCAGCAGTTCAATTCTGCTTTCCTCAGATCTACAACCTTAACAGTTCAAAGGTCAGATCAACAAGCTTCCCTATTTACCTTCCTGCCTTCCATCTTCCTCAATTCACTTCATGTATTCAGAAGTCTGATGGTCTCCAACATTTTCATGCAACTTTCTTCTTTAATAATGAAAAAAATAAGAGCGGCACACAGAAAATTCTCACCTGCAGCCTGTCGATGCTCCGCTTGCCAATTACACACTCTTTTGATGTTATTAGTTTTTCACTATATGTTCCTTGATTATTTAGTTTCGATGTTGCAATCAAGTATTAATGCATTCAGTCTTGAATTCTTAAGTCCATCTGAAGTTGAAAACGAGTTGAAGATGTGATGATGATGATGGATGATGATGATGATGAATGATGGATGTGATGATGAGATGATGATGATGATTGTATGATGATTGATATGATTGATGATGATGATGTGAGATTGAGATGATGATGATGATGATGACAGTCCGAGGAAAAAAACAACAACCCAATTTGCAGTCCGTCATTTCAGGTCGTTGGTGTTGCTACCAAAACAGTCATACCACATCCGTAAATCTACTCTTCACACAATGACAGCGCAAACCTTTTACAACTTTTCTTCATTTAGACTTACATAGAAACCTGGGTGTTTTCGTCGAAAAGGATAGTGTTGCGGGAGGGAGAGGAGGGCTTTTTAAGTAGACCAAATCTGAAATAACCCCAAAGCTCAACTCCTTAAGGGAATGTATTCAGCGGAAAACTGTCATTCTTGTGCTCCTAGTTATCAGGGCTTAGCATTGCATGAGACATTGCCTTTTGAAATGGAAGTTAAGCCAGCTGCTTGTTGACATCATACTAATGCTCTCTCCGTTCTCTTCTCTCTCTCTCTCTCTCCTCTCTTCTCTCTCTCTCTCTCTCTCTCTCTCCTCTCTCTCTCTCTCTCCTCTCTCTCTCTCTCCTCTCTCTCTCTTATCTCTCTTTATATATATATTATATAATCTTATTTGCTCCTTTCCAACACCTTTCTCTCTGTTTTTTTTCCCTCCCACCCATCTTTATTGTTCTTGAGGATAGAAAAGGTCAGTGGAAAGGACAGATGGAAATGATACAGAGTGCCTATCACATCCACAGGACTGCTGTCATCGAACGACAAAGGCAGGCATAACATACAAGAAGTTGCTGCTGTACACGTTATTTAATTAGTTCAAGCCAAGTTTAAAATTGTCAAAGCTTTTGGGGGAAGGAGGGGATACCCCCCCCCCCCTCCCCACCATATATAAATCATGCTTTTACTACAATGTGTCCACCTTGCTAAATAATGATCAATTTAAGTGTACCAAATATTTTGTTTTTAATATATTATATTTCAAGGCAACTAATGAAGGAAAGCTTTTATAATTTCTTTATTTAGTGTTTCTTGATTCTCTGAATCTTTTTCATGTAAAATATGTGCTTTGTCTACTTATCTCATATGCAATGAGTCGAGATTCATTTGAAAGCAATTAGCTTTTTTTATGTATGGCCAGGCTGGAATAGCGAGCGGAACCATTGACTTTTTTTCCTGGTTCTAGTTGTGTACAGTTTTCCAGCTGGGTTTATGGGCCAAATTATCTTGTGTACGGCATTCAGATTTCAGAGCAGTCTGCAGAGAGATAGGTTTCTGACTATGTCAACATTGGCCCTCTTCCAGCCATGATCACATGACAAAACGGATTAATGATGAGGGGAAAACCACTTTGTTTTCCAATTGTGTCACAAACCTTATTTTGATTGCCTTTTTAAAAAAATAAAGTATCTTGGCTTCAACGAAGACAATCTCCACAATGTTGCTGGTTTGAGCACTGTTTGGTTTTGTTTGGTATTTTGCTTCAAAACCACAAAGTAACATTTATTGAGATAGCAGTTGACCTTCTACAGAAACCAATACTGAGCCTTGTGTTTTCACAGCAGTGATGAATAAAAATAATCTTTGCTATTAATGTGATCCAACTCTGATCAGACTATGGAAACTCCTTCCTCTCCTTAAAGCTCAATGGCACCTTGGTTGGCCTCGTTGCAGCTTGTACTCAATTGGGTGTCCTTGATTTAACCTGCCCATTTTACCAATATTTTCTCTCGATGCTTGCATGCACTACAGTTTCCATTGTTCTCCACCAAAACTGATTTTTATGTTCGATGTTGGGAAACATGGGAGTTTAGTTGTGAACTACCGATGCCTGATCTTTGTGATAACTGGTCACAAACCCAATGAGCAATGCAATTGTTAATTCCTGATGATGTTTTTAAATTATCCAAATCAGAGGCCAACCCTCACCCTTCTCCTCCACCCCCCCACCCAAATACAGCACCTGACTTGTATGGCTAGAGAGCCATGTGACTTGTTTAAAAGTAAAATACAGTTCTACATATGAAGCTGCGTAGAATAGCACAGAGGTTGATACTTGCCTTCAGCTGTTAGCTGTGTTCAATTTCAAAACAAATTAAACTGTCACCGGTACTTTGCAGACATGGTGTTGCATCAATGATTGTGTGCTCCATTTGGATGGGGATGGTAGATCTGGGAACCGATACGGCAAGAATTTGGTTCTACTGGATGTTAAAACTCCCACATTCCTTTTTGCAAGATAGGCTGTTGATGCGCACCATGGCTAAATTTCTAAATTATGTGGGATTACTACTTTTGAGAAAGGCATATGGCAAACCACCTCCGTGTGATTGTGCAGAAACCAGACACTTGTACCCATAGTTATGTGGGTTCCCCAGCTTCACATCCATCTGAGGGAACGAAGCACTGTGATGATACAATGACTGACATTAACACCAACAAGAAGTACCAAGCTGTATGTTGGTCACCGCGAATCAAACCCAGATTGAATGCTCAAACAAATTCGCAAGCATGCACCATCCTATCAAGTAATTTTTATTATTTGTTTACGAAGGAACATAAAAGGAAAAATTTGATACATTGGTGCAAGTTCTATTTTTTTTTCTTCTTATCCATTTATGGGCTTAAATTTACTTGTTAATAACTTTAAAAAATAAAAAAAAATAAAAATTTAAACTCTAACCAAGTAAATGGAGGAAACGGAAGTTTTTTTCAAGATTAAAAAAAAAACAACCAGTAAAACCCCCACACCTCCCTTAAAAAAGGAAAAAGAGGAAAATGATGTAATGGGGGATTTTTTCTTCTACGCCGAAGCCAGAATCACGAATGGCATTCCCCGCTGGACGGCCAAGCTCAGTCGACTGCTTGAACCAGACAGTTGCCTTCTATTTTTTTTTTTTCCAACCCATTAGATGCAATGAGCCTTCCACGACCGATATCACTAATGATGTTGGACGTACATCGGCCATACAGTCCGAGTTGTTTCGATGGCAGGTTTGAATAAAAAATAAGTTTAGCTGAGAACGGCGTATTTATTGCGTTTCAGAACTTCCGCACGGTGGCAGCCGCTCTAGCTGAGGCTGTGATGTAAACGTGTGTGATTCGGAAGTGTCAACACAGTTGCAATCCCAGGTTAGGCTTTCCCGTTCTTGTATGGACAATGGTCAAGCCATCCGGGTGGGGTTTCCCAAAGGTCTACCAGCTAAGGAGTTCCAGGACAGATGTATCCCGTGCCCCATAAAGGGCATATTCTGACCACATCGGTTAAGGCCAATAGTTTAAAATAGAGGAATTGACCGGCACTGAAACGCAAGGAAAGACCGTCGGTGTCCAAGTATGGCATCATGACAGCCGCATCGACATTGAGCCGGTCATAAACTGATGCTCAACTCATCGTGAAAAACCGAACCCGTAAAGACTCAGGGTCAAACTGTGTTCCCTAAAAGGCCCAAGTCACACTTTGACGTTTTAGCAGGATGGCAACGTATTAAAATTATGTAAAACGCTGGCTTACGTTAACTTTTGAATTTTTTTGAAAGATGCGGACGTATTCATAACGACTTGCGAGCGGCCGGCTGGTTCTTATGATAACGTATAGTAATGACACAGAACATTCGTTGTGTTATAGATAACTTATACCAACGAATGCTAACCTGTTGTCGGCCTTGCACAACCTTATGCCCAACGCATAGTCTAACATCATGCAGTAGCCGCTGCACGCATCGCCGACGATGACGTGGCGTAGCGTATGAAAGCTGCCGCACAACGATTCAAAATTCATAACCGCTGCCAGAAATGGAACGTGTCAACATCGCAAGTCACACCTTGGCGATCTTGCCTAGCATATGCCGACCTCTGAAAAATGCGTCTAAAACGTGGCGCACGTCGAAATACGTATGGTAAGTTTTGGTATGCGTGAATAGGAACGCTTAAAGTACGGCTATCATAACGTCCTATAAGTGGTCCGTCTTGTAATTTTAAGCATGTTAAAAATTTACGACGTACTTGCCGTAATATGACACACGTTCCGCCATCGGGAAAAGTGTACGCACGATATGCGATCGTTGACACACCATCGACACACGTTACTTTAAGGTGCTCATAAGTCGAACACGTCAAGCGTAATGGTTCGGTCAGGTTCCAGGACTCCCGCGTTTTTTTTTTTTTCTTCGTATGACGGTGTTCAGTTACAGTTGCGGTTATATTTAAATCGTTTTGAGCGGCCAGTCTATAATTATATTATATTAACAACCCACTAGAATCAAGTGTCAACATCACCATCATACCGAAGGAAGGAGAAAAAAAATTAAAAAAAATAAAACCAGGGAGTCTGAACACTGACGCAACCATTACCTTGACGTGTTCGACCGATGGAGAACCTGACAAGTAACGTTGTGTCGATGATGTGTCAAGATGCGTAACGTGTAGTACAACACGTAACTCATATTAGAAATAAGTTTCGGTACGCTAAACATTACCTCACGTGTTTCGAACTGTATGAGAACTTACAAGAACGTGTGTTCAACGATCGCGTGACGTGCCACCAACTTATGGCGAGCGTTATGTGGAACGTGGTGAGTCATACGCTGCATAAAGTCGTAAAATTTACAGCATGGAAAGCTGAAGCGACAATCGAAAAGTACAAGTTTAAACCAGCGTGCAACGACGTATGGCAGTGTTTTTTCAGCGTGCTCCAATGTTATTCAAAAACTTACCCATAACGGTATTCGACCGTGTACCAGCGATTTTAGACAATTTTTTTCGAAAAATCGGGCCATACGTTGGCTAAAACGTCAAGGTGTGACTGGGCCTTAAGAGAAACAGGGACTGCATGAAGGCACATCCCAACTTCCTTACTGGCTTGGCGGCCAAAAGACGGGCTCCGTGACCTGCATCGCCCTGTCAACAGGCTGACAAAAGACACTCTTGCTGCACAACATCCCATCCTTTTTGGCTAAGCCAGACAGGCCTCGGTTCGCCAAACACCGATATGGAGTAAGTCCATGACAACACCGCCGCTGTTCAACTCTCCCGTTTGTGCCAAACTGCTTACACAGGACAGACGCATCAACTAGGGTGGAATGCCAGCAATGAGAGATGAAGCCAGGACGAGAGCATATCAATGCTCCTGAAACCCGATCTCCCTGTGCTAACGGGGAGCGTAGAACTTGCCCAAGCACAATTGTTGAAAGCAACATTAGAGATTTTACAAACAGCTTTCACAAATGTGTGGTCAAAAGCTTCCTAGTTGGGCCCCATTCAGGTAGAGGGAGCGAACGCAAGATATACAGGAGCTTGGGCAGGGCGAAACAGGTTTATGAGCAGCACAATTTTAATTTTTTAATGGATTGGAAGGCTTCAGTCACGGAACTAAATAGTCGTCACGGAGGCCAAAGCTAAATAAAATAACATGCATGATAGAAAAGTAACTGAAACAGAGAATAGTCTAGGAGTTTTGGGAAGTAAAAAAATCTGCTTTGAAAAAGAGGAAGGTCAGGACGTGTTGGAAAACATGAGAAGGTAAAGAGTTCCAGAGTTTGGCAGCTGGAGGAGGAGAAACAAAATATTAACAGCCCACCCTGAGTTGCCAATGGCCACACAATAATCATGTTGAATGTAGTGTCTTGTTGATATTCCTTGCGTCTCGCTAATGGTGGAGGTACACAAGCAGCAAAGATTGGTGATCAGTAAACAATTGGAGGTGAAATTGTGTAGTTGTAATGCAACGGATTGGAGCGTGAAGAATAAATCCAAAGTTTGGTAGGTTGGTTCATGACATCTGGGATATGGGTAGGCCGAGTGATAATTGTTCCAAATCATTAATGAAATGTAAGAGCTTCAACTCCCCCAACATCCGTGATGGGGAAGATGTCGCACTCCCTGTGGTGCACATTTAAATCTCCAAGATGAGAAATTTCTGCTGGAGGTGTTCGGATGTCATGGCGTAATAATGTTTAAGTCTCTCTCT
>CM068954.1:53359074-53387475 GCA_035128595.1 Eptatretus atami | reverse complement strand
AGAGAGAGACTTAAACATTATTACGCCATGACATCCGAACACCTCCAGCAGAAATTTCTCATCTTGGAGATTTAAATGTGCACCACAGGGAGTGCGACATCTTCCCCATCACGGATGTTGGGGGAGTTGAAGCTCTTACATTTCATTAATGATTTGGAACAATTATCACTCGGCCTACCCATATCCCAGATGTCATGAACCAACCTACCAAACTTTGGATTTATTCTTCACGCTCCAATCCGTTGCATTACAACTACACAATTTCACCTCCAATTGTTTACTGATCACCAATCTTTGCTGCTTGTGTACCTCCACCATTAGCGAGACGCAAGGAATATCAACAAGACACTACATTCAACATGATTATTGTGTGGCCATTGGCAACTCAGGGTGGGCTGTTAATATTTTGTTTCTCCTCCTCCAGCTGCCAAACTCTGGAACTCTTTACCTTCTCATGTTTTCCAACACGTCCTGACCTTCCTCTTTTTCAAAGCAGATTTTTTTACTTCCCAAAACTCCTAGACTATTCTCTGTTTCAGTTACTTTTCTATCATGCATGTTATTTTATTTAGCTTTGGCCTCCGTGACGACTATTTAGTTCCGTGACTGAAGCCTTCCAATCCATTAAAAAATTAAAATTGTGCTGCTCATAAACCTGTTTCGCCCTGCCCAAGCTCCTGTATATCTTGCGTTCGCTCCCTCTACCTGAATGGGGCCCAACTAGGAAGCTTTTGACCACACATTTGTGAAAGCTGTTTGTAAAATCTCTAATGTTGCTTTCAACAATTGTGCTTGGGCAAGTTCTACGCTCCCCGTTAGCACAGGGAGATCGGGTTTCAGGAGCATTGATATGCTCTCGTCCTGGCTTCATCTCTCATTGCTGGCATTCCACCCTAGTTGATGCGTCTGTCCTGTGTAAGCAGTTTGGCACAAACGGGAGAGTTGAACAGCGGCGGTGTTGTCATGGACTTACTCCATATCGGTGTTTGGCGAACCGAGGCCTGTCTGGCTTAGCCAAAAAGGATGGGATGTTGTGCAGCAAGAGTGTCTTTTGTCAGCCTGTTGACAGGGCGATGCAGGTCACGGAGCCCGTCTTTTGGCCGCCAAGCCAGTAAGGAAGTTGGGATGTGCCTTCATGCAGTCCCTGTTTCTCTTAAGGCCCAGTCACACCTTGACGTTTTAGCCAACGTATGGCCCGATTTTTCGAAAAAAATTGTCTAAAATCGCTGGTACACGGTCGAATACCGTTATGGGTAAGTTTTTGAATAACATTGGAGCACGCTGAAAAAACACTGCCATACGTCGTTGCACGCTGGTTTAAACTTGTACTTTTCGATTGTCGCTTCAGCTTTCCATGCTGTAAATTTTACGACTTTATGCAGCGTATGACTCACCACGTTCCACATAACGCTCGCCATAAGTTGGTGGCACGTCACGCGATCGTTGAACACACGTTCTTGTAAGTTCTCATACAGTTCGAAACACGTGAGGTAATGTTTAGCGTACCGAAACTTATTTCTAATATGAGTTACGTGTTGTACTACACGTTACGCATCTTGACACATCATCGACACAACGTTACTTGTCAGGTTCTCCATCGGTCGAACACGTCAAGGTAATGGTTGCGTCAGTGTTCAGACTCCCTGGTTTTATTTTTTTTAATTTTTTTTCTCCTTCCTTCGGTATGATGGTGATGTTGACACTTGATTCTAGTGGGTTGTTAATATAATATAATTATAGACTGGCCGCTCAAAACGATTTAAATATAACCGCAACTGTAACTGAACACCGTCATACGAAGAAAAAAAAAAAAACGCGGGAGTCCTGGAACCTGACCGAACCATTACGCTTGACGTGTTCGACTTATGAGCACCTTAAAGTAACGTGTGTCGATGGTGTGTCAACGATCGCATATCGTGCGTACACTTTTCCCGATGGCGGAACGTGTGTCATATTACGGCAAGTACGTCGTAAATTTTTAACATGCTTAAAATTACAAGACGGACCACTTATAGGACGTTATGATAGCCGTACTTTAAGCGTTCCTATTCACGCATACCAAAACTTACCATACGTATTTCGACGTGCGCCACGTTTTAGACGCATTTTTCAGAGGTCGGCATATGCTAGGCAAGATCGCCAAGGTGTGACTTGCGATGTTGACACGTTCCATTTCTGGCAGCGGTTATGAATTTTGAATCGTTGTGCGGCAGCTTTCATACGCTACGCCACGTCATCGTCGGCGATGCGTGCAGCGGCTACTGCATGATGTTAGACTATGCGTTGGGCATAAGGTTGTGCAAGGCCGACAACAGGTTAGCATTCGTTGGTATAAGTTATCTATAACACAACGAATGTTCTGTGTCATTACTATACGTTATCATAAGAACCAGCCGGCCGCTCGCAAGTCGTTATGAATACGTCCGCATCTTTCAAAAAAATTCAAAAGTTAACGTAAGCCAGCGTTTTACATAATTTTAATACGTTGCCATCCTGCTAAAACGTCAAAGTGTGACTTGGGCCTTTTAGGGAACACAGTTTGACCCTGAGTCTTTACGGGTTCGGTTTTTCACGATGAGTTGAGCATCAGTTTATGACCGGCTCAATGTCGATGCGGCTGTCATGATGCCATACTTGGACACCGACGGTCTTTCCTTGCGTTTCAGTGCCGGTCAATTCCTCTATTTTAAACTATTGGCCTTAACCGATGTGGTCAGAATATGCCCTTTATGGGGCACGGGATACATCTGTCCTGGAACTCCTTAGCTGGTAGACCTTTGGGAAACCCCACCCGGATGGCTTGACCATTGTCCATACAAGAACGGGAAAGCCTAACCTGGGATTGCAACTGTGTTGACACTTCCGAATCACACACGTTTACATCACAGCCTCAGCTAGAGCGGCTGCCACCGTGCGGAAGTTCTGAAACGCAATAAATACGCCGTTCTCAGCTAAACTTATTTTTTATTCAAACCTGCCATCGAAACAACTCGGACTGTATGGCCGATGTACGTCCAACATCATTAGTGATATCGGTCGTGGAAGGCTCATTGCATCTAATGGGTTGGAAAAAAAAAAAATAGAAGGCAACTGTCTGGTTCAAGCAGTCGACTGAGCTTGGCCGTCCAGCGGGGAATGCCATTCGTGATTCTGGCTTCGGCGTAGAAGAAAAAATCCCCCATTACATCATTTTCCTCTTTTTCCTTTTTTAAGGGAGGTGTGGGGGTTTTACTGGTTGTTTTTTTTTTAATCTTGAAAAAAACTTCCGTTTCCTCCATTTACTTGGTTAGAGTTTAAATTTTTATTTTTTTTTATTTTTTAAAGTTATTAACAAGTAAATTTAAGCCCATAAATGGATAAGAAGAAAAAAAAATAGAACTTGCACCAATGTATCAAATTTTTCCTTTTATGTTCCTTCGTAAACAAATAATAAAAATTACTTGATAGGATGGTGCATGCTTGCGAATTTGTTTGAGCATTCAATCTGGGTTTGATTCGCGGTGACCAACATACAGCTTGGTACTTCTTGTTGGTGTTAATGTCAGTCATTGTATCATCACAGTGCTTCGTTCCCTCAGATGGATGTGAAGCTGGGGAACCCACATAACTATGGGTACAAGTGTCTGGTTTCTGCACAATCACACGGAGGTGGTTTGCCATATGCCTTTCTCAAAAGTAGTAATCCCACATAATTTAGAAATTTAGCCATGGTGCGCATCAACAGCCTATCTTGCAAAAAGGAATGTGGGAGTTTTAACATCCAGTAGAACCAAATTCTTGCCGTATCGGTTCCCAGATCTACCATCCCCATCCAAATGGAGCACACAATCATTGATGCAACACCATGTCTGCAAAGTACCGGTGACAGTTTAATTTGTTTTGAAATTGAACACAGCTAACAGCTGAAGGCAAGTATCAACCTCTGTGCTATTCTACGCAGCTTCATATGTAGAACTGTATTTTACTTTTAAACAAGTCACATGGCTCTCTAGCCATACAAGTCAGGTGCTGTATTTGGGTGGGGGGGTGGAGGAGAAGGGTGAGGGTTGGCCTCTGATTTGGATAATTTAAAAACATCATCAGGAATTAACAATTGCATTGCTCATTGGGTTTGTGACCAGTTATCACAAAGATCAGGCATCGGTAGTTCACAACTAAACTCCCATGTTTCCCAACATCGAACATAAAAATCAGTTTTGGTGGAGAACAATGGAAACTGTAGTGCATGCAAGCATCGAGAGAAAATATTGGTAAAATGGGCAGGTTAAATCAAGGACACCCAATTGAGTACAAGCTGCAACGAGGCCAACCAAGGTGCCATTGAGCTTTAAGGAGAGGAAGGAGTTTCCATAGTCTGATCAGAGTTGGATCACATTAATAGCAAAGATTATTTTTATTCATCACTGCTGTGAAAACACAAGGCTCAGTATTGGTTTCTGTAGAAGGTCAACTGCTATCTCAATAAATGTTACTTTGTGGTTTTGAAGCAAAATACCAAACAAAACCAAACAGTGCTCAAACCAGCAACATTGTGGAGATTGTCTTCGTTGAAGCCAAGATACTTTATTTTTTTAAAAAGGCAATCAAAATAAGGTTTGTGACACAATTGGAAAACAAAGTGGTTTTCCCCTCATCATTAATCCGTTTTGTCATGTGATCATGGCTGGAAGAGGGCCAATGTTGACATAGTCAGAAACCTATCTCTCTGCAGACTGCTCTGAAATCTGAATGCCGTACACAAGATAATTTGGCCCATAAACCCAGCTGGAAAACTGTACACAACTAGAACCAGGAAAAAAAGTCAATGGTTCCGCTCGCTATTCCAGCCTGGCCATACATAAAAAAAGCTAATTGCTTTCAAATGAATCTCGACTCATTGCATATGAGATAAGTAGACAAAGCACATATTTTACATGAAAAAGATTCAGAGAATCAAGAAACACTAAATAAAGAAATTATAAAAGCTTTCCTTCATTAGTTGCCTTGAAATATAATATATTAAAAACAAAATATTTGGTACACTTAAATTGATCATTATTTAGCAAGGTGGACACATTGTAGTAAAAGCATGATTTATATATGGTGGGGAGGGGGGGGGGGGTATCCCCTTCTTCCCCACCAAAAGCTTTGACAAATTTTAAACTTGGCTTGAACTAATTAATAAGTGTACAGCAAGCAACTTCTTGTATGTTATGCTGCTGCCTTTTGTCGTTCGATGACAGCAGTCTGTGGATGCTGAGATAGGCCACTCTTATCATTTCCACTCGTCTTTCCACTGACCTTTTCTATCTCAAAGAACAATAAGATGGGTGGGGGGAAAAAAAGAGATGAAAGGTGTGGAACAGGAGCAAATAAGATTATATATATATATATATAAGGGAAGAGAGAAGAAGAGAGACGAGAGAGAGAGAGAGAGAAGAGAGAGAGAGAGAGAGAGAGAGAGAGAGGAGAGAGAGAGAAGAGAGAGAGAGAGAGAGAGAAGAGAGAGAGAGAGCATTAGTATGATGTCAACAAGCAGCTGGCTTAACTTCCATTCAAAAGGCCAATAGTCTCATGAATGCTAAGCCCTGATAACAGAAGCACAAGAATGAAGTTTCCGCTGAATACATTCCTAAGGCAGTTGAGCTTTGGGTTATTTCAGATTGGTCTACTTAACAGCCCTCCTCTCCCCCGCCAACACTATCCTTTTTCGACGAAAACACCCAGGTTTCATGTAAGCTAAAATGAAGAAAAGTTGGTAAAAGGTTTGCGCTGTATTGTGTGCAAGAGTAGATTTACGGATGTGGTATTTGACTGTTTTGGTAGCAACACCAACGACTGGAATGTAGGACTTGCAAATTGGGTTGTTGTTTTTTCCTCGGACTGTCATCATCATCATCATCATCTCAATACATCATCATCATCATCATCATATCATCATCTCAATCTCATCATACACTCATCATCATCATTCATCATCAATCCCATCATACATCATCATCATCATCATCATCATCATCTCAAACAAATCAAGTTTTCAACTTCAATGGATTAAGATATTCAAGACTGATGATTAATCTTGATTGCAACTGCGAAACTAATAATCAAGGATACATAAAGTGAAAAACTAATAACATCAAAAGAGTGTGTAATTGGCAAGCGGAGCATGACAGGCATGCAGGTGGAATTTCTGTGTGCCGCTCTTATTTTTTCTTATTAAAGAGAAAGTTGCATGAAAAATGTTGGAGACCCATCGATTCTGAATACATGAAGTGAATTGAGGAAGATGGGAAGGCAGGAAGGTAAATAGGGAAGCTTGTTGTCTGACCTTGAACTGTTCAAGGTTGTAGATCTGAGGAAGCAGAATTAGAACTGCTGATTCAGAGATTAGCACCTCTGAGGGGAAAAGCAAGGAAAGAAGAAAAATCAAGTTTTTGGAAAAATTAAACAAACCCCGATTTGATATGGTCGACTAATAGTTATGGTCCACTCTAATCAAAAAGTCAGCTTGATTATGTGTGAGGATGATTTGCAATTCTCACTGGTATATGGTTCCTGCTTTGTACCGAAATATACTTGTTTTCTCAAGGAAAGAAGAGAAGTTCTGGAATCTTGAAGTACATTTTGAAAACAAGGAGAATAGGTAAGAAAGTTGGAGAGTAGTGCTTGGGAGCATTTGTGTGTGTTTAAGAGCTTAATACATTGTTTTGTAATGATGTTTGTACATATCCTTCATGCATGTAATAGTCATTTTTTTTAGTTGATAGCTCATATAATTAATAAAAGGTTAAACGTGGAATATATTAAGGTTTTTCACAGTTCACTTATCTGCCGATGTCTAGTTTTGGCAAAACAAATAAGACGGGGAGAGCTCGCCGTTTGTTATAGTTTTGTAACCACCTCGTTATCTATCTTCTTTGTTTTATCATATATTTGTTGAAAATATATATAGAATCAATACTGAAACCGTCAAGCACAAACTTGCAGTTTTTTTCAACACAAATATGGAAAAAACACCCCGAAATTGTTGGACAATTTTTCTTTATAAACATGGTCCATGCAAATGTCATTTGATATACAGCACCGCCGCTCATCAACAATCAGTGCTTCGTTTTGCAACAAGCTGTAACTCACGGAGCATTATGGCGGCATCAGTCATTGATGCTAGTGCTGCCTAAGATTCTGAAGGACAGTTCTTCGGGGTTTTGTTTATGCATTATTAACACCACCAGCAAAGTAAATTCCATTTAGTGAGAAAAGCTTAAAATTTCAGGAATGTGCTGCTAAGTGGGATTGATGTGGAAGAAGCCCCGAAAGTAATGTCGCTGTCAGGCGCTACAAGTACACGACAGCTAGCACGGCTTCGGGGTGTGTTGCAGCTGCTGTAGCCGCCGATGCCGTGCCCGGTGAGATCATGATGACATGATGATGATGATGATATTGATGATCTGGAAGGTAGGATTTCTTTCTCCATCGTTAACTAATTTTTTGACAGAAGGTCAAAATCGATACCCAGTGATTACTATACATAGATTAACTGTCCATGAATCCGATGGATGTTCTGCCTCTCAAGTTCTGCTATCACTTAGTATAATATCATCGCTTCAAGTTCCAAATCATAACTGACGCGTGCACATGTGTCAATGATCCTCACGAATGTAGACTAGTATGGAATATGGAACTAACTTAAAATCTAACATGAATCACAATACTACCATGTTTCCCATCTGCAGTTGCTATGTTTCTATTAAATCAACGATGTGGTGGCAAACTTGCTATCGCAGTGGCGGTAACAACGGCACAGTTTCATAATCTGATATGCAAGTACTATAATTGGATTGCTCATGCTTATTGATCATCAGAAGTCATAATCACATTTACAATGTTTTGATGATTAAGGGAACGCTCTGCCAGTTTTTGAGATTTAATAATATGGATTGGAAACTCGGCATTAATGATGGACAAAACGAGAAGAAATGTCTATTATAAAAAGGAAATTTATAGGTGCAAGGCAATAGATAAACTATGCAAACACTTTGAGACATGTTTTGTAGAATCACATTTTTTTTTATTGCCTTGGCAAAGGTTAGTTTTCAAGAAAACTTGATTTATCAGTTCATAATAAATAAATTAAGTAAATCCTTAAACATTTCATGTAATTGCCTTGTGCTGAGAAATATGGTGAATTCCAACTCCTCCATTGTACAGCATCGGCGCAGCAATATACTCACTGTGGGGAAACTGAAATTGATGTTTTCTTTGCACTGCTAAAATATATAATGGAGATATTAATATACTATATTTTAAAAAAGTGTTTGTGTAAATAATTTCAGCTTTGGTGTGGTGTAGGTTTATGTATGCAATGATTGAATGGAAGAATGAATGATGATTAGTTTTCTGATGGATATTATTATGATACACTGTGTTTGATTTCAGTATGCCAGTTCGTGAATTCTTCGCTGACTTGTATGTTCGGGCTTTTGTGTGCCGATCGACATGAGGTTGTAGATAACCAATTAGTGGCATTACTATCTTACAGTTACTGTTTTTTGCATATTACTTTATGTGATGTGTGTGTGTGTGTATGCGGCGCGGTTTTTGTGTGCGTTTGTGTTCGTGTGTGAAGAGAGAGAGAGAGGAAGGGACGCATGTACTCACTCATGTAGTCTCCCTACGAAATTACATAGACATCAGAATTCCGCATTGAGGAATACACAGCATGCTCAGAATGGACACAAGATGGCTGCTATAAGGTTTTGCTAATTAGCATAACTAATTAAGTGGCACATTTTGCCTGACGAGTTGTGAATTCTTTCTGAGTTATTTTTTATCTAAATTATGCAAAATTCACGTAGATACAGAAGTGGGGTCAGAAAGTCAAAACTAGAATATTTTGGATGCTTTGGCCCACCTGTCTAAAAGGCAAAAATAAAAATACAAACAACTCTCCATTCCTCTGCTCATTGTTTCATTTAAAATGTTGTCAGAATTTGGGATCTTAAACTGCAATGAAAGATGAAGTAGAATTGGTAAGAAATCTGCAATGTTTAAAGTTGTTTCTGGTTACAGTGTTTTTGTTACTCAAATCATGCTTGTTTTCAGTTGTTGTCGACTTTGCACACTATCCTTTCTATTCGCCATCTCCAGGCGCTGCGCGACACATTGCTGGGGTGAACGGGCCCGGATGGTGTGGGCTTGGAATGGGCATACTCATTTTTTCAACTCAGTTTTTCTTTCTTTCTTTGTTTGTTTGTCTGGCTGATATCTTCAGCCATCTTTTGAGCAGGAGCTGAACATTTGAGCACAATAGTGAGCAAGTACTTTGGCAAAAACGTTATTTAACTTTTGTGATTAATCAATTATTGTTACTTAATTATTTTCTTTCTCATTTTGGCAACTATCTCAGGCATCTTTTGACTCGAAGGCTGATGTTTGGCACGGCAGTGACCACAGTGATTTGACTATAAGGTATTTCTTATTTATGATTAATAAGTAGTCAATTAATTATTCCTTTTTCGAATTAATTACTTAATTTTAAAAGTTTACAGATCGGATGAAACGGTGGGTGGTTGAGTAGTATGCTATAGCCAATTTGAAGAAAATATTAATCTTTACAATTATTGATTGATTGAATGTTATTTTAATTATCGGAAATTAGTCACAATTATTGCACACCGTCATCCCAAAACTTGTTTTTGATTTTTTTCCTTCAAATTTACTTGGAAGATGCCTTGAGATTTAATAAATGGCTGTATGGTTCCTGACTTTTTGAAGAGAGTGCGAGAGTATGTTTGTGTGGTTATGCATACTGTTTACTTCTTTTAAAAAAATCTTAATTTTGGCTGTAACATTACAATCACATGAGGATTTTACTATTCATTGCCATTTAATAATGATAATGG
This sequence comes from Eptatretus atami, assembly GCA_035128595.1. Lineage (NCBI taxonomy): Eukaryota > Metazoa > Chordata > Myxini > Myxiniformes > Myxinidae > Eptatretus > Eptatretus atami. The sequence goes on along the minus strand of CM068954.1, from coordinate 53,377,594 downwards.
CAAGTGAATATTTGTTTGCAATAAATAAGCCATATCTCTGGCTATTGTTAGAGAAAAGACTCAATGCACAGAATGCTGGTTGCTCATACAGGCTAAATTGGCAGGCTGCATGCTTCCTTTCCAAAAGGCTGGAATTTACAGCATCTGATTATGATTCTGCTTGGGAATTGCACAAAACTACCCACTCATTGATTGCACCAGTTTATTCATCCATCTGATGCTATCCCATATTCTCTTGGCCTGGTGCAACCGAACCCAGTGGTGAGACGGTTGCGGTCGAGCAGCTTTCTCTTCAGTATGGAAGATAACTGACTGAGGCATCTCGTATGACCTCAAGGTAGCTCTGTTGATTCGCAACAAGTGTGTTCATCCTAATAAGTGAAAACCATCCATTTGCTGATGTCAAAGTGCAACCCTCCAACGACTCTCCTCTCAACGTCCTGTGCTGATGGTTGCCTATATAAATAATCTCTGGCATATGCTATCCTCTGTCTCTTTGTTTACTGCATAAGGCTCAACCACAAATTCCAACTCGAGATAAGGCAGAATGTTTGAACAACTCAGTGCTTGCTTCCATTCGTTATCCAACATACTGTTTGTCTCCACTTTCCCACTGCTTCGACTGCGTTTCATACTCCGGAAGGTAGAGAATTGCCCAGCCTCGACTTGCATTGGCACACTGTCATGTTCTCAATCATACTATGTGCCTCATGCTTATTTGCCTGTTTGTTCTCAACCTTCATCCTATGGCTACCAGTCTCGTCTGCATGCCACATCACTCCCACAACAGACGTTTGAAGAAATAATAATTTGGCTTCGTCGGTAAACTAATTCTAATCACAAAGAAAGCCAATGGTGTTGGTGTTGATATAGAGTCGTTCCCCTTTTTCAAACAGCCTGACTCTAAATGTTGGTTTAGATTCTATCGCTGGGTCACTCAACTAGCGACATGCTTGTTGCTCCTCTCTCAGGATTGGTTCAGATCGAAATCACCAATGAGGTAGGACCGTTCCCTGGATTATATCTGTGGGCATTGGACACAGTGATGGATCCTGTCCTGCTTGCCAAGCTCATTTTGCCAGTAGCAAAGGCCACTTTCATACTGGCTTCGTGACTTCCTACACTCGTATTGTTAGCGTGTTTCTAATTCAATAGAACTCTTCTGCTCCTGTGACCGGAGACTAGATGGCAGGAGCTTTGGCTCCTGGTAGGTTCTTAACCCGTCATGCAGGTCATGGGTAGCAGTAGCTCACGAATAGTCACATCTTTGGGGGAGAAAATGTATTTTTCTGCCTGCTGAGTCACCTTCACCTTCACAATGGTCCTGTGAAGAGGTTTTCCTTGTTTTCAGACCTGGGTGAATGGCATCGCTGTCTTCTCTTATTCATCTTCTTCCTCTTTTGCTCTTTCTCTTCTTCTCTCTTATATTCTGCCATTTCCAGTGTCCATTTTAATTCGCCGCCATCTTTCTTTTCCTCGTTTTCCTTTCATTTCCTGTGGGATTGATGAATCTGTCTCTGATGTACTGAAATAACATGTCGCAATCGTGCGCCTGTTAATCAGGAATACGACTCCTTGAGTAATGGCTGTGAGATCCTGGCCTATCAATAGGATGTTCGAAGTGGTTGTATGCCATGACATGTGTGGTGGTGTTCGTACAGCCATTTTTGGTTGCCTTCTTGGGTCCCCCCCATCAGAGTGGCATGGTTAAAATATTTTGCTTGAGTTTTGTGGACGACCTGTTGAGTGTATTGGACTAGCTTATGTAACAAGTTTGGTGAGGATAATGTGATTGATGGACTAGCCTTCAGTTATTTTTGTATTATTATTCCTCCACCAACCGAAGGTGGAAGGTGTTGGTTGTTTTCACCATCTGTTTGGTTACTTTTAAAAAAATAGATTTTTCAAGTAACTGTATATTGTATTGGTTTGGTCTGGATCATGGTCTATTTTTGTCAGTTTGTTTGTCTTTGCATGTTACTACACCTACAGGTACAATTTCAAAACCGATCATCATGAAACTTCGCACGTTTGAGTTTGCTTAAGGAAGAACCTTTCATTTTGAGGTCAAAAGGTTGTTTGTATATTTGGCCAAAGGTCAGGACAAAGGTTCACATAAGGCAAAGGTCAACAACTTTGTCCAAATTGTGTTAAATTTCAATTTTCATCCGATTGACTTGAAATTTGAAGAAGGATTTGTATATCGAGGCCACTCAATTCAACGACCATTTTTTTTGAAGTCTACTTGGGTAAAGGTCAACAACTTAGGTGCAATATCTAAAGTCAATTTTCATCCGATTTACTTGAAATTGAACAGGTTTTGCATATCATGTCACTGGATCAACCACCTGTTTTTTGAGGTTAAGCATCGGCCAGAAGAGGTCACAATCCGTGAAATTGGATCACCCTCCTTTTGCATGGTTTTGATATCTATGTTAGGATCTACCTTTAGCTCGCGAAAATTCTCGTGAAAGGTGGCACTCACGAGTTTGTGTTTCCGCTTGCTCTTCTGCATTAAGCAACTATATTGTTCTTCGGGAACAATAATCCAGTGGTAAAAGTAACTTTCGTTTTAAAGTAATTTTCATAAACCTTTCCCTAAACAACACAATATGAGTAGAACATATTGTATCTACCTCTAATCAAGCACTGCGTTAGTAAGAGGTCTCCCACGTCCATTGCTTTGCTGTGAAATTCGATGTGGAAAATGACATAGCATGGTGAGAATTATCCCATTCCCCCACACACTCACTCATAACCACCACAGATTTTCCAGGCTCCTCCTCACACAATTCTTCTCCTATTTTTGATGAGGCATTTGATTGGTATTATTATGTGTTAAGTACATGTATTATTAACAGAAAGAGCGAAACAGTCAAGGGTGTGAATATTTCTGAAGGCACTGTGAGATGCCGAGCTCCACCAACAAGTATGTATAATGTTGATTTTTCCTCACCGCAAAGTGGAAACAGACAGGTGGACTCCACTGTTATGAGGAGTTCATGTGCATTTATTTGCATTTCTGTCTTTTCATCAACGTGTTCACCTCTCTTCCACTCCTCTCTGTGAAACTAAACACCTACATTTTAGGCTCATTTTGTGTGCATGCTTTCTGCCTCTGTTTTCTTGTTTCTGCTTTGCTATACCCTGATGGGAACAAGCTATTGACTTGATGCGATTACCATTGATGGTGTTGGCTGAAAGCCTGTTTTTGTTCAGCAGGAAAGTTTTTCTATTACATCTTTGATTGTGAGTTGCTGCCCTGGCTTGTTTACACAAAGTTTGCCTTGTTTTCCTCTCCTCATTTAATGCTCATTCACTGTTTTCTGCTAGTTGCAAAATACCTGAATGTTGATTGATTCTTCTTTCTTTTCTCCTCTCTCTTCTTCCCTTCTCTTCCTCTTCTTCTCTTCTTCTCCTCCTCTCCTCTTCTTTCCTCTCTTTTTCCTCCTCTTCTTCCTCCTCTTCTTCCTCTTCCCTTCCTCTCCCTCTGCTTCTTCCTTCTTCTTCTTCCTATACTTCTTCTTCCCTACACTTCTTCGTTCGTATGCATCAACAAGGCTGCTGGTAGCATATTAGCTGAGGTCAAGGCTGTGCCGCTTTATGCAATGCCTCTGCTGGTTAGAGCGAATTTGTCATTTTTCAGTGGTGCGGTGATAACTGCACCCTGACTCTCCGTGAAGGAGATGATGGGATCTTCACGTCCACCAATTAATGGATGCATGATAGGACGCCAGATTCAGTCCAGCGAAAGACAACACACAATTGATGAAATTGCCTGCCTGTTGAAACAGAGATGAACAGTTTATAGCTGGGTCGGGATTCCACCGAGATAGACAGCATAAAGGCAAGTGGTGCATACCACCAGAGACACCTGCAAGTTTTTGCCTACACTGAGCCTATCAATATGATGAAGACTTATTGAGCCACTTGTAATATTTTTGTGATCATGAAATCATTTTGTAATTTTTACTTGGATCCTAAAATTAGTAACATCGAGTGAGAGGACCTCAGTTTATGTCGATGCCGTTCATTTAATTATGACTTGGCATCAAAGAGGCATATCCTTCATCCCTTGCTCTAAAATAGTTAAATTACAATAACTAGGTATGAAACTGGGAACTTGAAAATTTGTTGTGTACTAACTGGAATGCAAGAGTCATTCTTATGGAAGATGTGGATATATTTTCATTGTACAGGAAGAACACAAATGCTTGCACAAGTTATTTTCTGAGAACTATCTCGCAGGGATCTGTGCTTTACATTTATACATCTTGAAGCAAGTTCAAATTTTTGTGCCTCATTTTGTGCTGAGGATGCTCGAATTATTGGTTACACCCTTTGCTTCTTTAAAATGTTAATGTAATAACAATAATAATTCCTTTCGTACTGTAAAGGCACTCGGGATGCGAGGCGTTTTCATCGGCAAGGATACAGTCCTGGACGGGCGCCACTTACGAGGGCAGGTTACCCGAATGGTTATTACCCCAGTAAGCTGGTACTCATTTTCCAACCTGAAGGATGACGGCCGGTCAACCCACCTGGTGTTATCAACGGGGGAGGGGCTCAAACACAGGACTCAAGATCCCAAGCCAGCCACACTAATGCTAGGCTCAACACAAGGCTTACATATTTAATATAGTATCCATAAATACCTTTCCCATTCAGGATATAGTTTATTTATTTTGAGTAGTTTTTAATCCCGCCGGTGTGGCGGCAGGGGGATATTTGTTTTATTTATAATACTGGATTAAGGCTCATGGAGAACAGATAAACAGAGTCTTGTGTAAAGTTTTGGCTAAGCCTGGTAAAAATAAATGCACAAAAACTTCTCCAAAGGAAAAGACCGAGATTAGCGAAGCGCCGTAAATGCAAAAACATGTTTGATGGCATTAAATTGCAGTCATGAATCTGAGCTAGAACTGACAAAGCTCATGTCTGTCAACTGCAGTAAACGATGGATAAAAAAAAAACTAGCTGAGAAATTCAGCTGATAATAGGCTCAATAAGATCACGTGAGAGTTAATGAAATTGCAGATGAAAATTTTGTTTGGGCAATTCAAAACTAGAGAGTCATGGAACACATACCCCAGCAGTCTTGAGAAAAAAATGCACATGGAAGAGGTATGGTGGGGCCAATTTGATTGGTCGAGATTGACGTAAATGCCAGAATAATTTTGCGCCAATGCTGCGAAATGGAAGGTTTTTGAAAGTGCCAAAAACGTGATTATGTTCTACAGTCTTCGGTACATATAATTCATTGAAATAAAATAAACTATTTAAAGGTTGTAGAATTTTTTTTTCAGATTACCATGTCGATGCTGTTTTTCTTTTAAACTGCTTAATCTAAACATTTACATTCGTTTTTGTGCTTGTTGTTGGGTGTCTTTGTGATGTTCCTAAAAGTGAGTTTCTCTTTGGAATGATTTTCAACTTTGATGCCAGACAGGCAGACAGAACAAAAAAAAATTACTTATTCCCTCTAGCGCATGTGCGTCAGGATGAGATTCGTACAATTTGCCAATTCAGAGAAAAGTACGCTAACTCAGGTTTTGAGTCCGATTCATTTGAAATATGTTGCCTTGATCATTAACTGATGTTTGTAGAATGGACAGAAGAAGACAGACAGTACAAAATGAAACCCATTGCTGAGCCCCGCTTTACTTTTTATTTTGTGCTGGGTAAGAATTCTTTCCACCACCGTTCTGGCAGGATCTCCAATGAGAGAACCGTTATTCTGTCTTTACTCTCCAGCCTCAACTTTTAGTGGCAGACTTTTAATTTTTCTGATTCAAAAAAACAAAAAAGCTTCATTGCAGAATTTTTTTATTCAATAGTGAGCTATTGTTTATCTGGAATGTGTTCCACTGTGCTACAAGAAAGAACTCTGCTAATTGAAATTTTACCCACACATTTGTTCATTTCTATATGGTGGATCACTGAGCATTTTACAGTATTGCTAAGTGTTGGCTTCGCATGGCACAGATCTAAAGGCATTCTTATGAGGCAGCACTACAACGGATAATTATTTAATTTGAAATCTACAAAAGCCCATTTTACTGCAAACTAAGCCTGCAGAGGCACTTAGATAAACTTTGTATCATTTACCAACTTGTAAGTTTTAACCTTCTTCAACAGATCACTCGATATGCCCATAAAGGGTAAGTCCTGACGTCCAGGTCCAGGGTGGCTTTTGGGTGGTGGATGTTAATGGTAACAGAGTTTGAGATGTATGTAGTGGCCCCTGGTTACTGAAGATTCGGGATTATGTTTAAGTAAGTTACATGTGACTGTTCCTTGAAATAAGCTCAGTTGGACACTTGTGTTTGGAGTGTAGCTGTTATTTGAAATCTTTTCTTTGCCCATTTGCATCGGTTGGTTTGGATGAGCTACACGCACCATTAAAGATGGGTTGAATGCGCAAGACCTACAGCCTACAATGAGCAGCCTTCTTAATATAATAGCGCCATTATCTGCATGCATTTCTGAGCATTATAAGATTGAAAACAGCTTTGGCCGATCTCCACTCATATGTAACATACGTGCTTTCGGGAATACTCAGGCTAAGGTCATGGCAGATAATATCCCCAGCTCTGCAAAGTGGTGAGACGATCACAATTTTCCTTTACAGGTTCCGGGCTTAATACTGCAAGTGGTTTAGCCACTGATCCTGCTGTAGGATGGGGGCATGAGCGTGGGGAACGATGACGCGTTCTTAAAAATAGATGCTCTCAGACTCCCGGAGGGATCATGGGGGTATGAGAGTGAAAATAAATTCAAAGACTGAAGGAAAATAAAAAGTCATTACCTGTGTGTGTTTCGTAAGCACTTATGTTATGCTGATGCTAAGTGGTACTGACCACAAGGCCAAACACTCCTATTAGTTATATTCAAGCTTGATGATCAATATCTGTTTTAAAATTTGTTCCATCATTTTGGTGAAATTGCATGAATCTGAAGGATTGTCATATTTGTTGCATTCAGAATAAATAGTGAATTGTCATATTTGCTCTCAACATCCTTGATGTTGCTTTCACTGGTTTTTTATACCTCAGCCCGATTGGGCATAAGGGGTATTGTCGTCACAGGCGTTTGTCCGGGCGCCCGTCGGGGGTCCGTCTGTCTACACTTTTGGTTTCCGTCAATTTCGACGAGAACGCCTTTGTCCGATTAAATCCATTTTGCAGGGTAAATGTTGGAGTTTGAGTAAGGAAGGTTCTTTCGAAAATGGGGCGGCTGCGATTTTCAATGTGGCCTCCATTGGACAGCCATCTTGAAATTGGTTTCTGTCGTTTCGAGGAGAACGCCTTGTCCCCGATTAATCCATTTTTTGCAGGGTGTGTTGGGGTTGAGTAGAGAAGGTTCCTTTCGAAAATGGGCGCGCTGCGATTTTCAGTGTGGCCGCCACGCAAGTCGTCTTGAAATTGGTTTTGCGTCATTTCGAGAATGGCTTAGGCTTTGTCCGATTAAATGCATTTTTTGCAGTGGGTGTGGTCGGGGTTGAGTAGCGGAAGGTGTCTTTCGAAAATGGGCGTGACTGCGATTTTTCAATGTGGGCCTCCATGGCAGCCATCCTTGAAATTGGTTTCCGTCGATTTCGAGGAGAACGCCTCGTCCTCGATTAAATCCAATTTTGCAGGGTGTGTGTTTGGGGTTGAGTAGAGGAAGGTTCCTTTCGAAATGGGCGCGCTGCGATTTTCAGTGTGGCGGCCAGGCAGTCCGTCTTGAAATTGGTTTTTCGTCATTTCGAGACTGCTTGGCTTGGTCCGATTAAATGCTTTTTGCAGTGTGTGTGTCAGTGAGTAGAGAAAGGTTCCTTTGAAAATGGGCGCGTGCTGCGATTTTTCAATGTTGGCCTCCATGGCCAGCATCTTGAAATTTGGTTTCCGTCCATTTCGAGGAGAAGCCTTGTCCGATTAATCCATTTTTGCAGGGTATGTTGGGGGTTGAGTAGAGGAAGTTCTTCCGAAATGGCGCGCGCTGGATTTTTCAATGTGGCTCCTTGGCAGCCATCTTGAAATTTGTTCCGTCGATTTCGAGGAAGAACGCCTTGTCCCGATTAATCCTTTTCGCAGGGTGGTGTTGGGGTTAGTAGAGGAGGATCTTTCGAAAATTGGGGCGGCTGCGATTTTTCCAGTGTGGCCGCCACGGCAGTCGTCTTGAAATTGGTTTTTTCGTCAAATTTCGAGAACGGCTTGGCTTGTCGATTAAAATCCATTTTTTGCGCAGTGTGTTGTGTTGTGGGTTGAGTACGAGGAAAGGTTCCTTCCCGAAAATGGGCGCGCTGGCGATTTTTCAATGTGGCCTCCTTGGCAGCCATCTTGAAATTTGTTCGTCGATTTCGAGGAACGCCTTGTCCGATTAAATCCATTTTCGCAGGGTGTGTTGGGGTTGAGGTAGAGGAAGGTTCCTTCGAAATGGGCGCGCTGCGATTTTCAGTGTGGCCGCCACCGGCCGTGTCTTGAAATGGTTTTCGATCAATTTCGAGAACGGCTTGGCTGTCCGATTAATCCATTTTTGCAGTGTGTGTGTTGGGGTTGATAGTAGGAAGGTTCTTTCGAAAAATGGGCGCGCTGCGATGTTTCAATGTGGCCTCCTGGCAGCATCTTTGAAATCTGGTTTCTGTGATTTCCGAGGAGAACCCTTGTCGATTAAATCCATTTTCGCAGGGTATGTTGGGGGTTGAGTAGAGGAAGGTTCCTTTCGAACAATGGGGCGCTGCGATTTTCAATGTGGCCTCCATGGCAGCCATCTTGAAATTGGTTTCCGCGTCGATTTCGAGCGAGGAGACGCCTTCTCAACCCCAACACACCCTGCGAAAATGGATTTAATCGGACAAGGCGTTCTCCTCGAAATCGACGGAAACAAATTTCAAGATGGCTGCCAAGGAGGCCATTGGATCGCGCGCATTTGTCGACGACCTCTCTATCACCACCCCCAGCAAAGCGGATTTATCGGACAAGGTTATTCGTTCGATGACGGACCAAAGTTGAAGAAGCGGACGCCAGGGCGGCAACGCCGGGACGGAACTACCCCTTATGGGCGCCCAATCGGGCTGAGGGGGTACAAAAAAAAACCTGACCGCAAGCGGGGTAAGCCTCAGCCCTTTGCGCAACCAATTTCAGATGGTGGCCTATTGGAATAGCGCAGTCATTTTCGAAAGGAACCTTCCTCTACTCAACCCCGACACACACACTGCAAAAATGCATTTAATCGGACAAGCCAAGCATTTCTCGAAATTGACGAAAACCAATTTCAAGACGACTGCCGTGGCGGCCACACTGAAAATCGCAGCGCGCCCATTTTCGAAAGGAACCTTCCTCTACTCAACCCCAACACACCCTGCAAAAATGGATTTAATCGGACAAGGCGTTCTCCTCGAAATCGACAGAAACCAATTTCAAGATGGCTGCCATGGAGGCCACATTGAAAATCGCAGCGCGCCCATTTTCGAAAGGAACCTTCCTCTACTCAACTCCAACATACCCTGCAAAAATGGATTTAATCGGACAAGGCGTTCTCGTCGAAATTGACGGAAACCAAAAGTTGACAGACGGACGCCCCGACGGCCGCCCGGACAACGCCTGTGACGACAATACCCCTTAGCCCAATTCGGGCTGAGGGGTAAAAAACCAGTGAGAAGCAATCATCAAGGATGTTGAGAGCAAATATGACAATTCATATTTATTCTGAATTGCAAACATATGACAATCCTCAGATTCATGCAATTTTCACCAAATGATGGAACAAATTTTAAAACAGATTTGATCATCAGCTGAATATAACTAAATAGAGTGTTTGGCCTTGTTGGTTCAGTACCACTTAGCATCAGGCATAACATAAGTGCTTACGAAACACACACAGGTAATGACTTTTTATTTTCCTTCAGTCTTGAATTTAATTTTCACTCGTAATACCTGATCCCTCCGGGAGTGAGAGCATCTATTTTTAAGAATCGGCGTCATCGTTCCCCCACGCTCAATGCCCCCATCCTACAGCAGGGATCAGTGGCTAAACCACTTGCAGTATAAGCCCGGAACTGTAAAGGTGAAAATTGTGAGTCGTCTCCCCACCTTTGCAGAGTGGGGAATTTATCGTGCCCATGACCTTAGCCTGAGTATCCGAAGCACGTATGTAAATTTGGTGGAGATCGGCCAAGCTGTTTTCAATTCTATAATGCTCAGAAATGCATGCAGATAATTGGCGTATTATATTAAGAAGGCTGCTCATTGTAGGCTGTAGGTCTTGCGCATTCACCCAATCTTTATGGTGCAGTGTAAGCATCATCCAAACCAACCGAGGCAGAATGGGCAAAGAAAAGATTTAAGATAACAGCATACACTCCAAACATCAAGTGTCCAACTGAGCTTATTTCAAGGACACATCACATGTACTTACTTAAACATAATCCTCGAATCTTCAGTAACCCAGGCCACATACATGACATCTCAAACTGTTACCATTGAACATCCACACCCAAAGCCACCCTGACCTGGACGTCAGGACTACCCTTTGATGGGTATCGAGTGATCTGTGAAAGAAGGTTAAACTTACAAGTTGGTAGAGAGTGTACAAAGTTTTATCTTAAGAGGCCTCTGCAGGCTAGTTTGCAGTATAAATGGGCTTTTTAGATTTCAAATAAATTAATGTATCGTTGATGGTCTTGCCTCATAAGAATGCCTTTCAGATCTGTGCACATGCCGAGCCAACACTTAGCAGATACTGTAATGGCTCAGTGATCCACCATATAGAAATGAACAAATGTGTGGGTAAAATTCGATTAGCATGATGTCTATTTCTGTAGCACATTGGAACACATTCTCAGATAAACAATAGCTCACTATTGAATAAAAAAATTCTGCAATGAAGCTGTTTTTTGTTTTTTTTAATCAGAAAAATTAAAAGTCTGCCACTAAAAAGTTTGGAGGGCTGGAGAGTAAAGACAGGAATAACGGTTCTCTCATTGAGATGCCTGCAGGAACGGTGGTGGAAAGATTCTTACCCAGCACAAAATAAAAAGTAAAAGCGGGGCTCAGCAATTGGTTCATTTTGTCTGTCTGTCTGTCTGTCTGTCCATCTACAAACATCAGTTGATGATCAAGGAACATCATTTCAAATGAATCGGAACTCAAACCTGGAGTGTAGCAGTACTTTTGCTCTGAATTTGGCAAATTGTACGGAATCTCATCCTGATCGCACATGCGTAGAGGAATAAGGTAATTTTTTTTTTGGTCTGTCTGCCTGTCTGGCAGTCAAAGTTGAAAATCATTCCAAAGAGGAAACTCACTTTTTAGGAACATCACAAAGGACACCAACAACAAGCACAAAAAACGAATGTAATATGTTAGATAAGGCGGTGTAAAAGACGCATCGACGATGGTAAACTTCTGAAAAAAAAAATTCTACAACCTTTAAAATATTTATTTTATTTCAATTGAATTATATACCTGAAGACTGTAGAACATAAATCACCTTTTTGGCACTTTCAAAAACCTTCCATTTCGCAGCACTTGGGCAAAATATTCTGGCATTTTACGTCATCTCGACCAATCAAATTTGCCCCACCATACTCTTCCCATGTGCATTTTTTTTTCTCAAGACTGCGTGGGGTATGGTGTTCCATGAGCTCTCTAGTTTTGAGTTGCCAAACAAATTTCATCTGCAATTTCATGAATCGTTCTCAGGTGATCTTTTGAGCTATTATCAGCTTAATTTTCAGCTAGTTTTTTTTTTTATCCATCGTACTGCAGTTGACAGACATGAGCTTTGTCAGCTAGTGCTCAGATTCATGACTGCAATTTGAAATGCCATCAAAACATGTTTTTGCATGCTACGGGCTCGCTAATCTCGGGTTCTTTTCCTGTTGGAGAAGTTTTTGTTGCATTTATTTTTACCAGGCTTAGCAAAACTTTACAGCAAGACTCTGTTTTATCTTGTTCTTCCATGAGCCTTAATCCAGTATTATAAATAAAAACAATATCCCCCTTCCGCCACACGGCGGGGATAAAAACTACTCAAATAAATAACTATTCCTGAAATGTGAAAGGTATTTATAGGATACTATATTAATATTTAAGCCTTGTGTTGGCCTAGCAGTTAGTGTGGCTGGCTTGGGATCTTAGAGTCCTGTGTTTGAGCCCCTGCCCCCGTTGAATTAACACCAGGTGGGGTTGACTCGGCCTGTCATCCTTCCGAGGTTGGCAAAATGAGTACCAGCTTACTGGGGTAATAACCATTCGGGGTAACCTGCCCTCGGAGTGGCGGCCCGTCCAGGACTGTACTCCTTGCCGATGAAACTGCCTCGGCATCCCGAGGTGCCTTTACAGTACGAAAGGAATGGTATTATTGTTATTACATAACATTTTAAAAGAAGCAAAGGGTGTAACCAATATTCAGCATCCTCAGCACAAAATGAGGCACAAAAATTTGAACTTGCTTTCAAGATGATAAATGTAAAGCACAGATCCCTGGGAGATAGTCTTCAGAAAATAACTTTGTGCAAGCATTTGTGTTCTTGCACTGTAATGAAAATATTCCACATCTTCCATAAGAATGACTCTTGCATTCCAGTTAGTACACAACAAAATTTCAAGTTCCCAGTTTCTCATACCTAGTTATTGTAATTTAACTATTTTAGAGCAAGGGTGAGGAATATGCCTCTTTGAATGCAATCATAATTAAATGAACTGCATCGACATAAACTGAGGTCCTCTTCACTCGATGTACTGAATTTTAGGATCAAGTAAAAATTACAAAATGATTTCATGATCACAAAAATATACAAGTGGCTCAATAAGCTTTCATCATATTGATAAGGCTCAGTGTAGGCAAAAAGCTTGCAGGGTGTCCTGGTGGTATGCACACTTGCCTTTATGCTGTCTATCTCGGTTGGAATCCCGACCCAGCTATAAACTGTCATCTCGGTGTTTCACAGGCAGGGCAATTCATCAATGTGTGTGTTGTCTTTCGGGTGGACGTGAATCTGGCGTCCCTTCTGCATCATTAATTGGTGGACGTGAAAGATCCCATCATCTCCTTCACGGAGAGTAGGGTGAGTTATCACCGGCACCCTGAACAAATGACAAATTACCGCTCTAACCAGCAGAGGGCATTGCATAAGCGGCACAGCCTTGACCTCAGCTAATGATGCTACCCAGCAGCCTTGTGATGCATACGAACGAAGAAGTGTAGGGAAGAAGAAGTATAGGGAAGAAGAAGAAGAAGAAGCAGAGGGAGAGGAAGAGGAAGAGGAAGAAGAGGAGGAAGAAGAGGAGGAAAAAGAGGAGGAAGAAGAGGAGGAGGAGGAGGAAGAAGAGGAAGAAGAGGAAGAGGAAGGGGAAGAAGAGGAGGAGGGAAAAGAAGAAGAATCAACTCAAATTCAGTATTTTGCAACTACAGAAAACAGTGAATGAGCATTAAATGAGGAGAGGAACAAAGGCAACTTTGTGTAGAACAGCCAGGCAGCAACATCACAATCAAAGATGTAGATAGAAAACCTTTCCTGCTGAACAAAACAGGCTTTCAGCCAAGGCACCATTCAATGGTAATCAGCATCAAGTCAATAGCTGTTCCCATTCAGGGTATAGCAAAAGCATGGAACAAGGAAACAGAGGCAGAAAGATGCACACAAAAGTGAGCCTAAAATGTGAGGTGTTGTAGGTTTCACAGAGAGGAGTGGAAGAGAGGTGAACACGTTTGATGAAAAGACAGAGAAAGCAAAATAAATGCACATGAACTCCTTCTACAGGGTGGTCCACCTGTCTTGTTTCCACTTCTGCGGGAAAAATCACATTATACATACTTGTTGGATGGAGCTCGGCATCTACAGTGCCTTCAGAAAGTATTCACACCCTTGACTTTTTCGCATCTTGTTCTGTTAATAATACTGTACTTAACACCAATAATAATACCAATCATAATGCCCTCATCAAAAAATAGGAGAAGAGATTGTGTGAGGGAGGGAGGCCTGGAAATCTGTGGGTGGGGTTATGAGGAGTGTGTGGGGGGGATGGGGATTAATTCTCACCATGCTGATGTCATTTTACCACATCGAATTTCACAGCTAAAGCAATGGAGTGGGGAGACCTCTTACTACGAGTGCTTGATAGAGTAGATACAGATCATGTTCTACTCATATTGTTGTGTTTAGGGAAAGGTTTATGAAAATTACTTAAAACGAAAGTTACTTTATACCACTGGATTATGTTGCCCGGAAGAACAATATATGTTGTTGAATGCAGAAGAGCAAGGCGGAAACACAAACTCGTGAGTGCCACTTTCACGAGAATTTTCGCGAGCTAAAGGTAGAGAGTCCTTAACATAGATATCAAGACCATGAAAAGGAGGGTGATCAATTTCACCGGAGTTGTTGACCTTTGGCCGATGTTAACCTCAAAAATAACAGGTGGTTGAATTCAGTGACATGATATGCAAAACCTTGTTCAAATTTCAAGTAAATCGGATGAAAATTGACGATTTTAGATATTGCACCTAAGTTGTTGACCTTTGACCCAAGTTGACTTCAAAAAAAATTGGTCGTTGAATTGAGTGGCTCGATATACAAATCCTCTTCAAATTTCAAGTCAATCGGATGAAAATTGAAGATTTAAACAATTTGACAAAGTTGTTGACCTTTGGCTTATGTTGACCTTTGGTCCTGACCTTCGGCCAATATACAAACAACCTTTTGACCTCAAAATGAATAGGCTTCTTCCTTATGACAAACTCAAACAGGTGGTGAAGTTTCATGATGATCGGTTTGAAATTGTGACCTGTAGGTGGTTGACATGCAAAGACAAACAAACTGACAAAATAGCACACATGATCCAGACCAACCAATACATATACAGTACTTGAAAAATCTTTTTTTAAAAGTAACAAACAGATGGGTGAAAACATAACCAACCACCTTCCACCTTCGGTGGTGGAGGTAATAATAATACAAAAATACACTGAAAGGTAGTCCATCAATCACAGTTATCCTCACAAACTTGTACATAAGCTAGTCCAATACACTCAACAGGGTCCCACAAACTCAAGCAAACATATTGTTGTAACCATGCCACTCTGATGGCCTCAAGAAGGCAACCAAAAATGGCTGTACGGAACACCACCACACATGTCCATGGCAGTACAACCACTTCGACATCCTATTGATAGGCCAGGATCTCACAGCATTACCTCAAGGAGTTCGGTATCCTGTATTAACAGGCGGCCACGAGTTGCGACATGTTTATTTCCAGTACCATTCAGAGACAGAATTCATCAGATCCCACAGGAAGTGATGGAAAAGAAAGATGCCGAATAAATGACACTGGAAATGGCAGAATATAAGAAGAGAAGAAGAGAAAGAGCAAAAGAGGAAGAAGATGAATAAGTAGAAGACTAGCGAGTGCCATTCACCCAGTCCTGAAACAAGGAAAAACCTCTTCACAGGACCATTGTGAAGGTGGAGGTGACTCAGCCAGGCAGAAAAATACATTTTCCTTCCCCCAAAGATGTGACTATTCTGAGTCTATCTGCTACCCATTGACCTGCATGACTGGGTAAGACCTACCAGGAGCAAAGCTCCTGCCAGTCTAGCTCTCCAGGTCACAGGAGCAGAAGAGTTCTATTGATAGAAACACGCTAACAGTACGAGTGTAGGAAGTCACGAAGCCAGGTATGAAAGTGGCCTTGCTACTGGCAATGAGCTTGGCAAGCAGGACAGGATGCCATACTGTGTCCAATGCCCAAGATATATCCAGGGAGACGGTCCTGACCTCATTTGAGATTTCCGATCTGGAACCAATCCTGAGAGAGGAGCAACAGCATGTCGCTAGTTGAGTGACCAGGATAGAATCTAAACCAACAGTTAGAGGTCAGGCTGTTTGAAAAAGGGGAACGACTTTATATCAACACCAACACCATGGCTTTCTTTGTCATTAGAAGTTAGTTTACCGACGGCCAATTATTATTTTCTTCAAACGTCTTGTTGGTGGGAGTGATGTTGGCATGCAGACGAGAGGTAGCCAAGGGATGACAGGTTGATGAAAACAAGCAAATATAAGCATGAGCAGCATAGTTGGATTTGAGAACATGGACAGTGGTGCCAATGCTAAGTCGAGGCTGGGCAGCATTTCCTCTACCTTCTCGGGTATGAAACGCAGTCGAGAAGGCAGTGGGAAAGGTGGAGACAATACAGTATTGGTTGGATACACGAGATTGAAGCAAGCACTGAGTTGTTCAAAACATTCTGCCTTATCTCGAGTGGAATATGTGGTGAGGCCTTATGCAGTAAACAAGAGGACAGAGGATGAGCATATGCCAGAGATTGATTTGATAAGGCAACATCAGCAACAGGACTTTGAGGAAGGAGAGTCGTTGGAGGGTTGCACTTTGACATCAGCAAGATGATGGTTTTTTTCACTTCATTAGGGATGAACACACTTGTTGCGAATCATACAGAGTGACCTTGAGGTCATACAGAGATGCCCTCAGTCGAGTTATCTTTCCATACTGAAGAAGCAAGCTGCTCGACCGCAACCGTCTCACCACTGGGTTCGGTGCACCAGGGCCAAGAGGATGAATGGGATAGCATCAGATGGGATGAGATAAACTGGTGCATCAATGAGTGGGTAGGTTTTGTGGCAATCGTCCCAAGCAGAATCATAATCAGATGCTGTAAAATTCCAGCACTTTTGTGAAAGGGAAGATCGCAGTCTCTGCCATTTAGCCTGTATGAGCAACCAGATTCTGTGGCATTGAGGTTTTTCTCTAACAATAGCCAGAGATATGGGCTTTATTTATTGCAAACAAATATTTCACTGCCATTTATCATTATAAATGGCAATGAAATAGTAAATCCTCATGTGATTTGTAATGTTACAGCCAAATTAAGATTTTTTTAAAAGTAAGTAAACAGTCATTGAATGAACTCACACAAACATACTCTCTCACTCTCTCAAAAAGTCAGGAATCCATACAGCCATTTATTAAATTCAAGGCATCTTCCAAAGTGAAATTTGAAGGAAAAAAATCAAAAACAAGTTTTGGGACGGAGCGGTGTGCAATAATTGACTAATTTCGTAATTAAAATAAATCAATCAATCAAAATTGTAAAATTAATATTTTCTTCAATTGGCTAATAGCATACTACCTCAACCACCACCGTTTCATCCGAATCTGTAACTTTTTAAAAATTAAGTAATTAATCGAAAAAGGAATAATTAATTGATGACTTAATTAATCAAAAATAAGAAATACCCTTTATAGTCAAATCACTTGGTCACTGCCGTGTCCAAACATCAGCTTCCGAGTTCAAAAGATGCCTGAGATATTGCCAAAATGAGAAAGAAAATAATTAAGTAATCAATTAATTGATTAATCACAAAGTTAAAATACCGTTTTTGCCAAAGTACTTGCTCACTATTGTGCTCAAATGTCAGCTTCCTTGCTCAAAGGATGGCTGAGATATCAGCCAGACAAACAAACAAGAAAGAAAGAAAACTGAGTGAAAAATGAGTATGCCCATCCAGCCCACACCATCGCCGGGGCGCCTTCACCCAGCAATGGTGTCGCGCAGCGCCTGGAGATGGAATAGGAAGGGATAGTGTGCAAAGTCGACAACAACTGAAAACAAGCATGATTTGAGTAACAAAACAGCTGGTAACCAGAACAACTTCTAACAGCAGATTTCTTACCCAATTCTACTTCATCTTTCATTTGCAGTTTAAGATCCCAAATTCTGACAACATTTTAAAATGGCAAACAATGAGCAGAGGAATGGAGAGTTGTTTTATTTTTATTTTTGCCTTTTAGACAGTGGGCCAAAGCATCCAAAATATGTCTAGTTTTTGACTTTCGTGACCCACTTCTGGTATCTACGTGAAATTTTGCATAGATTTAGATAAAAAAATAACTCAGAAAGAATTCACAACTCGTCAGTGCAAAAGGTTGCACATTAATTAGTTATGCTAATTAGCAAAACTATTAGCACATCTTGTGTCCATTCTGAGATAGCTGTGTATTCCTCAATGGGAATTCTGATGTCTATGTATTCGTAGGGAGACTACATGAATGTGAGTGACATGGGTCCCTTCCTCTCTCTCTCTCTCACACACGAGCACAAACGCACACAAAAACACGCGCGCATACACACACACACACGTATACATAAAGTAATATGCAAAAACAGTAACTGTAAATAGTAATGCCACTAATTGTTGATCTACAGACCTCATTCATCGGCACAAAAGCCGAACATACAAGTCAGGAAGACATGCACTGAACTGGCATACTGAAATCAAACACAGTGTATCATAATATCATCCATCAGGAAACTAATCATCAGTCATTCTTCATTCAATCATTGATACATAAACCTATCACACACCAAAGCTGAAATTATTTACACAACACTTTTTTTTCAATAATATGTATATAATATCTCCATTATATATTTTAAGCAGTGGCAAGAACATTTCAATTTCAGTTTCCACAGGTGAGTATATTGTGCGCCGATTGCTTACAATTGGAGAGT
>CM068954.1:53323228-53348137 GCA_035128595.1 Eptatretus atami | reverse complement strand
CAGACGGAAGCCACTCCTGAGAAAAAGGCACATGACAGCACGCCTGGAGTTTGCAAAAATGCACCTTAAAGATTCTGAGCATGAGCCAAAAGATTCTGTGGTCTGATGAGATGAAAATTGAACTCTTTGGCCTGAATGCAAAGTGCTACGTCTGGCAGAAATGAGCACAGTTCATCACCCGTCTAACACTATCCTTACCATGAAGCATAGTGGTGGCAGCATCATGATATGGGGATACTTTTCAGCGGCAGGAATGAGGAACTTATAAGGATAGAGGGAACAATCAATGGAGCCAAATACAAGCAAATCCTTGAGGATAACCCACTTCAGAGGGTAAAAAAAACCTGAGACTGCGGTGAAGATTTACATTCCAACAGGACAATGACCCCAAAAATAGAGCCAAAGCAACACTGGAATGGCTTCAGAACAAGAATGTGAAAGTACTTGAGCGGCTCAGCCAAAGCCCAGACTTAAATCCTATTGAGAATCTGTGGAAAGACGTGAAGATTGCTGTTCACCGACGCTCCCCATCCAACTTGACAGAGCTTGAGCAAACCTGCAAGGAAGAATGGGAGAAAATCCCCAAATCCAGATGTGCAAAGCTGATACAGACATACCCAAGAAGACTCATAGCTGTAATCGCTGCCAAAGGAGCTTCCATAAAGTATTGGCTCACGAGGCTGAATACTTAAGTAAATTACATATTTGTGTGTTTAATTTTCCAATAAATTTGCAAAAATTCTAAAAACACCTTTTCAATTTGTCGTTATGGGGCATTTTTGTGTTGATCGTGACATTTTTTTAATTTCATCCATTTTAAATCCAGGCTGTAACACAACAAAATGTGAAAAAGTCAAGGGGTGTGAATACCTTTGGAAGGCACTGTGGATCAGAAATTTGCGCCCCCCCCCCCCCCCCCACTCCCTCAAAGATAAAAACACCACGATGTACTAATTTCGGTCATGCTGATCCCAAGTATCAGTTAATCTTTGCATTATAGTCTACACTTGTTCCAAATTTGGTTGAAATCCAATGAATGATTAATATGTTATCGTGGTAACAAACAACCGAAAACAGACTGATGGACATGTGCACACATAGACAACCTGAAAGAAAATGCCTCCAGCCTTCGGCTGTGGGGGCATAAAAAACGAAGATTCTCTACAATTTATTACATCTATTAAAGCAGGCAGTGTCATTGTTGGTGGTGATGTTGATTAGCCCCGGTCAGTTCTGCTCGAACATACCCTCAGCACAGAGATAGCCGATCGATCTTCTGAGAGCGACCCAGAGATCACTCACATCTACGATGTTGTGCTCTTGCCTCCATGCAGCCAGGGTCACGCAGTCTTCCATAAAGTGTTTTGGTGTGAGTGGGGTAGTCTAGGAGCGGTTGCAGGTGTCAGTGGTGTTGTTGAGTATATGTTTGCACTGTAAATGTTGTGGGTGAACAGATGATTGTGAATGTTGTGGGTGAATCAGATGAACAGATTTCACAACAGATGTGTGAAAGGTGAACACGATCAGACCTGGGGAGTAATTTATCTTTGTTGTCGATCGGTGCGGAGTTCGTGCTCAAGATACTGTTTGGGCCCAGGTTATTGATTGCGCTTGCAATGATGTGGGTATGGATGTGTTTGCTGTTGTCGTTGATCAGTGGGGGATATTTTGTAGGATGTCATTGTAGTATAGTCTTAATATGTCTAGGGGTCTGTGGGTGGTTGGACATGTAGTGGCTTGGGTGATTAGGGTTGGTACTTGCAGTTGCAAGGAACTGCACACCTCTCATGTCCAAGTGGTCTTTGATTTTTTAACATTTTTGCCTATGCGTGTAGTTGCTTGATGGGTGTTGTTAATGTGCAACTTGTGATGATGTAATGGGCTTTGTTTTGTATGGTCTGTAGGACGTGTTAAGATATGTTTTTGATAGGCTGGAGGCCCAGGATGAGATGGTATAGTCAATGACTGATCTTGTGTACTGTTGGTATATTGGTGATGCTGTTTCTTTGTGGTGTCCGAAGTTGGTGCTTGGGAGTGCCCCCAAGTGTGTTCAACCTGGTTGTGCATGTGTTTCTTTCATGTTTGTGATGTGATCTCAGCATAACATGGATGTGTTAAAAGTGACACCTAGTATTTTTGTTTGGTGTGTGCGTGGGGGATAGTGATGTTGATCAGTTTGATGTTTGGTGCAGCGCAATGTTCCTCGGTGTAATTTGTGAAAGGAGTGACCGTTCATTTTAAGGGGCTAGTGTTAATCTGTTGATGGTGAGCCAGGTTTGTAAAGTGCTGAGGAAGGGTTGAAATTGTGCTGTGGTTGTGTTGATGTTACTCTGGGTAGAGGCATATCGTCAGCATACAAGGCTACAACAAGTCGCCTATTTACATCATGGATGTGTTCCTAAAAACTGTGCCGTTTTACGAAATTATGTTATTTGGATATGATTTTCCCATACACACAGTGTTACAATGGGGAGGGGAGGGGGTGGGGAGAGTGCATTTCTAAGGAAAAATTTGGGTCAACCTAACTTAATTTAAGCCTCACTTAGGTACATATTGAAGAAAAAAATTCAACAAATCAATACAGAACATGATTGAAATAATGTACATACACAAATAGACAATTTAATAGTGCGAGTTGAGAGTGGAAGGACTGCAGGGAGGGAGAGGCAGGTGCTACCATGCTTTGGCATAACATCTGAGCCAGCTAAGCAATATAAAGGTACTCACTCACACCTGGAACCCAAAGAGCGGTTTGAATGATCACAGCACTGGATACGGGGTGCCTTCCGTGCAGACACTTATCGTCATGTACCCAATCTGTCCTTTAACGGACGATTAATAACTAAAGCCCTTTGCGAACAGGACAACTCGAATCACTCAGAGACCAAGTAACTTCATATGCGTATGTAATAAGTAAACGGGAGGGAGAACAAAGGACACAAAAGCATTTGTTTACACAGTTTATTCACAAAGATAGGCACTCAAGATATCAGACGAATGGAAGTACACTGTACTTAAGTACACTGCCCAGAACGAAGCCACCAATGACATCGTTAATCTTCTTCTTCTTTCGGCTGCTCCCGTTAGGGGTCGCCACAGCGGATCATCCGTTATGATCCGCATAATGATTTGGCACAGGTTTTACGCCGGATGCCCTTCCTGACGCAACCCTGGTCGCCTCTTAGGCTCTCGTCACACCTTGACGTTTTAGCCAGCGTATGGCAAGGTATCAAAATGTATGTAAAACGCCTGCGTCGCTGAACTATTGATGTTTTTTTAAGTTTTGGGCGTATAATACCGTGTTGGACGTATGCATAACGTATTAGTAACGTACACAGAACGTTTCAATCACATATAGATAACTATACCAACGATGCTGAGCGTGTTGTCAGCGTTCACAACCTATGCCCAACGATAGTCTAACTATGCATAGCTCCGCGGCCGAGGATCACGTGGCGTAGGCTATTAATAGGCTGCGGCTCGACAATTCAAATCATAACCGCACTAAATATCGAAGTGTGAAGCCGCTGTCACACCTTGACGTTTTAGCCAGCGTATGCCGACGTTATAAAAATTGCCGAACCAAGCTGGCACACGTCGAATACGTTATGGGTACGTTTGTATACGTTAAGAGCACACTGGCATACGTCGTAGTACGCTGGCAGACATCGTAGTATGCTGGCATACGTCATCATACGCGCGAGTACGTCGAGAAATTTTCAGCATGTTGAAAATTTCTCGACGTACTCGGCGTATGACACACGTTCCGCATACGCTGGCATAAGTTGTAGGCACGTTACGCGATCGTTGACACACGTTACTTGTACGTTACTCATAAGTCGAAACACGTCAAGGTAATGGTTAGCGTCAGTGTTCAAGACTCCCTGGTTTTTTTTTGGTTTTTTTTTTTTTTTCGGCGTGACGGTGATGTTGACACTTCGATTTCTAGTGCGGTTATGATTTAAATCGTTGAGCGGCAGCCTATTAATTATATTATATCATAACCGCACTAGAAATCGAATTGTCAACATCACCGTCATACCGAAGAAAAAAAAAAAAAAAGAAAAAAAAACCAGGGAGTCTTGAACAGTGACGCGAACCATTACCTTGACGTGTTTCGACTTATGAGTAACTTACAAGTAACGTGTGTCGACGTGTGTCAACGATCGCGTAACGTGCCTACAACTATGGCCAGCGTTATGCGGAACCTGTGAGTCATACGCTGGCATACGTCAAAAAATTTCAAGCATGGAAAATTTGTCTAACACCTCGGCGTACTACTACGTATGCCAGCGTACTACGAAAAAAAGCCAGCGTACTACGACGTATGCCAGCGTGCTCTTAACGTATACAAACTTACCCATAACGTATTCGACGTGTGCCAGCGTTTTAGCCAAATTTTGCATACGTCAGGCATACGCTGCTAAATCGTCAAGGTGTGACAGGGCCTTTACGACACAGGGATATGGTACACCTATTCTAACCGGGGCATACACCGGGCCCAGTACACTGGTACTCACTTCACCGACCTCGGAAGGATGACAGGCTGAGTCAACCTCCTGGTGTGTATTAATTCAAGCGGCCAACGGGGCTTGAACTCAGGACCTTTTGGATCCCAAGCCGCTACCCTAACCACGACGCCAACACCAGGCTGCGATGACATCATTAATATATATTATATATACATATATATATATATATATATATACATATATAATATAATATTATATATATATAATCTATATTAATATTTCGGTGCGCCCCTTTTTTTGTTCCATCAGATTTTTGTTACTGCATGAAATGAAACAAGCTTTGACATATATAGTAATGAATTATTGTCTTCCTTAAGAGGCCCCTCAAAATTCGTTTTGATGATTATGGTAGTTAAACAGTTCAAAAACTCCATTTGCAAAATGGGAGGAATTATTGCACAAAAAAGAAGTAAAAATGTTTCCCATTTTTTAGAGGACCACTAAGATGAGTTCGGCTCATAGAATCACGCTCCATTTGGAGAAAAACAGTTGAGTTCATACCTGACGAAATTGCACTTTCCATGTGCCGTAGTTTCTTCACAAAACCATGACTTTCTGACCAAGTACAAAGTATTTCTTTGCTTTTATATACATGGTTGCCGTTTGAAATTTTCATCGACCGATACCCGCTGCCCAGCCGGACCAACTGCCAACAAAGTATCGCCCGGTCAGTTACGGTTAAACCCAAAATCATGATCATCGTTTATGTGTGGAGGTGAGTACTGACAGTGTACTTGGTCTTTTCTGTGTGGGTGCGGGATTGAGCACGTGCACATAAAAATCTGGCAACCCAACTTGAATTGAACAACAATGGCCGCTTGATCCTTGAAATTTGAACCGACAGAAACAGCCTTCGAGCCTTCAGTGCTTCAGTGAGCCTTGAGTCTACCGCTCCGTAAAAGTACTTCTTCAACCGTCTCACAAGTAAGAGTTCGATCGTGATGGCAGATGCCAATAATAACAAGGAATATGAAGACTCCTCAAGTCACTCCTCTGATGAAAATTCTGTTGCAAGCATCCCCCCAAGTCCAAGCCCTAGCCTTGATCCTAACAGTGATATTGAACATCCTCATAAATCAATGGATAAAAATGATATAATATATTGTTTAAAATACATTCATGCGATCTGTCTTTTATCATATGTTGCCAGTGACGCCCGTCGAAGACAGGCACCTTTACTAGATATATATATATATATATATATATATATATATATATATATATATATATATAATATATATATATATATATTATATATATATAAAACACTCGTTTCCCACGGGGAGTACTCGCCACGTGCCAAGTTTCAATTTTTTTCCCTGGAGCAGTTTCGGAGATAGAGGTCAAAAGTTTTTCCTTTTTTCCAACAAGGCTGCCAGAACATGTGACCTATGACATAATTATCATTAAAACATTCTACATGAGTAATCGCACCTATGGTGAAAATTTTGTGTCGATCGAATAAGCGGTTGCAGAGAAAACAGAGAAAATTAGCACGGACGGACGGACGGACTTAAGTACATACGGATGGATGGACGGACAACCAAAAAAAACATAATGCCTCCAGCGACTTTGTCAGCAGAAGCACAAAAAGCAGGTGACATTTCAATAATTTATTTGCACGATTTTTAAAGGGTGAAAGTTAATTTTTCACCGGGTACCCCTTCTCGTTAATATAATGCTTACAAAACGTGAATTGCAAGGATTTATTCCCCCAATATTTAGTGAAAGATACAGTATTTTGAGCAAGGATGCAAAGTGAGCAAAACCACAAATTGCAGCAAAGCCAAATTTTTATTTTTTGCTGTTGTTTGTTTGATGTTAATCACAATCAACATCTCAAATCCACTTGCACAGATGACTCTAATACTGTATTTTCCACTTCCCAATTTTTAGCTTTGACAGGTAAAATTACACATTTTGGACCAATCACAGCTTTTCTGAGATCCATGTCCTTTGCCAATGTGGATGAAAACATTAACTATGTAAAGAGGAAAGATAAAAGCACTGGTGAAAAATATTTCACCGGCCATCCCTTATTCCAGAGGTGATGTTGCTTTGTCAACTAGAACAGCACTCAGTAGAAACAAACGTCTGCCAGGCTGAACGGTTTACGTTTTGTCTCCCACTGATAGGCCGGATCCGGATTCAGACCTGAACCAAAATCAAATCGGCTTGTTCTTGTCACCTAACCAACTCATCCACCTAGTTTTGTCATAACTTGTCCACAACTTTTTTTGAGATATCGTGCTATATATTTTTGGCCCGATCTCTCAATGGTGAAGAATCACTTAAAAATTATAGTATCCAGATCCGGATCTTCAACAAAATCGAATCAATTCATCCTCATCACACACCCAACTTATCCAACAAATTTTGTCCGAATCGGTTGATAACCTTTTGAGATATTGTGCTCACAAACAGACAGACAGAATGGATTAAAAACATAACTTCCATCTACATTCGGTAGAAGAGATAAATCCAATATTCCTCATTGTACATGATCCTTACTAAGCCTTCCTCGCCCTCTGGGATATCGTTGCCTATGCAGTGGCCTGCAAAAGTATTCACCCCCTCCAAAGTTTTCACATGTTCATGTCACCTGAGCTTATTTCATGATGCTTTAAAATTAAGCTCAATATATAGTCTTCATCAACGACTCCAAGGAGGTAAAACTAAAAAAAAAATGCAGATAAAATGTGAATAAGTTAGATTTACAGAGAAAATCAGATGATTCTCAGTTGCATAAGTATTCAAACCCTTTGCTTAGTTAACTCTCAATCACTTCAGGAGCAAATTATTTGTTGAAAGGTTACAAAATAAGTGTAATAGGTTCACCTGTATGTAATCAGTGGTTTAAAAAATTAATCTCCCACACTTATCAAAGGAGTAATTAAGGTGCACTCACTTGGTCAACCAACAAGGCAAACATGGTGACCAAGGAGCTTTCCAAAGAAGTCAGACACTAAGTGGTGGAGAAGTACCGTTCAGTAGAAGGTTACAAGAAGATCTCAAAGTCACTTATTACCCCCTTTGAGTTCAGTGAAATCCATCATTAAAAAGTAAAAGACGTATCATACCACCCAGACTCTACCCAGATCAGGTCGCCCATCCAAACTCAGCAGCTGGGCAAGTGGGAAACTGGTTCGGTGTGTCACTGCAAATCCAACAATGACTTTGCAGGATCTGCAAAGCTCTATGTCTGAGATGGGAGTCGGTATTCATCAAACAACAATATCCCGTACCCTTCACCAAGCTGGCCTCTCTATGGGCAGGTAGCAAGAAAGAAGCTATGACTGAAAAAGCTTGTATGGAGTTTGTGAAAAGCATCTGAATGATACTGCAGGCATGTGGAGGAACGTTTTCTGGTTAGACGAGACAAAAATTGAAACTTTTGGTCTGAATTCAAAGTGTTTTGACTGGAGCAAGTCTAACACTGCACATCACCCAGTCAACACCATCCCTACTGTCAAGCATGGTGGTGGCAGCATCATGATATGGGGCTGCTTTTCATCAGCAGGGACTGGCAAGCTTGTCAGGATAGAAGGGACAGTGGACAGCACAAAGTGCAGGAGAATCCTCATTGAAAACCTACTTGAGTCAACCATGAATCTGAAACTGGGAGGGAGATTCACATTTCAGCAGGAAAATGGTCCGAAGCACAAAGCTAAAGCCACATTGGAGTAGCTGAATAAGAAGAAAATAAATGTTCTTGAGTAGCTTAGTCAACGTCCTGACTTGACCCCAATTGAACATTCATGGTGATACTTGAAGATTGCAGTCCATCAATGATCCCCATCAAACTTGGCAGAACTAGAGCAATTTTCACATGAAGAATGGACAAAGATGTCACCATCTTACTGGGCAAGCTGGAAGAGACCAACCCAAAAATACTCATTGCAGTCATTGCTACAAAAGGTGCTTCCACCAGGTACTGACCAACAGGGCTGAATACTTTTACAAACAGTGAATTTTGATTTGTTCATGTTTTTTACAGGTATTCCTGACATGTAACATCCTTCAACTATAATAGTGTTTAGTTTCATCTCTTCAGTTATGAATAAAAAAGTTCATTTGGAAAAATTGTTTCTACATAATTCGTAGTTCATCGAAATGTGGCATTATTGGTAGGGTTGAATAATTTTGCAGGCTACTGTGCATACCTCTCCGCAACCACCTAATGGCTCGTCTGTGTGTTGTAATGTTAACCCAACGATGACAACTCTCTATACACCTGCATTTCCCTAACAGAGATCAACTCGACGAACCATACATCCAAAGTCACTGTTCCTCAGCGAGGGTGATTTGAACACAACATTAGCTGGCTGCATGTCAGCTCTGCAACAACCAGCAATCATTGCTGCCAAGGCCTTTTGCGACCCCATCTGAAAACTTTAAAAAGCAGATTTCTGCAAGAGGTACATTCTCCCACCTAAATGAGGTAATGACATTTTCAAATCTCCAGTTCCTCCTCTACTCTCCTTGGTTCCCCTAACCATGTTTTTGTCAAGGCCCATATCTCTGGCTATTGTAAGGGAGCAACCTCAATACCACTGAATATTGCAACTTGCAGAGGCCAACTGACAAGGACTACATTCTGCCCACACAAAAAAGGACATCGCAACAATAGAGAGGGTTCAGCTTTCGGGCTACTAGATTTAAGGATTTCCAACCCCCCCCCCCCCCCCCAAAAAAAAAAAATTGAGAAAAAAAATTTTTTTTTTTGCATTTATACATGTTTTAAGTGATTTCCAACCCCCCCCCCCCCAAAAAAAAAATGGGAGAAAAGAACTATAACTCTGTCAGCACTGTTGACATCAATTTACTGATAAAGATATAAGGTTCACTCGAGGACCCAGCAGTATTGGCGGCAGAGGTTTTGCACTCTCCCGAGTGCTCCCCCTCTAGTTTAATCTGGTGTTGGTGTAGTGCAGGCATGATGGGCTGAATGGCCTCCTCGTGCATCAAATTTCCTTGTTAATTGAACCCTCTCCTCTCATCTTCTTTTCTCTCTCCTCCTAGTGGAGGCTCGAGTGCTCAAAGGCAGCATCTTTGGCCTAGTTCTGTTCCTAATTACACACGAACAATCTGTGTGATGCTCTGGAAGAAAAAAAAACCTCTTCCTTTTTGTAAATATTATGCTGTACAGCATCCCCATCCCAAGAGTAGCCAGATAGCAGCTGTGTCACTCTCTGCTGATATAGAATTGATTACATACTGATCTGATAAATGGAACATGTCCTCCAATTCTGGAAAATCTTAGTTTCACCCTGTCACTCCAGAACTGTAGCACAGTCAAACAAATCTACATATCCATATCCATGTTCAGCCACTGGAAGAGGTTCAGTCTATTGAACTTCATGACCTCACCATCAGCCATGACCACTCCTCGGCTAACCATTACAAAGCTGGCCTCCGAAGCCAGGTATCCTCCATTGTTCTAAGTCTTTCCTCGAAAAATCAGAACTACTCACAGCCTACAAGTCTTTTATCATTCGTTCAATGGATTGCTGCTTTCTCCTATAAGCTGGCAACCTAGCATCACGTCTGTCTCTCCTGTGTTCTGTGGAATCGAAAACTCTCAACATTACTGGTATCTTCAAGAATGAGTCCAAAGCACAAGGCCCGTTGGTTTGACATCACAAACAGGTCAATAGCCTCTGATTTAAAATCTTTTTTTGAATTAATATGCCTCTGCTGAAGTCGAACTCCTTCCCTTCCAGCCCTCCCCAGCAAGCACATCTTCTTCCAGTAATCCCCTTGGGGTTAAACTCCCAAATTCAGGCTTTCAACCCACTAATCCTTCATTCCTTTTCTCCTATTTCATAAACTACCTTGCCTTCCACTGGCTGTCTAATTGCTCTCTTCCTTCCAGGACTTCAAACAATCTCATGTCATTCCCCATCGCACATAGTGATCATTTTTCCTCCATTAATTGCCCTACCTAGAACAACCCACTTTCTTTAAGGTTTTTTCTTCCACAAGCAAACTCTTCCCTCTTTTCCTGTTCCTTTCTACCCCTGCGTATTGTGTTCAAGCGTTGCTCCACTGCCCCACTATCACATCGCTCTCCCATGATCTTTTCCTGCCTGGAGCCTGTGGCCTACTCTCCATCACCTTGCTCTCCCATGATCTATCTTGTAAAGAAAAAAAAAATCTGTGGTGTCCCAATATGCAAAGGTTCACAGCTTTTAATCTACCTCCACCCCCCCCAACACGCACTTTAACGCCATCCAACCAGCACTTAACCTCCACAGCACTTAACCCTTCCACCAGCACTTTAACGCCCTTCCACCAGCACTTTAACCCCTTCACACCAGCACTTTAACCCCTTCCACCAGCACTTTAACCCCTTCCACCAGCACTTTAACCACTTCCACCAGCACTTTAACTTCACCAGCACTTTAACCACTTCCACCACACTGAAACGCCTTCCACCAGCACTTTAACCCATCCACCAGCACTTTAACCCCATCCACCAGCACTTAACCCATCCCCAGCACTTTAACCCCTTCCACCAGCACTTTAAACCCCTTCCACCAGCACTTTAACCCCCTTGTCCACAGCACTTTAACCCCCTTCCACCAGCACTTTAACCCCATCCACCAGCACTGACCCCTTCCACACCAGCACTTTAACCCCCATCCACAGCACTTAACCCCTTCCACACACTTAACACACCTTCGACCTGCACTTTAACCCCTTCCACCAGCACTTTAACCCCTTCCAACCAGCACTTTAATAACCCTTTCCACCAGCACTTTAAACCCCTTCCACCGCACTTTAACCCCTTCCAGCCAGCACTTTTAACCACTTCCACCAGCACTATACCACTTCCCAGCACTGATTAACCACTTCCACCAGCACTGACGTTCAACGCCTTAACCATCCACCAGCACTTTAACCTCATCCACCAGCACTTTAAACCCTGCCTAACCAGCACTTTACCCTTCCACCACGCACTTTAAACCTTCCAACAGCACCTTTAAACCCCTTCCACCAGCACTTTAACCTCTCCACCAGCACTTTACACCCCCCACCAGCACTTTAAACCCCATCCACTTTCCTAGCACTGTAACGCCTTCCACCCAGCACTTTAACCTCCATCCACCAAGCACTTTAACGGCCCTTCCACCCAGCACTTTAACCCTTCCATCCTGCATTTAACCGCCATTTTTTTCTTTTTTTTTTTTTTTTTTTTTTTTTTTCTTCCACCAGCAACTTTAACGCCCTTCCACCAGCACTTTAACCCCTTCCACCAGCACTTTAACCCCTTCCACCAGCACTTCAACCCCTTTTATCCTATGACTGATATAACATATACTGATATGGCCCATATACTGATATAACACACCATTTGCCTTTGTGTCACCACCCATGCCATAACTATCCATCCCTCCCATCTTTCCACTCTGAACATCTGCTTGCTGATCTCTTCTGATACTATTATTCCCATGTCAATACCCCTTCCATCCCTACCCACGTGCAACAGCTTGTATCCTCATACCAACCTCCTCGCCCTGTCTCCTTTCCATCTGGTCTCCTGCACACGCAACACTTCCTCCCTCATTCTCTGCATCATCTCCACCACTTCGAACCACCTCCCCTCCATTGAACCCACATTCAAACTACCTAGCTGGACCTCGCTTCTGAACCACTGCCCGCCTGGCAGAGCTTGTACCATCTTGATCAGTTTGGGATTCTCCAGTTATCAATCAGCAGTGCTGCCCAGACTGACCTGCTCTCAGCATGCTTATAATCAGGTGAACATGAAATACTTCCATAGAAAAACATTGAACACCCCACCCCATGATCCCCAACATTTGACTTTTTCTTTTTATGAAGTGAATAAAGATAAAATTAATGAATATGCAAATGCTCAAACTGATCAGTGGCTCTTTGTCAAATCTGTTTGTATTTGCTGCCAGAGTTCCTCTTCTGAAAATGTAATCATGTGTGTCAAGTGAATCAAACAATCTTGACTTGATGGAGAGGTGAGCTTGTATTCATTTTCAATTTTTTTTTTTCTCATTTTATGAATCCACAATAACCATCTCTCTCAGGACACTCTCAGTGTCTTTAGACACTTGTGCCTTAATCTACCGAAAATCTGGGAAATAACAAAGATGGTAAAATTTAGAGCTGGATTTTTGGATGAATGGTTAAGGACTTGCTTCTTTCTCCCATGAGTGGTGTGGATTTGATTCCCATTGTAACCGATTCTCGTAAACATCAAAACTATACTTGACAAGCGTGGCGATTATACCAAGCACCCCTCAACATGAGCTGAGGGAGGAATTCATGTTGATGTGGATTAAAATAGGATGATTTAAAGTAAAATTTAGCAGTATCTCTGTGGAAATCAGCTTTTTAATTGTGCAATTAATATATCTGTACTACCTGCAATTGTTACTGACAGAATATCAATCAATAAAGTTTGGCACTGTTCACTCTCAATTTAATCCATTCTGTCTCTCCCACCCAACCCCCCAACCCCTTCCCCTTTCCCCACCATAGCAGGGTGAATTGATTTAGAACAATTGAAGCAAGAAATTTCCAGACAGACCTGGATCAAACTAGAATTAATAATAAAGGAACTAGCCAATGCAGACTAATCTGAAGCAGAATAAAAATGGAAGGGCACTCGGTAGAGCGCATACCTCCGCCACGTAATGCCTAATCCACGAGAACATATCGGCCCAATACATTGTTGAAATATCATGCTATACAGCACTACATCGTTTTTGGCCTTATTTCTCAATGGTGGACAATCACTTTGGAAATGAAATAATTATCGCATCCAGATCTGGATTCGGATTTTCACCGAAATCGAATCAATTCACCGTGGTCACACGTGTACCCAACCTGTCCACCACGTTTCATCTGAATCCGTCGACTATTTTGAAGTATCGCACTATATATCGTTTTTGGCCCTAAATCTCAATGGTAAGAATCACTTTAAAAATTCTAGTAGTCGGATCCGGATCCGAATCTTCACCAAAATCTAATCAGTTCATCCTTGTCACACACCCAACCTGTCCATAAAATTTCATCTATATCGGCCACAACTTTTTGAGATATCTGCACACAGACAAATAAACAAACAAGCAGTCATAGACTGGTACTTACAAATCGTCAACTGACCTCTGACCTTTCAATAAAAGCTGTCTCTAGAGAAGGTAGCGACGCAACCAGAAGTTTCTACGATGATTCTGTACAAAACCATCAAAAATCGAATGTTTGACCTCACTGTGACCTTGACCTTTGACCGATTTTTACAAAAGCTAATCAGCGCTAGCCATCACCCTCCTGAATCACGTGGTGTAATTTGACATTGGTAGCTTCTTCCGTTCTCGAGTTATCGTACCACAAACACACACAAACACACACAAACAAACACACAACACACAAACACACAAACCTAGTTAGTCCATGGTTCCCTAGTTAAGAACGGGTTGAGGAGTGTTAATAAAAACATTGTCGTGAATTTTGTTGTGTTGTGATCCCGAGGTTCCCCAATAAATCTGGTTAATTCGTATGAAGTTGCCGCTATGGATTAATTCGTGTCGCGTCGAGGAACGATCCGTCGATGGCATATAAAACAAAAATGTTACAGACTGGCAGAAAACGCTCGCATCTGACAAAAGCAGTCTGTAACCGGGGTTATATTTCCCAACTCAAGGTACAAGGATTACATTGGTATCGCGATTGAAGACGCGTGACCCGAGGCCTGTGCTGAGCCGGCCGGCGTTATAAACCCCGAGACAGTGGCCTGCTATATTATTATATATATATATATATATATATATATATAATATATTATATATATATATATATATATATCCGTATACAGAGATAGCCGAGCGGTTTTCCTATATTAGGAGGTGGACACATTGATCCTCGGAGATTATAACGCATGCAGGAGAGGTTGGGTGCAAGGCAGGCACGGGGAAGCACAGCACAGAGAGTTTATACTCAACCCCATGACAATTACACAGACACATCAACTTAAATAAACTGAGATTTAATGATGAACGCATGAAGCACGTACATTGACTGCATTTCTTATAGTCGGATAACTCTGCTCTTGTGTGTGTCCCTACCCCCCCCATTATAAATAAATCCCCTGTTAAATGTTTCAGCTCGTCTTTGTCCTTTCACAGAACACGTGTACAGGAGGTATAGAGATCGAAAGGATACAAGGAAGATTATTATTTTTGATGTATTTTTGAAGAACAGGTAAGATTGGGAATGGAAGGTTGTAGATCGGAAGAAATCGTGAAGGTAATGCGGAGGAGGTCAGCTCAGTTGAAAAGATGGTGTCCGCAGGAGGAAGAAGAAGAGGAGGAAGCAAGAAGAAGAAGAGAGGAAGCAGAAGAAGAAGAAGAAGAAGAAGAGAGGAAGAAGATCGAGACTTGTGAGTGTGCAAGGAGGAAGGTTTTTTTTTAATTTATGACAAGAATAGTGTAGTTGGAGGGATGGGACGTTGGGAAAGTGGGGAAGATAGAAATTGAATGTAATGGGGAGAAAATACAAATAAACACGATCGTACACCAAGGGGAACGATGGGTTGGCCTCAAGCACTCGGTAAGACAAGGTCGACGAAAACTCACAAAATAGCACGATTTTTTGAAACAAAACCGAACTAGGAACACACACAGTAACATGTAGGTGCGAAAATAAACAGTTAAAATGGGACAGATAATGACCGGAAACTTAACTTTCAGATCGTCAGCAGAGAGCCCTGAAGGAGACCTGCCAAAGCTCCAAACCCAGAACCGGAATCAGAACCGGAAATAATCAGAATCCTTACTATAATAAGCGGACCGGCGTTTGTGAGTTTGTTTGTGGGTTTGTTTGTCGGGCTACTCCTCCTACAGTTCTGGCCCAATTATATTCAGACTTGCTACAGAGGATCAGCATAACCCCAATTCATGCATAGGGGTGTTTTTATCTTTGCCAGTGGTCTTGGGGAATTGGGGGGGGGGTTAGGGGGGGGCACAAATTCTCTATAAATGTGTATCATGTAGCACCGCCTCCAGGTGGGGGAGGGTATTACAAGTCTCCACCATTTACAGTTACAGTATTCTTGTCCCCACGTTTTCCAGTACAGTGAGGTGTTTTGAATTATAAGCAGTAGGTATGTTTTTGCTTCGTGCACGTAACCCGGGTTATTTTTCGACGAGCAGATACCGTCTACGACAGGTATGGTGACAGACGGATCACAATACTCGGTTACAGTAGTTTCTTTGGATGTTTTGCACCGCATTCAACAGCTCAATTCATAGTGGTGCATGTCTGGTGCCCATGATAGCGTTTGAGACCGGTTGCTTTAGATTGTTGGCCTTGAACATATTGCCGGATTGAGTAACACGAACGATTTGACATATTCATCGTTTCTATATTACCTCCATGGCAGGATAAAGTCGAAAATGCTGAGTTGAACAAACGTCCTGAACTCATGGACTTAGTTAAGTAAAGCACGTCATCTGGGACCCGGCCGTCGGTTTGCCGCCGAACGCTGCTGATTGTGACGTCATCGATTCCCTCTTTGAAAATTCTATCTATATTATATTTTTTGAATCCGCTAACACCTGCGTAAATACATGGAACACATAATGTGAAGATTTCGGAAGTATGAACAGAATATGTTCGGAGAAAAGTGTGTTAGAAGTTCCAGGCTTACGCCCATTATATTATGATGATGTAGAGCTGTCACTTGCCAATACACTTCCCAAATAAAGGTATGCGTCAGAAGAACGTTTTGCATGCTTGGAACAAGATCACCCGTAAGGAGGGTAATCTGCTAGTCACTAGAATTTAACACGAGTGGAGGCCAATTAACTTGGTGTGTGATTATGCAGGTGATTGGTTTCACCTGAGCTAATTTACAATTGCTATTATAAGGGGGGTGGACACTTATCCAACCAAGATAATCTAGTTTTGTATTTTTAATTAATTTTCTGAAATTTGTAGAATTTTTAACTTGGAAGTTGTGGGTTACGATGTGTAAATAAAAGGTGGAAAAAGTCTGATTTAGTGCAATTTAATTCCATGCTTTTTGGCAACAAAAGGTGAAAATTTTGAAAGGGGGTGTAGACTTTCTATAGGCACTGAACATTTCCCTTTTGTAATAAAAGTAAGAATCTCAATCTCTCTCAGTGACAGACACAGACACACACCAATTCCCTTGAGGAAGTTCAGTCACTCAAACTCCTGCATCTCACCATCAGCCATGATCTTTCTTGGGCAAATGACATTGCAAAGTTGGCCTCCAAAGCCATTCACCGAGTAGCCATCCTTCATTGTACAAAGTCCTTCCTTGGCAAAACTGAACTACTATCCACCTACAACACTGTGATCTGTGGCTTGTTGGAGTACTGCTCTCCCCTCTGGGCTAGCTCCACTGCATTATACTTGCTCAGCTTGACGTCCTGGAAACCAAAGCCTTCAAGATCATTGGAATCTCTCGTTTTCTAAAGCCTCCTTTCTGGTCTTTCACCTTCTGCTCCTTCCGTGCTTTGTCCCCCCCCCCCCCCCCCCCCCAGGTTTCTGCAGGGTGCCACAAACTCCGTTCTGCTGAAACTCCCAAAATCCAGAATCATTGCTCACCTCCATTCATTCATTTCTCTTTTTCACCGCCTGTGGAACGAACTTCCACATTCTCTTTAACTCATTGTGCAAGACCCTCCAGGTCTTCAAGACAGCTGTTCACTACCATATCAAATCATCTCATCCAACACCATGATCTTTACTATCCCCGCCAACCCCACCCACAACTCCCAAGCCAACCTCTTTCCAAATTCCCAGTGTACCTTCCCGAGAGTTTGCTTCTGTAAGTTAACCATCTTGTTCAACCTGTGCGCCCTCTACTACCCCCTCATTCTTTCCCACATCTCTCATCCGTCTCCATCTATTTTGACCCTCAACCCTGCTGCTGGTGCCCTCTCCCTGCCCCCACCCCTTTCTCCTGTTCCGTTCTGTGTTCTAGCTCTTCCACAAGCCATAAATTTGTGTTCAAATTTTTTTTTAAAGATGAACGACGATGAATGCTCAAGAATGTAAGGAGGGGGATAAAGAGGGGCTTACACAGACAATTTTTTTCGAAATCAGATCCAAGATGGTCGACTGGTAGACATTTTGTTGCTTTAACATGTCCCCAAACATTTCTCCGACATGCATGGTCCGATTTTGTTCAAACTTGGCACTAGCACAGTACACAATGGCATACACCGGCACCGACCGCACTCTGTAAAACCGCATGCCTCCAAGGCAATGCCACACAGCACACAGCAATGCCAAGGCAGCTATTTCAATAGTATGTGCATTATTTAGCCCTTTTCCATATGTCTAGTGGGTAAAGGGGAAAGATGCATTGCGTGGAGGGAGCTCTTTCAGTTAGATCTCTTATATCTCTTTAACCTTTACTTTTTCTTCGACACCCCTTTCTCTCACAACAAGCTCGAATGAGCTAAGATCCTCGTCCTCTTAATGATGACGTCATAAAAACGAATATGACGTCATTGTGATGTATCAGGTTTGCGATAAATTATCTGTGCTAATGCCTGGCTTGATTCCCGCAAACAAAATTCAAACAGCTTGCCTAGTTTCGGAGATAATGGTATAAGCGATTTCCATTAGCGGCGATATTATGACGTCAACTTTTTTTCTAGGAAGAATTTACAAAATCGGAGATGGTTACTGCCTGTGTGTGAGCTTTCTGCATATACATGGCAAGTTTCACGAAGATCCGATTAAAACTCTGGGTTGTGAAACAAAAAATGTCAAAAAATAGGAATGACGTCATAAAAATTGATATGACGTCATAGTGATGCATCATATGTGCGGCAATTCATCTCTGCTAATGCTCTGTTAGATTCCCGCAAACAAAATTCAAAAAGCTTGCCTAGTTTCGGAGATAACTTTTTAGGCGATTTCCATTAGCGGAGATATTTTGACGTCATAACTTTTTTTCTAGGAGGGATTTTCAAAATCGGAGATGGTTACTGTCTTCGCAGGGTATTTTTTACATATATATGCCAAGTTTCAGGAAGTTTCGATGAAAACTGTAGGCTGTGAAACAAAAAAGTCCACAAGAACAACAACGTGAGTAAGACTTAGAGATCCTCCACGAGGATCTAAAAAGCACGCAAGCATGCCAGCATGCAAATCAGAAAACACTACTAGAAACTGAGCATTCGCACTGCGAGTGCATACGGTACCTTAGCACTCCAATTTGCCGTTCAAAACTGCACGCCAATTCTCAACCCCCATTTCGCCTCAGACCTTCATTCCGCTCACCAAACAATACCATGCTCATCACAACCAATTCATACGACTACGAGAAATCCCCACGACAACCCACGCTTACATTTTCCACTACGAACGCAACCTTTATTCACAATCTCATTACAAGGAACTTTAACCTCTTCCCCACAAGGCCATGTTACAATCCTCTCTCACTACAAAAGCCACATGTTCACACTACTCTACAACTGCCACATGGTCATCAAACTCTCACCATAGCCTCAAATGACCCGGAGGAGATGTAGGTCGGGTTATTTCGGGGCATAACTCGAAACGCGAACGTGCACTGGAATTTCTTTAGGGACATACGGGTGGCGCATCCGATTTTGTTCAAACTTGGCACAAGCATAATACATGGTGGTATACACATGGCCCTTGCTTTATTTTGCAATCTAATCAAAGATGGTCGACTGGTAGACTGGCGGCCATTTTAGTTGTACATAAATGTGGGCTAGCCCTTTCACTCCACACAGCAAAATTACTAAAACAACTGGGGCTAAGACATTTTATGTCTTTTTTACTTGTGACTCATGGGAATTGCACCACACTTATGCTAACATGTACTATGAAATAAATGTTCTTACCTATCCCCCATTTTACTCCCAACACCAGATACATAACAATACCTTCAAGATTGCTGATTAAGTGATGAAACCACAAGCAAAACAAAATACTCACGCTGTATTAAAGGATGGTCATTTATCTTTAGAAATACTAATAATACCGAAATTCCATTTTTTTTCTTTACCGGTTAAATAAATACATAAATAAAAATTAATATCACATATCCTCACACATTATTTAGTGAAATTCAAGCAAGTTCACTTGTACTGCTCAATTCATGCAATTTTGAAAACCTTTCACTTCATGCAACTCAAATCAATCCCATTGTGAGAAGATAACATTTTGCCCAGTCAAACCCTTCAATTGCAGGAGATAAATGACGTTATTTTTTAGTTTGGTCTCAGGCCAAGATGACTCACTTTGTTAATTGGTCATTAGAGCTTCTTCCCTCGAGTTAGAAAGTGTGGGCATAATATCTCACCAAAACCACCAATTATCATAATAGTCAAAAAGTTTTTCTCCTTTTAAAAAGTAAACCAAAAACTCGACTTCTATTTGCAATAGTATCAATTAAAAAAACTGCTGATACAAAGTATGACACTGACTGGAATGTACAGAAAAAGACTTGCTGACACAGGACCATTCTTTCCTGGGTTGGGGGAAACCATTTTGACTCCCTCTTGTTAAAAGCCATTGCCTTGATTATACGTTCACATCAAAAACTAGTGTTCCATTTTTACCAATCTTAACTTTATCGGCTGTTATTAACCCCATGCTTTAAAAAAGAAAAACCAAAAAAACTGAGGGACATTGTAATTGGCTCCATCCGTCTGTCTGTCTGTATGCCTGTGTCTGTCTGTCTGTCAAAGGTATTGCCTCCTGAATGGTTGTACAGGAATTCACCAAACACATGGCAAGAAGGTGTGAGAGCAGTATCATTGTTGGCCCCACATCCTGGGGTCTTGGGGCAGATTCAAAAGGTTAAGTACCAAAAAATGCAATTACAGGCACATTTTAAAACATTTTTTAAATGAAACATTGGATATGTAATAAACATTGAGGGACGCATGAAACATTAAACGAATTTTTGGATTTGACCCCCGGTTCATGGCTCATAGGGTGGGGACTTACGGTCACAGGGGTCAAAACGGGGAAAAAAATTTAACTCAAAATTTGATATTGGGTCATTCCTGGTGGAAATTTTTGCCATCTTTCAACTTTACTTTTAAGGTGGGAAGCGTGGGGATTTGCAATGGTGCGTCATCGACCGTTCGAGTTACAATTAAATATACCTGGTCTCGGGATGAATTTGGGGTATTGTTGTCACTCATTTGGTGATTGGGAAAGCCCGTTGAGGGTTGATTGGCTGCGACGATTAAACGCCGCACACCAAGACAGTCACACGTCTCCAGCTCTCCCGGCCTAATTAGCGTAGCGTTCAGCCGGCTCAGAGAACCCAACCAGTACAGTACCGTGACTTGTGGACATGTGATCCAGCTGGGGTATTCAAAGCGATTGACCGTTATGTCGCATTGAGGTGACTCACTGGACTCGTACCAAGCAACTGGTACAACCGGACGACTACAATAAAAACAAGATCGCCACCTTGGCTGCTTGTGCTCTCAATATTCCTCCACCTGATAACTGTAGGCAATAAACAATATCACCATATCCAAGCCAACCCAACTCTCTCCATCCACGAAAACAAGCAAAACTTACCTACCTCCCTCCCGTATCAAGTCAGGCAAGCCATGGGATCAACGATTTAGCATTTGGCACCCAAGAGCACTATTGACAATGCTGGGAAAGTACCAACATCCATAACAAATACATGCTTCCGAAGGCAACAGAAGAGCCTCTTAGATTATCTATCCCAGAAACAATGGCCATGTTGAAAAAGATTTGCATGTGCCATGCCCGGATGGCTCACCATATGTACCATTGGAAAATCAAGGCGAGCATAAAATACAACTGCAAGAACCCTGACCAAACTGTGCACTATATAGTTAACAATTGCAAAATACTGAGCAGTGGGCAATGGAACAATCTATGGAGGTGCAACTGATGCCATTATTTGGCTGATAAACGTCGACTTGGATGTATGGGTTATTTGTTAAGCCATACACAAGAAGAAGATTGTACCACATGACAGGAAGATTTTGGTGCTATCGTGCTATCGCCAGCATCCCGGCCACATTCCAAATTCATGCTCTAACCGACAGGGGGCACTGCATCAATGGCACAGCCACACTCCCAGCAAATATTTTATGCAAACGCACAGCGACAGGCTGCAAAAGAAAGAATAATGCAGAGGCCTGCTGGAGGTATTTAGATTACAGTAGATCTGAGAACCAGTGTGGACTCGGTATCAATTTTAATTGCACCATGTCGCCGGGGTATATAGATTATGTTGGATCTGAGAATGAACGATCTATATTAAAGCAGATCTACACGCAAGCTCACACACTCACACACACACTCACTCACTGACAGACTGATTACAATAGCCTCCAATCCCTTCGGAATGGACACGGTTAATCAACAAGATTGGACTGTCAATGTCCTTTCCAGCATTGATCATCAGTAAACATAACCTAAAAGCCTTTTCACTCTCATCATTATGCTTCCCAATTCCCCGGTCGACTTTCCTATCTTAAAATTGCTTTCCACTCCTGGTACAAAGGTATTGTTTTATGGTTTTTTTTTTGCATGTGTTGC
This sequence comes from Eptatretus atami, assembly GCA_035128595.1. NCBI lineage: Eukaryota > Metazoa > Chordata > Myxini > Myxiniformes > Myxinidae > Eptatretus > Eptatretus atami. The sequence continues at coordinate 53,326,016 of CM068954.1, read as the reverse complement.
CTACTGTTTAAAAACAATCACTCAAGCCGTTTGAATCTATTCAATGCAGCTTTTTACAAAGTGAAAAATTAATTTAAAAAAAAATTAAATGACTCAACATGAATATAACACTTCCTGAATAATAAAACATTTCAGCACTACAACATGACAACCTCCCCCACATACATGACACATTTTCCCCTCCCATATGATCTTCATTCCATCCACCATGCTGGTTTTTTTTGATATTTTAAAACTGCACGATGCCCGTGAAAAAAAAATTTTTGGGGGCAAACATAGTTTCAGCAAAATATATTTGAAACAACACGAATTTCTGAACAGCTCTCACGGGAAGCTGAATTAAGCTCTTCAATGCCGTGAGGATGTGCGCAGAGGTTATGTGGATACGCCATGCAATAACATCATCATGGTTCCAACATCATTCTAACTTGTTTTTGTTTTGTTTTATTCTTTCAGTAGAGTTTCAATGCAAGAATGTCTAATGCAGGTCAAACCAACCAAAAATATTTTCGATACAATAAGGATGTGGATGAACACTTTTTTGACGATTCGGACAGTACCTGAGTTGTGAGTTGTAAAATAGTTTTGCTAGCAAATTTGCATATTACAATTCACAATTTTTCATGAGGGTGCATTTTTTGATTCAACAACTGTCATAGTTGTTGATTCAAATGTTGATGTAGTTGCGGATTCAACTTGGGAGAAATTGATGGCGTGCCATCACAAATCTCCACGCCACCCACCTAAAGTAAAGTTGAAAGCTGGCAAAATGTTCCACCAGGAATGACCCACTATAAATTTTTGAGTGAAAGAAAAAAAATCTTGTTTTTGACCCCTGTGACCCTAAGTCCCCACCATCTGGGGCATGAACCAGGGGTCAAATCCAATACATCGTTACATATTCACGAGTCCTCCAATGTTAATTGCATAGTTTCATTAAAAATATTTTTAAATGTGCCCACAATTACATTTTTGGTGTTTGACCTTTTGACCCCGCCCCATTGCCCCAGGAGGGGCAGGGCAAAAAAAATGATACTGCTCTTGCAAATTTGTGCCATGTGGTGATCATAACTACAAGATTGGTGAATTTTTGCCCAACTGTTTAGGAAGAGATGGTGTGACAGACAGACAGACCTGATTGCAATATCCCCCCCCCCCATTCCTTTTGTTAAAGTGTCAGCATAACAAGGAAACCTCTTTGATTACAAGGATATATCTGTCTCTGTCTCTGTCTGTCTCTGTCTCTGTCTCGTCTCTCTCTCTCGCAACCTTATGGCTGCTGGTTGCATCATTGGTGAGGGACGCGGCTATGCCACTGATGCAGTGTCCCTATTACCAGTACGCTGGTACTCATTTTGCCGACCTCGGAAGGATGACAGGCTGAGTCAACCCCACCTGGTATTAATTCAGCGGCCAACTCAAACTCGAACTCAGGACCCTAGGATCCCAAGTCAACTGCCTAACCGCTAAGCCAACACCAGGCTTTGAACAAGGAGAGCTAAACATACATTTCTAACATAGACCACTTCCTTGTAAAAGTAGGTAAACATCCAGATTCCTTGTTAAAATGTGGAATTCCTCGCTTTGATTCCTCTCAAGCCACGACTTGAAATCAGAGATGAACAGCCGTTTTGAGTTATTTTAAGTTCAGTGCCACAGACTCAGCATGGACTCCACAGAAGCAACTATGTTTAGAAAGGCATGGGTGGTGGCAGATCTACCAAAACAAAGGTTTGTATTCGTTCAAGTTGCAGCTATGCTTTCACAATTTCCGACAAAGTTGATTTCCCTCCAGCTATAAAACTTCTACAGAAGCTATCGCATGATATTGACATGATTAAGACTGGCTTTGGAGAAAAGCATATTAAAGGTGAGTTTTCCGTGATAATATTCAAATCATTACATCAAAATAATTCTGGATTTCTTTGACCCATTTTCACTTTTGAGCAATTTTCAAAATAATCTTTAGCATATCACTTATTTACAAGCTGCATCGCATACATGTTTCTGGGACTGATGAGGTTAACATAATGCTTTCACCTTGCAAACACAGAGTAGTATCTACATATTGAACAGTACGCTCAAAAATAAAAAATAAAAATTACATTCTTCGAAGAAAACCGATCCATCGATTTCTCCTCAGACTGAAATGCAAACAAAGATATTGGAGATCACTCGAAGGCAGAGGTCACTCAGCACCACAAAGAAGACCGCTGGCAATACATGTACTGTGATCACCGAAAGGCTGACATTCCGACACAGCCAAAAAGCATACAATTATACGGATGCTTTTGACAAGGTAGAAATCACACAAGCCTGGCATGATGTAAATGTGTTACAGGATTTTCACAAAAAGTCACGATTCAAACCTTATCTAGAGCCCAAGTCGATGCAAATACAAATATTTCTCACAAAAACAGCTTCACAGCACCAAAAGTTAGCATTATACTGGGCCATAGGTTTAGGATTTTAAAGGCAGGTGCTTATCAATGAGTATTTAGAAAACATCTTCAAGGCACCTGCCACAACCCAGCTGGAAGCTTGGAATTTAATTAAGGCAACTGCATACCACCAGTTTTTAGAACACAGTGAGCTGTTTATCCAAACAATCAGATTAAGCAGTCAGATTGCATTCCTTCAAAAGGCTAGCTGTCATGCTGCAAGATGCACATCTATGTAGCATCAATAAATCCCATGACAAGAAGCATAGGTTAGCTTATAAGATCATAAAAAAGCAATAATACATATACAATATACATACATATGTATATAATATATATATATATAT
>CM068954.1:53300323-53317467 GCA_035128595.1 Eptatretus atami | reverse complement strand
GCGGGAAAGGAACCAGGTACGGTTCCTAAAAGCGAAGTAAAGTGGAAGATCTGTGCGAAAGAAATAGAACTAGTTGCTAGACCAATCACGCGGAGAAAACAACAAAATACAGCCGCAAATGTGATGAAAACTGCATGCCAGAGCGGTGATCAAAAGCCTGAAAGAAAAATACGTTGTTATCGAAGACCGTTCAGAGCAAATACGTATACTTAGCAATATTGCTCGAATATGAGCATCAAGGATGATGCAGTGAATTCAGTTGCTCCAAAGACTTCGCTGTAGCAAGCCAAAAAATTTAGAGAAAGAAAATGGATGCTATCGCTCCAAATTCCCAAAACAGGTAAAAATATTGCCTGACGAAGTGAAATCCGCCTTAACCGAAATTTACCGAATGATGAATCAGCGAATAAAAATGCCCCGGGAAAAAAGGACTGTGTGGTGTCAGGAGATGGAAACATGGAAAAGACAAAGATTCAAAAGCGCCTCGTACTAAACAATCTCAAGGAACGTTCAGAAATTCAAAAGACAGAACCCTGGCTTGAAAGTTGGATGCGCAAAGTTCGCCATGCTCCGTCCTCGGAGTGTTTCTGGCCGGTTCACCCCTGGCTGTACACACCAGTTATGTTATGTACGAACGATCCAAAATGTGAAACTCATGATGTTTGGTTCCAAATGCCACAGATAGCCAACTTCCTAGCTATCATCATTGTGATAGCACACATATTTGTAACCAGCACAACCGGCAATGTTATTTCAGAACTGTGAATATTATGTTGCCCATCAATTGAAGACTCAAAAACCGAGCTACTGAGTGCTTATGAACTGAGGATAATGAATGAAATTCAGTTTAAACGGTGGACAGTCCATCTGACAGATCAACTAGAGCTCCAGTCCTGCCTATGGGAAGAATTAATTAATCAAGTTCTGTGAAACGCCGGTGAAAATAGTGACACACGATATCATTGCCAAGCCAATCTCGAGTTTCGTGAAAAATAAGAAAGAAAACGAAATACGGTGAAGGAGAATTGTCATTATTGAGACTTCTCAGAGAACATTCGTTTGTCGTACCAGGATGCGGCCCAAGGATTCCATTCGAACTGCTCTCAAGCGACAATCACCCCTGGGTTTACATATTCAAATCGGATGATGCGCAAATTAAACCACGATTCGTTCACGATTATATCAGCATGCGCAATACTCACGACGTTGTCTCAGTCCACCTCTTCCAAAGAATGCTCAATTGAACACTTGAAATCATAGCTTTGGAAACTAAATAAACTTTACTATATCTCAGACGGTTGCGCTGGCCAATATAAGAATGCAAAGCCTCATAAACCTATGTCGTCACAAATCAGAGTATGGTATTGACGCCAGAATGGCATTTTTTTGCCACAAGTCATGGCAAAGGGCCCTTTCAATGCGGTGGGAGTACAAAGTCAACGAGAAGAAAGCAACACTGTGAGCCTGCGTAGACCTTAGACAGTCAAATTATGTCTCCAAAAGATCTTTTCGCCTTTGCTGAAATGTTTGAATGAAAGAAATCGGTTACAGGATACCAAGAGGCGTATCACGAGGAAGAACGAAATCTGGAAAGAAAAGGTTAAAAACGCGCCCAAAACTATACTGTGAACTTCAAAAAACTTCATGCTTTCACCCTATTTCTTGAAACTGCTCTTCAAGTACTGAATTCAGCCTTAGCGAGGAACACCGTATCGAGTCAGCTATTTCAAAAACCACCACCATACTTTTAAACGGAAACTCTTCAGGTTATTCACAGTGGCACTATGATGGAAAATGACTTGCCTGCAGCATGTAAGCCCACTTTCAGACACTCATGAAGTGGAAAGTGAATTTTCTTCATCCAAACGGGTCTGCAAATGTTTAGTTTTTCCTGACATTAAGATCACTGCATTTTTAGACATTCCTGATATACTTCTTTCCGCTAAACCAAAAAAAAAACTGCTACAGCGTAGGACCCTACACAATCAGTAAAAAAGAAACACACTGTCAAAATAAAACAATTGGTTGGCAAAAAATCTTGACTATAATATGCTGAGGAAAAACTCTTACTCATACTAGTATCGCTCTAGTTCCTGCATGTGCATGTGGAAAATTATATACAATATACTCGATATAGCTATTGGAAATCTGTGTCAAAATATTTTGCTAGTATTGTGGCTATTGGGTGTGTCCAGCACCCGAGTTCACCATTTGTCATTATTGGAGACTTCTCAGAGAACGATTCGTTTGTCGTACAGGATGCGGCCCAAGGATTCCATCGGAACTGCTCTCAAGCGACAATTCGCCCCTGGGTTTACTATGTCAAATTGGACGATGGCAAATTAAACCACGATTCGTTCACGATTATATCAGAGTGCAATACTCACGACGTTGTCTCAGTCCACCTCTTCCAAAGAATGCTCATTGAACACTTTTAATCTAGCTTTGGAAATATAACGAAACTTTACTATTTCTCAGACGGTTGCGCTGGCCAATATAAGAATTGCAAAGCCTTCATAATACCTATGTCGTCACAAATCAGAGTATGGTATTGACGCAGAATGGCATTTTTTTGCCACAAGTCATGGCAAAGGGCCCTTCAGATGCGGTGGGAGGTACAAGTCAACGAGAGAAAGCAACACGTAGAGCCTTGCCGTAGACCTTATGACAGTCAAATTATGTCTCCAAAAGATCTTTTCGCCTTTGCTGGAAAATGTTTGAAATGAAATGAAATCGGTTACAGGATACCAGAGGCGTATGAGAGGAAGAACGAAATCTGGAAAGAAAAGGTTAAAAAACGGCCCAAAACTAACTGGAACTCAAAACTTCATGCTTTCATCCGCTATTTCTTGAAACTGCTTCAAGTACGTGAATTCAGCCTTAGCGAGGAAGCACGTACCGAGTCAGCTATTTCAAAACCGACACCGAACTTTTAAACGGGAAACTCTTCAGGTTATGTCACAGTGCACTATGATGGAAAATGATCTTGCCTGCAGCATGTAAGCCCACTTCAGACACTCATGAAGTGAAGTGAATTTTCTTCATCCAAACGGGTCTGCAAATAGTTTATTTTTCCTGACATTGAAGATCACTGCATTTTAAGACATTCTGATATACTTCTTTCCGTAAAGAAACAAAAACTGCTACAGCGTAGACACCTACACAATCAGTAAAAAAGAAACACACTGTCAAAATAAAACAATTGGTTGGCAAAAAATCTTGACTATAATATGCTGGGAAAAACTCTTACTCATACTAGTATCGCTTCTAGTTCCTGCATGTGCATGTGGAAAATTTATATACAATATACTGATATAGCGTATTGGAAATCTTGTGTTCAAATATTTTGCTATGTATTGTGGCGTATTGTGTGTCCAGCACCCGAGTCACCGAACAATAAAACCATCATCACACTTGAACGCCTTGAGATCCACTTTTCATTTATGCGAGGTGTTGGAGTATATGAAGGGGTATTCTCACACGAAAAAATCGGACCATCGGTTTGGCTGGGAGGGGGCCCAAGGTCAAGGGCGCCCCTATAACTTTATTGAATTACTGTTTCGGAGTGATTTTACTTTATGCGATTCGAAAGATCTCGCTTTTACGAGCATTTGGATTCCAAGATCAGCCAAATCGGACCACTACAACCTGTGATATGGCCTCTGGAAGATGTGGGGCACCGGGGGCGCCCAAATTTGGGGGCCCTAAAATGGGCCCCAATGGGCCCACATTCTAAAAGTTGGTATTTTGGAGTTTTTCACCCAAGTGAATAAATGACCAACATATGGGGAGAAAATGAGGTATTAGTGTCGGGAGGGTGTGTACACTTGACATGGAATGCCCCAAAAGGCTCTGCAGTGGAGCATCCAATATAGTTTTTTTGAGCAGCTCACGTACCAAGCAGGACCATAGGTACGACGTCCGTCCAGTGTGTGGAGTTGTCATGTGCTTTCAGAGAAGACATGAGTTGGCAGTGGAAATGCTACACCATACCATTGCTGCTGGATGGTAAGCAGTGGTTTGCACACGGTCGGTACCCAGAAAAATGTCAGTGACACAAGTCAGTTAATAGTGGTGTCCGTTTGACGTTGGTAGAGGACCAACAATATCCACATGGACCCTGCTGAAACGCCAATTTGGTGTTGAAATGTTACCGAATGATGCATTAGTATGACATTGGATCTTGGAGCGTTGACGTTGAAAATATTGCTGAGCCCAACAACGCTGATGCGGGACTAGACATAGCACGTTGTGATGTGTCGCTGGGTTGCTCAAATATCCAGGTGTGCGAGTGAGTGAAAAGTTTCGAAGACTCTACAACCTCAGGAACGAAAGAGTGTGACTGTCCCATCGATGTATCACACGAGGAGAGATTGTCCCTGGGAGCGGTACCTTGCAAAATGTAAGCAAACCGGCTGCAGACTGTAGACCAGGGTTGTCCAATACGCTTGCCACTCGTGACACGTGGCAAATTGGCCACCGACATGTGGCGAATCAATGTTCTTCAAAAGTTGCATTATTTATTTATTTTTTTGTGAAGAGTTGCGTTGGTGCATCAGTCGTCAAACGGCTCCAGCAGGTTGCCGATCCACCCAATATTATTTCGAGCTAACTAAATTGGCTGAGGTTAAAATGCTATTTATAATATCACTCATATTATTGTGTGTCTGTGTGTCTGTGTGTCTGTGTGTCTGGTTTCCTTCTTGGGACGACAGTGCAGTCATTGGTCTTTATTTTGATCAAGAACAAATGACTTCCATTGTACTGACAGCACTACCTGCAGATATCAGTGATCTATCTGACCGTCACCCAGTTTCTACGTTCAAATCTAAAATAAACTTCTATCTTTACCTCCACCCACCGAAGGTGGAAGGAAGTTATGTTTTCACTCAATGCTGTCGGTCTCTCCGTTTATTAGCAGGATATCTCAAAAGGTGGTGGACGGATTTGTACCAAACTTGCTGGGACCAAGGACCAATTTTGTACAAAACTTGCTGATAGCTTATGGACCAGGGACCAATCAATTAGATTTTGGTGAAGATCCAAATCCGATTCCAGATCCAGGAATTTTTTTAACTGTTTCTTTACCATTTATAGATGGGGCCAGAACGATATACTTTCGGACCCTGCTTTTCGTGGTTTTGTGGACCCTTTATAAAATGCGACCTGCTTCGACATTTACCACCCTTTGTTTCGCATATTCACGGGGTTTTTTAGGGGGACGGTTTTCGCATTTTCGCAGGCGTATTCAATTTTTTTTTTCCACACCGGCATATTTGTGGGCTTTTTGATTTTCCTTTTTGAATCACGAACCCCCGGGAACCTATCCTCCTTTTTTCATTGAAACAATGCCCTGACATTCACGGCATTTTTCAGGAATGCGAATGGTGGGGTCCGACAGTATTTGATATTGTTTGGACTGGACCAATCGGTATTCTCAAACATTAATGATTCACATGATGTCTGGTGACTGTGGTGTGAAGTGGTGAAAGAGGAGTAGGAAATATGACACACACCATCGTTTCATTACCGCAGGTAATTAAGCTGTTTCACCGTGTTAATTTAGTCTTCCCAACCAGGTTTACAGTTATGCCAATCAATTTTTAATAACGTTTCCTTTTATACGGATTCTGTAACCGTTCAGCTATGTTTAATGTGTATTCATATCCCCAGATCGTAGTGCCCACTTCTAATCACTGACATTCTCTTCTTATTCAAATCAAATGCTTTGGTAAGTAGCCGTCTAACCACCACTTCACAAACTCCCCCAACTTTTTTCAAATTGGCCATGTACATAAATACTCAATGAAAACCCAAAACACCAATAATTAAATAAAGAAAAAAAAAACATGTGGTAAATACGGTGACCCAATTGCCACAAGTTTGGTGAACATCAATGTCCAATTAAACACCGAGGCTGCAGACAGTGGGGCTCCATGTCCTCCCACTGTGCTGCTGCAAGTGCATTAAAATTGATGGGCGCAAGTGGGTTGGTAGAAGACAATGCCAATACCTCGATGTATGAGAGAGCATCGGCTGCCAAATTCAGAATCGTTTAGATGTGTCGATTGTCGGTGGTGAATTGCAAGATACATATAACCGAGTTGGCGAAGTGTGCGAGGAGGGTGAAAGTCCAACTGAGGCGGATAGAGTGAAAGTTAAAAGTTTGTGGTCAGTCAGGACAGAGAATTGTCTGGCCTCTAAGAAGTTGCGGAAGTGCTTGATGGCGAGGTATACAGCAAGTAATTCCCGATCAAAGGCGCTGTACTTGCACTGAGTTGGTTTCAGTGTTTTAGAGAAGAAGGTCAGTGGACACCAGTCAGCATCGATGAACTGGTGAAGGGCCACACTCACCGCAACCTCAGACACATCTACAATCAGGCAGGTAGGTGCCTATGTCTTCAGATGAATCAGAAGTGAGGCGTTGGCCAGTGCGTCTTTGATGTTGCAGAAGGCTGACAAGGTTAGCTCCAAACATCGGAACACTTAAAGATGCTTACAAGTTGTGAGTAACTCCTACAGCTGCTGCAGTGTTGTGGCTGTGTTTGGAACAAATCGATGCTAAATGTTGACGGGGCCCAAAAACTCAGTTTGCATTGAGAAGACATTAACGGGAAATCCCAAATAATCTGCATTCTCCTCGAGCGGACAGATGCCTGAGCGGTTAACAAAGTGGCCAAGGAAATTCAACTCCAGAAGCCAAATATTCACTTTGTGGGATTTATGATGATGCTGAAGTCCTGCAAACGGGTGAAGAGGAGACGATGGTGTTCCTAATGTTCTTCTGCAGTTGCGCTGGCGATTAGATTATCATCGATATACACGGAGCAGAAATGTAATCCCTGGAGCACCTTATCGATAAAATGTTGACAGGTTTGTGCAACATTGTGTAGGCCAAATGGCATATGAAGGAAATCGAAAAATCCGAAAGGCATGGTGACCGCTGTCTTCGGGATGTCATCTGGATCCATGGGAATCTGATGGTACACACGAACGAGGTCGATGTTGGAGAAGATTATAGCACCATGGAGTGCAGCGGTAAAGTCCTGAATGTTTGGAATGGGGTAACAGTCTGGAACAGTCACATTGTTTAAGGACCAGCAATCCCCGTAAGGACGCCAATCCCCAGGTGTCTTTTTGGGTACCATGTGTAGCAGTGAAGCCCAACTGCTGAACGATAATCTGATGATCCGACGTTGTAACATATTGTTGCGGACCCGGGGTCGAGAGCGAGAAGACCAAGGGGGGGGGGACTACCTTGGGTTCCTACCATACTCTCCGGAATCGCAAATCATCGCACACGAATAACCCCGTGACATGGTGAGTCGCTAATCGACCGTGAACAACAATAACTCGACCACGTGACTTTGGGTCCTCCATCTAATGAATACCGGTTACCTAATGGCCACGTGATCGAATTACCGGGGGCACGCCCTCAGTAAGCCTTGTTCAAACCGGATCACCTTACCGGATCAGATGCAGGACGTATCGATCAGATACCGAGCATAACTTCCCAAGGACGTATCGGCTAGAAAACAGATCGTTGGGGGATAATGTCCTGGCTAAGCTAAGATATGGACTATGCTGTACCAATGAAGAAAATGACGAAAATGAGCTGGGAACATTTCTATACAAAGCATCTATTTACAATTAAGCGAGGAAAGCTATGTGGCACAGGAAAAGGGGTTCATTCGTATGTACAGCATGGATAGCAAGGAATTTGTGGGGTGCGACAAAAGGCAAGCAATTTACAAAAGCAGACACAGAGCAGACTTTCCCGCTAGAATTTATACAATCTTAAGTTATGCTACGACAGGCACCATCACATACACCCACATACAAACCCGAGGAAGATTAGATAGCCAGAAACAAAGAGAGCAGATGAGGACTAACCGCCTCGCAATACCTGGCACGGTCGGCCGACCAACGCAACCCAGTACGCTTTGGGGAAGGTAGGAGGGACAAATACTGGTGTCTAAGGTGTGGAAGTGGGAGGTGTGGTGTGGTGCAATATGGGGAGAGTGCGGTGTCGTGCCAGAGGAAACAGTGATTGCGAATCAGTAATGGATGCTTTTTTGTGTAGCCAAAGGGGACGAGATAGAGGGGTGGAAAGAGAGAGGAAAGAAGATGCGTGAGGTAAAAGATTCCTAGCCGAGTCATGCATAGGCCTGTGAGTGTAGCGTGTACCTCCGTGGGACGCTCTGCTTGAGCGATCCCACCTCAAGAGTCGGCACGTTATCTCCTGCTTAGTCACTTGGCCGGGGCTCGTGGAAACGTGTGCTCTGCACTGGTCCCAAAAGTACGTCTGTCGCACACCAACCCCGAGTGTAGATGCAGTGACGGGCAGACAACAAGGAGCAATGAAGAAGAGGGTGGAGCAGAGAGGCGAAGGAGAGGGCGAGGCAAACAGGCAAAGACGAAGCCGAGGCAGGCAGGCAAAAAAGAGAGCGGACGGCTTCGAGATCCGCCTTTTATAAGCCCCGGGCGAGGGTGGGGTTACGACCCGAAGCGACACGCCATGGATCGAATCGCGCTTCCCTATTGGGTTACGGCGGTCCAAGCCCTACCCAGCCAGGCTCCTGGGGCCAGAAGCGGTCTCATTCGCACATCCGGCGCGACACGCCCGGGAGCTCCGTACCGAACTTCCGAACCGCTCTTCCGCGACCCCTCCCCCCCCCTCGCTGCCCGTCCTGCCGTGTTCTGGCGACTGGACGAGGGTCGTATCAATCCCACGTGCCCATTAGGGGCATCCCCGGCGAGATGCGGTTGGTGCTGTTAACGTCCGTTGCTTGTCCCCGTATCTCGCGGTCCGAGTAACCTGAGCCGTGCAGCATGCCTCTGTTTAGTGGCGAATTGCATTGACGCAGAGGTACGAGGAGGTGCGGGATAATTTTTCCCATGTGCAGGAGATGTTGGTGGTCTAGGTGGTGAGTTTTTGGTGAGCAAAGGTTGAGCAAGGTGAGACGCCAATGTAAATTGGCGTGCAGATTTGAATGAAAGGGTGAGCCATGCGCATGCCAGGCAGAGTCTTTGTCCTTGTTGTGATTCTTTCACAGGTGGCTGCTTAGTGCTGTTATTCATATCGTGTGTGTTTGCTTGCTTTCTTGATTTGATTTGTGCCATTGATAAAAGGAAAGGGTTGGAATGAAAATCAGGAGAGAAGATAGAGATATACTTATTAGACCCAGGCAACGCACTTCCTCCCATTAACCAACTGGACATGAGAGGAAGGTCTGACTGCACGAAGACTAACAAAATAATTGCCTGGGGATCACTGTATGTTGGGTGCCATTGCCTTAGAGGCATGCGGTTTTGCAGAACCACAACAATATATTCAATCTCCTGGCGGACGGAACATAATTTAGCGAGTGCTAGTCAGCGAGCATGGGCAGAAACACGGAGCCCGTGGCCTCAATGTGATGCGCAATCTGGTGTTTCATAGGCTGGATTGTTGCCAATGAGCACATTGTGGATGGGAAGTCATTAAGTACTTTCTGAAAAGAGCACTTGGACGTGGATGGAAGACACGTGATATTCAGTGATGAAACGGTGGATGCTTTTCCAAGAATAGAAAGCTGTGTTGAAGCATCTAATAGACGGGGATGTTTGACATCTACAAGGAGACTGGAATGACTCAAAAAATCCACACCTAGGATAGAGTATCTGGTGTCCGCAGTAGTAAATACCTATGGAAATGAACGATGTCAACCCAAATCAATCTGAAAGAGAGGTTCTCCAAAAGGAGCAAGAGCACTGTTGTAAGTGGCATGTAATGAATATTCCTGTCGATTTTTTTTTCCATTCATCGGCAGAGGGTGGCACAATGCTCACCTCCACCCCTGTATCTACTAGAAAATGAAGTCTGCTAGTATGATCCACAAGGAAGAGAAGGCGACTGACGTATGGTCCATGTGAATTTGTTGCCAATAGTTGTGGGCCTCTTCGTTTCCCTGCGGCCAGTATGAGCACGGTGCTCTACACTGACGAACATTAGCACCGAAGGTTACGTGGTCCGAACACCAATCTGGAGTGTTCACAGAAGGTGAAGGTGAACGGTATCTTGAGGCACGGCATTTCTCTGTCCCTATAAGGGGTACACGAAGATGGCCACAACTGGCGTTCCACAGTATGGAGCTCCAGAACAAGCTTCTTGAGGTCTGCCATGTCAGATTGTAGCTGTGTGTTGTGCTGTGGTGGAGCTGTCACATTAGCCACAGTCATTGTAACGTTGTAAATGACATGATCAACCAGATGCACCAAGTCAATTCTCATTATTCAGCCACCTTCCAACCCACTCATACTTCTTTTGGGAAACTCCGTACCAGAAATCCCCAAATAAACCATAGCTCAAGCATATTTACATATTATAACCAAAGGCAAAATGATGCCGCTCCATTAGCCTATACTACAATTCAATGAAAATGTAAATTAAGACACCACAGTGAGACACTGCACCACCATGGCCACTGTAGCACTGTTGATGCTAATCCTCTAAGATAAAACAAGACATGTGCTTCGTAACTCATTCAGTAAAGTTGACATTCACTCGTTCAGTATCAAAATAGTGGATTTTTGCTTTTGGGAGAAAAGTACGATATGGTGAAAGACTGGATTAAATTTAAGTCTGGCTCAAGAGCTGAGTGATCAACCAGCATAATTTTGTTAATTATGGCAGATTTTTGACTTTTAATTTAACAAATGTGCTATGGTATTGAAATCTTGACTTTCGGTCTACTTGTACAGTTGAGAGAATGTTCTCTTGTTGCTCATATTTAAATGTATATTTGGTTTCAAATAAATAAGTTTATACTGTACATCTGCTGTGTATTCTTATTATAATTTGCGAAAAATATGTCACGGAAAATAAAACCCCGAAAATCATGAAAATTAATTACGCACGAATATCACGTAAAATATTACAGAATTTTGATTGGAGGCATGCGAGCCTCAATTTGCAAAACATTGCCATTATCTTTTTACAAGCAATCAAGCTGAGACCTTGATGAAATGGTTCTCAAGAAAAGTGCACAAGGGCACTTCCATAATGGAAAAACTCCCAGCATGTTTTTGACAGCAAATTCATCCATCATGCAATTGCAACTCTGGAATAATGCTATGTTGTTCTCATTCAGATTTCAATGGGTTGGCCTGTTTAGCATTTCTATCTGAACCGATGGCTTATGATTTCTAAATCCCATAAAATAAAAGTCTTTGTAATTCACAATAAAGTACACTAATGTCACTAATGTCTCTGTTCTGCATACAATTTATGTACATGCTCCACAATGAACCTGAAAGAAACAATGTACTGTATCATTACTACTGCTACACTGACCCAAATTATTCCCACCTTGTTGTAGGGTGAGCCAGGAATATTTTTGGTCAGACTTTGATGAACTAGCAAAGACAGCCAGGCCTTGTGATCGAATGAAGGTGACAAGAATTTAGAATTTGTTAAGAGTGCAGGCGACAACTTGCCTAATCATTGCCGAAGAACACCATGGGAGCTATAATGTCCACCAAATAATTCTGGTAGATAGGACACCAAATTTAACATCCATCTGAGGGACAGAGCACAAAATTATGCATCACCCTGCCTTTTGCAAAACCAGTGTGACAGTTTATAGCTGGGACAAGATTCAATCCCAGGCTAGACAGCTCAGAGGTGAGTGCACATAACTCTCGGATAGACTTCCAGCCCCAACATAAGGATTATGCGCGCGCGTGCGCACGCACGCACACACATCAGGTGGTGAATTTTTGAATAACCTATCATGCAATGTGAATTTCCCTTATACAGATGAATTAAACCAATCTCAAATCAGTGCATGTTCACATATCTATCATCATTATCCTGTTAGTGCCTCACTAATATGCATGACTAAGATTTCATTGGCATCCATTCGTCACTCAATAAGCAGATTGATTGATTCTTCTCAGTTCTTCACTCAACAACCTCATCGTTCATTGGCCATGGTTCCGCAATAAACTTATCGTTGATTGGCCTCGATTCAGCAACAAGCAGAACAAGGGTATTTCGTTAATTTTGTCACGTTGTTTTCCCAAAAATACTTTTTTCGTGTGGATAAAATTTCATGTTTTTGCATTCGCTATCAAGTTTGTGAAAATATTTTTACATGCTCGAGCTGACACAGTGATTGTAAAATTATTCTCTCCATAAGCGGCATAAACTGTTAGTGCTATGAGAAAAAAAGAAGAGCCACCCCATTAACATTTAGAATAACCATGAGCTTAATATTAAAACTCGAAAGCCAACCTGAATAACAATAATATTAAGTGGCGATGCAGCCTCTGGTCACCTGGTGGCATCAACACCGTCGCTCTTACAACATTTCCGGTTGCCACGAATGGTGCTTTGGAATGCGCCAAGCCTGCATCTCATATTTTGTATATTTGATGATTTTTCCAGTAAAAAAAACTAAGAATTTTCATGGTTACTCTGCTCTGATCTATCTGCCTCATCACCCTGCACAATCACACAAAAGAATACCATTACAGTGCAACATTTTGGTGAGCCAGGCAGGAGTTGTTTTGTTTTGTTTTTTTTCATCAAGCACAAGAGCCTGAACTAACTTCTCTGGTGAATCGAACCAAATAAAAGAAAAAAATAACATGTCAACATAGAAAGAGCTGTGTCCAAGATGAATCTCAAACAGCTACAGGAGAGTGCCAGCACTATGTTGAATAAACTAGACCGGGACCAGCTTATTGAGGCATGTAATTCTTTGAAATGTTTTCCAGGGGAAGAGGAGACTTGGAGACAAAAGAATAGGTGCATTTTTATCAGAGCAGCAGAACGTGAGTTGGATGTTGTTGAAGAACAACATGAAGGGGTTGAAGCACAACGGTATGTGCAGGACTTCCTTGCCTTTGTGGAGACACTAGGGGGAGCACACAGGAATGTGGAAACACAGAGTCAGCCCACCATCAATTTGAGCTCCTGAAAGCACAATGTTACTGTTTGCATAAGTCCCAAAAGGAATCTAGAAAGAGAGGCATTGGAGGAATGTCTTATAGCCCTCAGCCGAAAACTGAAAGGATGGGGCAGTGACAACTAAAGTCATCGCACCCACACAAGGCCAACTTCCAGAAGTGACAATTCGACGAGGATTAAAATTCAGGGACAAATTGGAGAAGGGGGGGGGCGGTCAAACGGACAGGCTGCCTTACACAACCTCATGCACCAGATTGAGACAGGCATCTGCAGGAGACATGAGGAATCAGAGATTATTGATGCAGTAATAAAAGCAGTCAGCCCAGCACTGAGTTTGTGAAACTTGTTGGAGATCAAGAATGACTTGACACTTGGGAAACGGAAGACCATTCTGAAGGGGTACTTTAAAGAGGAAAGCACAACCGATCTCTATCAGCGGCTGGTGAACATATCACAGAGGCCCAGAGAGTCTGCACATAATTTCTTGTTTCAGGCCATTGAGCTCAAGGATAAGTTGCTACTGGATTCAAAAGAGAATGAAGGTGAAAAACAGTTTAAGCCTAAATAGATTCAAAATAAATTCTTCAGATCCCCAAGCACAGGGCTACTGAATGACAATGTGAAGTTCCATAATGAGACCGTACCTGGATGACCTGAACTCCACAGATGAACTGCTAATTGAAAAGATCAGCGAAGCAGCCAGCTGGAAACAAGAGAGATAGCAGAAACTGAGAAGTCACACAAACCTCAAAGCAGTGAAGCTGATGGAAATCCAGACAGAGGTGGATGACAAGATAGATGAATGCCTCCATTGTGTACAGTACAGATCATCCCCAAAACATCACATCAGATGAAAAAGCCCCAAGGTATGACACACAGCAAAGGAAAATCTGAGAAGAAAGAAACAGAATTAGGATCAGAAAAGATACAGGCAATAGTGCAGTCGAGTGTAAAGTGGAAATGAAGGAGATCAGCGAGATGCTGATAGCCTCAATGGGAATGAATAGCCGGACAGGGTGAAGACGAGTGCCTTCAGAGCAAGGGTGTCAAGCTTGTATGGAAGAAGGAAGGGGAGAGACCTGTGACCACTGTTTCAGGTGTGGTCAAGGTGGGCATCTGTCCCATGGGTGTCAGGCTCCCCAAAAAATCCAGGGAAATGGGCAGGGGCCACTGTAAAGGGGCAAACAGTGACCCAAAAGGCAAGACTCCTACCACAGAGAAAGAGTAAAAACATCCTCCAGATGCTAAAAAAAAAAGATGTAAAAACCTCAAAATATGTTACCATCCACTTGTATACAAGGAACTGCACAACGATATGGGGCACCTCGGCTCTGGGGGAAAAATAATTAAAAAAAATTAAAAAAAACTGGACCTCATCGGGGATCGATTCTACTTGCCAAGGATGCAGCGGGATGTGGAGAGATTCGTAACAAAGGAATGCGAGGGCTTCACAAAGCAAAAACCAAGCCGGATCACACGAGCACCCACGCTGAATATAAAGACCACATATCCCTTTGAATTGCTGTCCATCGACTTCCTGCACCTCAAAATGTGTAAAGGAGGGTACGAGTACATTCTTGTGGTGATTGACCACTTCAAACGATTCACACAGACCTATGCAACAACGAACAAGTCAGCAAGGGCAGCTGCAGACAAGATATTCAGTGACTTTGTGCTGAAGTTTGGTTTTCCCACACGAATGCATCACGATACGTGGATACGGGATGAGAATCTGAAAATCAACTGATGGCCCAGTTGAAGCAACAAAGCGGGATTAAAGGCTCCCACACCACACCATACCACCCTCAAGGAAATGGATAGGTGGAGAGGTTTAACAAGACATTGCTGGCAATGCTGAGAACTGACTAAAGAACAAAAACAAAATTGGAAGAGCTCATTAGCATGTGTGGTGCATGCCTATAACTGTACCCACCATGAAGCAATAGTGTTCTCACCATACTTCCTGCTCTACGGAAGGTCTCCAAGACTCCCGATATACCCACTATTTTGGCTTGATGTTGAGGAAAAAAGAGGGCTCTAATGCCAACTATGTCGAAAAGTGGAGGAACAGGATGAGGGATGCATATGAGATTGCGAGCAAAACTGCAGCCAAGGAAGCCAGCCACTCGAGGCAAACTAACATGACAAAAGAGTCTACGGTGCAGAGCTGCAACTAGGGGGTTGGGTCTTGGTGAAGAATGTTGGTGAAGGCGGAGGCCCAAGGAAGATGCGATCCTACTGGGAGGACCAGGTTTACGTCATTGTGGGAAGGAAGATTGCAGACAGCCCAGTGTATGAGGTGAGACCTGAAAATGGGAGTGGCAGGGCCAGGATCCTCCACCGTAATCTCATTTTGCCATGTGACTCTCTTCCTGTGGCAGAACCTCAGAGACCACACAGAGAGGGAACAGCACAGAGTGAGCGATTACTGAGGAGAATGCAAACATGCTGCTAAGGTTCCGTTGAAGAATGGTTGGAACCAGTTAGTAAGTCAGAAGCCAAAATCATTGAGGACAAAGCCAGATGGGGCACAGTAGAGGGACTGGATTTCTCGGATCTCAACCCTGATACCACAGTGTTCCAAACGTGAAGGAGGGTACAATGACAGCCAACTCCATCTTTCCATCTCTGTTAACCACACAGAAAGAACTCCTTGAAGACTGTGACATCAGTGAAAAGGCAGGGGATACATCAGTGAAGGGCCGCAGGAGCCTCTGGAATCTGAGGAAGAGGTAGTGCAAGATGACACCACCAATCTCAACTATTCAACCATATCCGTCCAAAGAGACAGATTCAACCTCCACAAACATTGGCCTTTGAATCGTTGGGAAAAGCCATCTTTGGTGAGAAGGACATTAGGCACCCAGGAATCCAGGATTCAGCTGATTGATGGAGACATCTTTAACTATCCTACAACAGACACTCTCACACATACTGCATTTGCAGAGATTGCTCCAAAGTAGCAGGAATGTTCACACTCTTTGAAGAAAAGTTCTCTGGTGTACAAGATCTGCTCAGCCACACAAGGAAGGCCAAGGATTTTGTGGTGCTAAAACAAGGAAAGAGGTTTATGTACTGCCTCATCACAAATGATCACAAAATCTGCCTCATCCCTGAATAGCACTAAGTTCTTTGCAAGAAAAGTCATGGACTTAAGTGGCCGGTTCATGGTTTCAGCACCCACAAGCTCATCGCTGGACTTGGCATTCCATCGCTGGCGGTGGGCAAAGGAGATTAACCACGTGCTCGTTGATGGTCGCTGGAGGATGATCCAGAAATGCAGGGTCTACCGGAGTGCTCAGTTCCTCAATACCGACCACAAGCTTGTTGTAACAACTCTTAAGTTGCACCTTAAATCCAGGAGAATGGTATCATCCCAGCTGGAGGCTGGATTGTTGGCAAGCTCAAGGATGAGAGGGTAGCTGAGAAGTTTGCGAACAAGCTGAGTGGATATTTGGGGGGGGGGTCTGGGTGCTTTGGGAGGTCCTGAAGAGTTGTGGAGTGCCTTCAAGACCACCGTCCTTGATGTTGCAGTCCAGAGCATCCAGAGCAGTCAAGCTTTACACCAAAGAGGTCAACGATTGACCGTATCCTTGTTCTTCGGGTCCTCACCGAACACAGACGAGAGTTTCGGCAGATGCTGCTTGCAGCCTATGTTGATATCTGTAAAGCGTTTGATTCAGTGAATCAGGATGCCCTCTGGAGGATTCTTGGTCTTTTTGGGGTGCCACCAAAACTGATCGATCTGATGTCTGAACTCTACTCTAGTACTGAGAGTGCTGTGAGATGTGGTGGTACCACTCTTGACTTATTTCCAGTTGTTACGGAGTTCGTCAGGGATGTGTACTGGCCCCCACACTTTTCAGCACTTGTATGGACTGGATTCTGGGGAGGATGTTGAGAGATCAAGCTGTGGTGCATCATTTGGGAATGTCAAGATCTCTGACCTTGATTTCGCAGATGATGCAGTCATCTTTGCGGAGGACTTTAGATATCCTTTTGGGGGCCCTCGAGGTGCTGAATGAGGAGTCGGAGCTGCTGAGATTACGGATTTCCTGGGTCAAAACTAAGATTCAGGCTTTCAATGACATATTGGATGCTGCTGTCCTGTCTGTGCCAGTTTGTGGTGAGGATGTTCAGGTCGTGGAGAGATTCACTTACCTTGGCAGTGATATTCATGTCTCTGCTG
>CM068954.1:53273244-53294216 GCA_035128595.1 Eptatretus atami | reverse complement strand
ACAGAGCCGGGCACGAATGGACACATCTTACTGTCTGTGCATGGGTTCACCATAACATCGTACCTTCGGTTCTCGTGGACGGCAAACATCCCCTCGCCTCAATGGCCAGCGAAGCTGCGATCGGGCGGGGGCATGCTGTACAGCTTGGCGCACACGGAGCGGGCACGTTGGCCAGCACTGGTCGGGGGCGCCCGAGCAGGCGTGCGAGACCGACGTTGCCCTCGGCTGGTCATCAAGGCATGGCCCAGGGGTTCTTGCAAGACGATTCATGGCACGGAGTTCGGTGTGGGCAATTCGTGTCATGTCGTGGGGTCGGAGCGAGACGGTCCCACAGCTCGGGATCACCTTGCCGGAAATGGAGTGTTGCAGTTTCCGGCCATCGCGGCCGGGCCTCGCAGGGGGTCAGGGCCAATCAGAGCGCCCGATTCGGGTGACGACACCGAGTTTCTGGGTGGCCCCCCCACCCCGCGCTGCAGGGCCGATAAAGGTCCGAGCAGACTCCTTCTCTCTCTGCTGCCTTGCCTTTCGCTCAAGCTGGACCTCGACTCCGCCTTCTGTCGTCATCACTTCGACTCCGCCTTCTGTCGTCATCGCTGGGTTCCTCCTCCTCTTCTCCGCCCACACGACGCTGACTCCACCCTCCCAACTCAAGCCCCTCCGACACGCCTACGGTCTCGACGTGAGCTGACCGAGGCAAGGGGCGATACCAGCTGTCAGTTGGGGTACCGCGCCACGGAGCACTCCCCCAAACGTATTGGTGGCACGTTCGGGTACCACGTATCAGTTTATACAAAGGTACCGAGAGATCGTAGCCTCAACTCCTCTCCTGTCTTGCTTCAATCCCTCTTCACCGGATTTTCTGTGTCTGTGTGTGTGCGTTCTGGCGCCTGTCTATGTAAGTAAGCCTGCAGAAGATTGTTAACCTCCGCCATCGAAGGTGGACGGAGGTTACTGTTTTCACCCCTGTCTGTTTGTTCAGTTGGGTACTTTTTTATTAGGGAGGTTGGTGCAGGATTTAGCACTTGGCCACGTAAAACTCATTCCGCAAACACAACAAACGCAAAAAAATCTGAAAACCGCACGTCCGTGGGAGCTACTCCGTGTGCAGCTCCTTCGCACGGGAGCCACGGATGACGGAATTGGGCAAGCTTCGGGGACCCCCAATTTTGATGATAGGAGGGAGGACCAGGGGTACAACTCGCCTGGGTCAGATTGCGGGAGATGTGTGTCGGAAGTGGTGCCTGGAGGTGTTGCACCAGAACGGTCTCTGGTAACGTGGCGCTTATGGGGTTTTTGTAACTGGAGCGTGTTCCCTTCGGGTGGGTGTGCCTTGGAATGTCCCTGATTCCTTAAGGACGAGGTATAATCACCTGTCCTCGTTATTTCATCTGAGCTCAAGCGTTGTGACACGGATTGCAGCTCTTCTGAGTGTTCAGGAAGGACCGGATTCGGGAGATAATGGTGGGTGGGTGTACACCTACTATTGGGTCTGGGTCGTCGGATGGTTGCCATACCAAGGAGTTACTGTAGGTGCGCAATGAAGCTGAACCCCCAATGTGATAATTGAGGTAACACCGGTCCACGAGCGTATTTATGAGATTAACGGATCGTGCAGACTTTAGTGTCATGTCACTTTACTGTCTCTTTTATGCTCCACTGAGGCGAGTGATCCTTCACCGTAGAGGATGCATTCTCACGCCACGCTCGAGTCTGTGTGATGCAGTTGCCCCAGACGAGATATACCACTTCTAGTCTTGGGATTTCATATGCATCGACTGCAAACTGATCGGGATGGTTATGAGGTGTTGTGTTGGCCCCATCGGGTCAGGAGAACCTATACACAGAATAGCACTAAGTCCCTTGAACTTTGCCAAGAAATCAATGGATTTAGTGGTGGCCAGTTCATGGTTTCAGCGCCCCTAAGCTTCATCGCTGGATTGTTATTCCAACGCGGGCGGTTCATAGGATGTGACATTCCTAAGTGAAAACAGCTCCCATGTTTGGCAGTGACGATCCAGAACTGCAGGGGTCTACCGGGGTGCTCAGTTCCTTCAATTATCTGCCCAGTTGTTGTTAGCTACTCATAAAGCTGCACCTTAAATCCTGGATAATGGTACCGATCCCAGCCTAGGCTGGCTGTTGGCAGGCTCAGGATGAGAGAGAGTGCTGAGGAGTTTCTGCGAACAGGCTGAGGTGGACACTTGGGTGCTGGGTGCTTGGGGGAGTTCTGAATGAAGTTGTGGAGTGCCTTCAAGACCTAAACGTCCTTGATGTGCCGTGGATGTTTTGGAAACTACCGCAGGGCAAAGAAGAATTTTATCTCTCGGACACTGTGGATACCATTGACAGAGTCGCAGGCGCGGCTGCTAATGGCCAGACGCTGAGGTGTTCAGGAGCTGAGGTGTTAAAACTTACGATTGCACTGAGGTGGACAAGGAGGCCATGTGGGGAATCTGTGAGGGGTAGCATCACCTGTGGACAGGTGATCTCGACCGTTACGAGGGGAAATGCGTCATTGCTTCATCCAAGCCCATCCTCGGATAGCACTGCAGATAGAGCAGAGAGTGGTAGGGCTCTTAGACAGAGGAGTCTGAAGGAAGGCCCGCGGGCCGGTTCTGTTGCGGTGTTGTACCAGGCTGACCCCCAGTGTCGGAGTTGGACGTGCAAGGTTGTTACAAATCCTGTTGCTGACCTCTCCAATCAACTGTGGTCCACCTTTCTGTTGTGGAAACACGGGCTGACGGTGAACCAGTTTGAAACGGGGCAAGCTCCAGGGATCTGTGGCATCCTGCTGACTTCCAAGGCTGGTGGAAATGCTTGCACTTCGTGTCGTTGCATGCAGTTTTGTGCTCTGCCTGGAACACAGCATCATCCCAACTGATGGAAGAGGGGCCTTGTTGTTCCTCTCTGGGAAATGGGAGGGTGATCGCCAGACTGCAAACAACTACCCGAGGGTGACGCTGCTCTCAGTGCAGGCAAGTCTTTGCTCGGATAATTCTGATAGGTTCGCCACCATCTGCTTGAGCACCAGTCCAGAGCACGTCAGGCTTTACACCAAAGAGGTCAACGATTGACGTATCCTTGCTCTTCGTGTCCTCACCGAACGCAGACCGAGAGTTTCGGCAGGGCTGCTTGCAGCCTATGTTGATCTCTGTAAAGTGTTCGATTCAGTGAAATCGGGATTTGCTCGGAGATGTTCTGTCTTCGTGGGGTGCCACCAAACTATTGATCGATCTGATGTCTGAACTCTACTCTGTACTTTGAGAAGTGCTGTGAAGTGTTGGTGGTCCATCTCTGACTTATTTCCGAGTTGTTACTGGAGTTTCGTAAGGGTGTGTACTGGCCCCACACTTTTCAGCACTTGTATGGACTGGATTTTAGGGAGAGGTGTCGGAGAGATCAGGCTGCGGTGCATCGTTTGGAATGTCAAGATCTCGGACCTTGTTTATTTTGCAGATGATGCAGTCATCTTGGCGGAGACTTTAGATATCCTTTGGGGGCCTCGAGGTGCTGAATGAGGAGTCGGAGGCCGCTGGATTACGGGTTTCTTGGGTCAAAACTAAGATCCAGGCTTTCGGTGACATCTTGGATGCTGTGCTGTCTGTCTGTGTCTGTTTTTGGTGAGGATGTTGAGGCGTGGAGAGATTCACTTACCTTGCGCATGATATTCATGTCTCTGCGGTGCTTGTGAGTCAGAGGTCAATGAGCGTCTGGGTCGGGCCTGGGGAGTCAGGATTCACTGGATCATGGGGTGTGGCGCTGTTGGTTACCTGTGCGGGAGGATGAAGTCCGAGTCTTCAGTCCTTGGTACTTCCAGTCTTGCTCTATGGATGCGAGACTTGGACTCTGACCAAGGATCTGAGACGGAGACTTAATTCCTTTGGTACCAGGTCTCTTCGGAGAATCCTTGGCTATCGCTGGTCGGATTTTGTGTCCAACGAGCGTTTGCTGAGAGAGACTCGATGAGATTTGTTACTTGCATAGTCCGTGAGCGTCAGTTGGCGGCTGTATAGACATGTGCTCGTTTTCCTGACGCTGATCCTGCTCACCAGATCCTCAGCGAGGGAGTCTCATGAGTGGAGGAGGCCAGTGGCGACCACGTGCCTCGTGGTTGCATCAGGTTGACCATCATTAAGCAGAGATGGGATGGGCTGGCATCTGCTGCTGGGGATGGCCAGACGGAGGCCCCTGGAGTAAGCCGGCGGAAAGGTGGACGCAGCGACGGCGCTGTTTCTGGCACATGCTCCCATACCTGACCTGACCTGATGAAAAACTCTCTTGGACATATATATATATATATATATATATAATATATATATATGTATATATGAAATTTAGTACTTTTGCATGTCAGCGGGGACCTTTAAGGTCTCCGTCTAGTTAATCTCGGTTACCGAAAAATAACCCCGTGATTTAATTACCGGGGAACACGCGCTTCGTTACGCCTTGTCCGAACTGTATCACTCTACCGGGACCGGATCACTTTACGTGATCGGATTGCAGCGGGCGACACTGCCAAGGACGTACGGCTAAAAGAATGGTATCGTTGGGAGTAAAGTCCGGCTAAACTAGGATCGGACCATGCTGGATCAATGGAAGAAAAGACAAAATGAGCAGGAAGCATTTCAATAATAAATTTTTAACAATGGGTGAGGAAAGGTATTGGGTACGATCAAGAGATTTATTGGGGTGTGTTGTGGCAGAGTAGGGGAGAGAGGTGTGGTACAGCAAAAAAGCAACTTATAAAAGCGGACACGGAGCAACCTAACCCAAATAATAATAATATAATTAGAGGGGGAGCACTCGGTAGAGTGCAAAACCTCGCGCGCAATACTGCGGGTCACTTAAGTGAACCTGATATCCCATTCATTGTAGGTCAAAACGGATCAGACTCTACTGAACCACGTTGAATAAACTAAACTAGATCGAGCGCGCATGTAGAAAATGCCCAAAAAAAATGCGAATTTTTTTGAAAAAAAAGTTGCAAATTTTTTTTGGGGGGTTGGAAATCACTTAAAATATGTAGAAATGCAAAAAAAAATTCAAATATTTTTCAAAAAAATAGAATTTTTTTTGAAAAAAAGTGCAAAACTTTTTTTTGCTCAAACAAATTTATTTTTTTTGGTTGGAAATCACTTAAAACATGTAGAAATGCAAAACAAAAATTCAAATATTTTTTCAAATTGGCCGCCATAGCGGCCATATTGGACTTTGGACCAAGTCGCAAAATCTAATGGCATAGATCCTTGGACATACCTAATCCCCCACCAAGTTTCGTCGAAATCCGTCCAGGAGTGTTTTTCCGTAATACTGTTCACAAACAAAAAACAAACAGGCAGGGGTGAAAACAGTAACCTCCGTCCACTTCGATGGCGGAGGTTAACACATCTTCTGCAGGCTTTACATAGACAGGCGCCAGAACGCACACACAACAGACACAGAAAATCCGGTGAAGAGGGATTGAAGCAGACAGGAGAGGAGTTGAGGCTACGATCTTCGGTACCTTTGTATAAACTGATACTTGGTACCGAACGTGCCACCAATACGTTTGGGGGAGTGCTCCGTGGCGCGGTACCCCGCCCTGACAGCTGGCATCGCCCTTGCCTCGGTCAGCTACGTCGAGACCGGTGGGCGTGCGAGGGGCTTGAGTTGGGAGGGTGGAGTCAGCGTCGTGTGGGCGGAGAACAGGAGGAGGAACCAGCGATGAGACAGAAGGCGGAGTCGAAGTGAGACGACAGAAGGCGGAGTCGAGGGTCCAGCTTGAGCGAAAGGCAAGCAGCAGAGAGAGAAGGAGTCTGCTCGGGACCTTTATCGGCCCTGCGCAGCGCGGGTGGGGGGCGCCACCCGAAAAACTGGTGTCGTCACCCCGAATCGGGCGCTCTGATTGGCCCCTGACCCCCTGCGAGGCCCGGCCGCGATGGCCGGGAAACTGCAACACTCCATTTCCGGCAAGGGTGATTCCGAGCTGTGGGGACCGTCTCGCTCCGACGCCCACGACATACCCGAATGCCCGAACCGAACTCCGTGCCATGAATCGTCTTGCAAGAACCCTTGGCCATGCTTTGATGACGCGCGAGGGCAACGTCGTCTCGCACGCCGCTTCGGCGCCCCCGACAGTGCTGGCCACGTGCCGCTCCGTGTGCGCCAAGCTGTACAGCATGCCTCGCCGATCGGCAGCTTCGCTGGCCTTGAGGCGAGGATGTTTGCCGTCCACGAGAACCGAAGGTACGATGTTATGGTGAACCATGCACAGAACGTAAGATGTGGCCATTCGTGCCCGGCTCTGTAGATAAAGTCGCGAGCGGGCGCATAGGTCTGCCTTCGAGCATGTTCCGCACAGTGCGCGTGGATCTGCCATTACGCACGTGGCCAGCGCTCGGGGATTTCTGCTATCGTGTGCGCGGGACGAAACCCGATCGATATAAGTAGTCAGCAATGGGTTGAAAAGTACGTGCTGCCCGTATCATCGCACAATGTGCGGGGTGTTGTCTTTCTATTATCGTGCCTCGGTACGCGTTCCGTGCAGTGTGGGCGTCGTGATGGGTGTGTTTCCTGTGTTGTGGAAAAACACCATCGGGTGGAAATTACCGCTGCGAGTGGCGTTTGGCAGGCTGTGTTTTTGTACGGAGGGTTGGGTGTGGTGTATGCCTCTTGGCCTTTGCTGAGGACCATCTCAGGCGCAGGGCGCACGTGGCTCAGATTTACTCAGGAATAATTTAATAATCAGAAAGAAGAGTATAAATGAAATGAAGAAGAAATGATGTAAGCAAACTTTGCTATGGAGATCATCGCAACGCACCCCTGTTGTCTCCCAGACAAAAGGGAAGGGACTATCTACACGTTTAATAATGGAAATACTGTCTTGGGACCACTATCTGTTGGATGCATGCGGTTCCGAGAATTGCAACAAAATATATTATATATATGTATATATACGTCGAAACATGTGGAGTGTGACGAACACTCCCCAGATCCCATTGGACACAGTCCTACAATCAAAGCGTCACTCCAACATAGAGGCCTCAGCCCGGGTGACTCTGTCAAACAGACAAAGATTATATGGTCAACATTAGTTAACATCAAACAGAACCACCGATCTAGATTTCGGTTTATTTGCCCATCAGGATGGCATGCTGATATATGTACAATATATCTAATACATGTGTATATGTGTGTGTGTGTGTGTGTGTGATATTTGTTCCCGCCCCTTGCCAAGGTCAGAGATGGGGATATTAAAATGAGCTCCGACCGACTGACATCTGACCATGTACTTTTGTATACCTGATATTTCAAAAACCTTGGAATATTTAGCTTTCATATTGCAGATATCTATTCCTCATGACATTATTCAACCGATTAGATTGCAGCTGTGATTGGCTGAATTCGTTTGTTATGTCAACCATCTCAGTAATATGGCTTGTTTACGTGATATTCTCAAAAAACTTCAAGATTTAACTTTATTTTCAAACTATTCCTCATGCCACCCAAAGGTGGGGGACCTAGAGTATCAGCTCCTTGTTTTTGTTGTTGTTTGTTTTTTTTCAATATGAAAGGTGCTTCTAACCAAAAAAGTAACTCGATATACTCTGCTAATTAAGTAATATTAAGCAAGAGCAGACCCGGTCTCAAGCGACGTTTCACCTGCTTCCCAGTGAGCTTCCTCAGGCATTTATTTGTCGCATTGAGCTGATAGGATGGCCTGGAGGTACACCCACCCTCACCTCTAAGCGTTCTAGCCTGGGTTTGAATCCAACCCAACAATAAAGTCATCCCTGTGTTTCACAGGCAGGTTGATTATTAATGTGTGTGCTGTCCCTCGGATGGACGTTAAATGGGCGTCTCATCTGCCAGCATTCATTGGTGGACATTAAAGATCCCATGGTGTCCTTTGCAAAGGTAGGTGAACTATCGCCGGCACCGAACAATTACATATCTGCGTTAACAAACAGAGCGCATTGCATCGGCGGCACAACTGCACCTCAGCCAAGGATGCTACCCCCGCAGCCTTGTGCTGCATATGAATGAAGAAGATTTGTCTCATTTTGTTCAATTTCCTTTCCATTTGGTGACCAGATCTTTTATAATCTGAGCAATTCATGAGTATGGTTTGAATTGGTACCTTTGAAAGAACCAGAACTAATACATAGATTACCTCACACTGCTAATGTTGCACTGTAATGGTATCTTGTGTGTGATGGTGCAGGGTGGTGAGGCAGATGAATCAGAGCAGTCACCATTCATTTCAGAGTTCTTTTACTGGAATAAAACATAGATACAAAATATAAGAGGCAGGCTTGGTGCATTCCAAAGCACCGTTCTGGGCAACCAGAAGTGTTGTAAGAGCCGGTTGTTGTGCCATAAGGTGACTAGAGGCTGCATCTCTACTTCATATTATTGTTATTCAGGTTGGCTTCTGAGTTTTATTATTAATGTCATCGTTACTCTCAATTTATTGGGGGTGGTAGTTTTTCTTGTACCTCTCCCCCAAAATAAAAGTCGTCCAATATTCACTTCATCCAAACGACTGTCCATTTGCCATAACTCATGCATGCTACTGGAGGTTTTCACCATGAGTAGACAGAGATGTTGGTGTCACTGTGTTGGAAATCTCTCAGAATCTTCAGTACCTTTTCAATTCAATTCCTTGGCATTGAGACCTTGGTTATTCATGAGCAATGCAGTGGTTTCTTATTGCCTCCAAGCTTTTCTCAAGCTGCTGCACATTGACCTTGTGTGAGCGCTCTCCTTTGTGATGAGGTCAGGTCAGGTATGGGAGCATGTGCCAGAGCAGCACGTCGCTGCGTCCATTTTCCGCCGGACTCCAGGGGCCTCCGTCTGGCCATCCTCCAGACAAGATGCCTGGCCCATCCCCATCTCCTTGAGATGCCGATAAACTGCTGCAACCACGGGGAACGTGGTCGGCCATTGGCTCTTCCACTCACGAGGACTCCTCGCTGAGAGAATCTGTGTGAGCAGGATCAGCGTCTGGAAAACAAGCCACATGTCCATACAGCCCCAGCGACGCTCACCGACTAGCAGGAAACAATCTCATTTGAGTCTCTCTCAGCAACCGCTTGTTGGACACAAAGTCCGACCACGATAGCCAAGGATTCTCCGAAGAGACTGGTAGAAGGAATTTTGTCTCCGTCTCAGATCCCTGGTCAGAGTCCAAGTCTCACATCCATAGAGCAAGACTGGAAGCACCAAGGACCTGAAGACTCGGACTTTTGTCCTCCAGCACAGGTACCGGCAGCACCACACTACAGATCCAGTGAATCCATGACTCCCCAGGCCTGACCCAGACATCTGTTGACCTCTGACTCACGCCAGCAGAGGACATGATATATCACTGCCAAGGTAAGTGAATCTCTCCACGACCTGAACATCCTCACACAAACTGGCACAGACAGGACAGCAGAATCCAATATGTCATTGAAAGCCTGAATTTTAGTTTTGACCCAGGAAATCCGTAATCTCAGCAGCTCCGACTCCTCATTTCAGCACCTCGAGGGCCCCAAAAGGATATCTAAAGTCTCCGCAAAGATGACTGCATCATCTGCGAAATTCAAGGTCAGAGATCTTGACATTCCCAAATGATGCACACAGCTTGATCTCTCCAAAATCCTCCCCAGAATCCAGTCCATACAAGTGCTGAAAAGTGTGGGGGCCAGTACACATCCCTGACGAACTCCCGTAACAACTGGAAATAGTCAGAGACTGGTACCACCACATCTCACAGCACTCTCAGTACTAGAGTAGAGTTCAGACATCAGATCGATCAGTTTTGTGGCACCCAAAAAGACCAAGAATCTCCAGAGGGCATCCTGATTCTGAATCAAACGCTTTACAGATATCAACATGGCTGCAAGCGCGATGCTGCCGAAACTCTCGTCTGTGTTCGGTGAGGACGAAGAACAAGGATACGGTCATCAGTTGACCTTTTGGTGTAAAGCTTGACTGCTCTGGATGCTCTGGACTGCAACATCAAGGACGGTGGTCTTTGAAAGGCACTCCACAACTCTCAGGACCTCCCAAAGCACCCAGACCCCCCCCCAAAATATCCACTTCAGCTTGTTCGCAAACTTCTCAGCTACCCTCTCATCCTTGAGCTTGCCCCACATCCAGCCTAGGCTGGGATATCATTCTCCTGGATTTAAGGTGCAACTTAGAGTTGTTACAACAAGCTTGTGGTCGTATTGAGGAACTGAGCACTCCGGTAGACCCTGCATTTTCTGGATCATCCTCCAGCGACCATCAACGAGCACGTGGTTAATCTCCTTTGCCACACGCCAGCGATGGATGCCAAGTCCAGCGATGCGCTTGTGGGTGCTGAAACCATGAACGCGCCACACTTCAAGTCCATGACTTCTTGCAAAGAACTTAGTGCTATTCAGGGATGAGGCAGTTTTTGTGATCATTTGTGATGAGAGTACATAAACCTCTTTCCTTGTTTTTAGCACCACAAAATCCTTGGCCTTTCCTTGTGTGTGGCTGAGCAGATCTTGTACACTCAGAGAACTTTTCTTCAAAGAGTGTGAACATTCCTGCATACTTTGGAAGCAATCTCTGCAATGCAGTATGTGTGGAAGTGTCTGTTGTAGGATAGTTAAGAATGTCTCATCAATCAGCTGAATCCTGGATTCCTGGGTGGCCTAATGTCCTTCTCACAAAGATGGCTTTTCCCAACGATTCAAGGCCAATGTTTGTGGAGGGTTGAATCTGTCTCTTTGACGGTATATGGTTGAATAGTTGAGATTGGTGGTGTCATCTTGCACTACCTCTTCCTCAGATTCCAGAGGCTCCTGCGGCCCTTCACTGATGTATCCCCTGGCTTTTCACTGATGTCACAGTCTTCAAGGAGTTCTTTCTGTGTGGTTAACAGAGATGAAAGATGGAGTTGGCTGTCATTGTACCTCCTTCACGTTTGGAACACCTGTGGTATCAGGGTTGAGATCCGAGAATCCAGTCCCTCTACTGGTGCCCCATCTGGCTTTGTCCTCAATTGATTTTTGGTTCTGCTACTAACTGGTTTCCAACGCATTCTTTCAACGGACCTTAGCAGCATGTTGCATTCTCCTCAGTAATCGCTCCCGTCTGTGCTGTTCCTCTCTGTGTGGTCTCTGAGGTTCTGCCACAGGAAGAGAGTCACATGGCAAAATGAGATTACCGGTGGAGGATCCTGGCCCTGCCACTCCCATTTTCAGGTCTCACCTCATACACTGCTGTCTGCAATTTCTTCCTTCCACAATGACGTAACCTGTCCTCCCAGTAGGATCGCATCTTCCTTGGCTCGCCTTCACCAACATTCTTCACAAGACCCAACCCCTAGTTTGCAAGCTCTGCACCGTAGACTCTCTTTGTCATGTAGTTTGCCTCGAGTGGCTGGCTTCCTTGGCTGCATTTTTGCTCGCAATCTCATATGCATCCCTCATCCTGTTCTCATCTTTCGACATAGTTGCATTAGAGCCCTCTTTTTTCCTCAACATCAAGCCAAATAGTGGGTATATCGGGAAGTCTTGGAGACCTTCCGTAGAGCAGGAGTATGGTGAGAACACATTTGCTTCATGGTGGGTCCAGTTATAGGCATGCACCACACATGCTAATGAGCTCTTCCAATTTTGTTTTTGTTCTTTAGTCAGTTCTCAGCATGCCAGCAATGTCTTGTTAAACCTCTCCACCTATCCATTTCCTTGAGGGTGTGATGAGTTGGTGGGTGGGAGCCTTTAATCCCGCTATTGTTGCTTCAACTGGGCCATCAGTTGATTTTCAGATTCTCATCCGCTATCCACGTATCGTGATGCATTCGTGTGGGAAAACCAAACTTCAGCACAAAGTCACTGAATATCTTGTCTGCAGCTGCCCTTGCTGACTTGTTCGTTGTTGCATAGGTCTGTGTGAATCGTTTGAAGTGGTCATCACCACAAGAAATGTTACTCGTACCCTCCTTTACACATTTTGAGGTGCAGGAAGTCGATGGACAGCAATTCAAGGGATAGTGGTCTTATATTCAGCGTGGGTGTCGGTGTGAATCCGGCTTGGTTTTTGCTTTGTGAAGCCTCGGCATTCCTTTGTTACGAATCTCTCCACATCCCGCGTGCATCCTTGGCAAGTAGAATCGATCCCCGATGAGGTCCAGTTTTTTTTAATTTTTTTTAATTTATTTTTCCCCAGAGCCGAGGTGCCCATATCGTTGTGCAGTTCCTTGATACAAGTGTGGTAACATATTTTGAGTTTTTACATTTTTTTTTTTAGGCATCTGGAGGATGTTTTACTCTTTCTCTGTGGTAGGAGTCTTGCCTTTTGGGTCACTGTTTGCCCCTTTACAGTGGCCCTGCCCATTTCCCTGGATTTTTGGGGAGCCTGACAACCCATGGGACAGATGCCCACCTTGACCACACCTGAAACAGTGGCTCGACCAGGTCTTCCCTTCCTTCTTCCATACAAGCTGACACCCTTGCTCTGAAGGCACTCGTCTTCACCCTGTCCGGCTATTCATTCCATTGAGGCTATCAGCATCTCGCTGATCTCTTCATTTCACTTTACATCGACTGCACATTGCCCTGTATCTTTTCTGATCCTAATTCTGTTTCTTTCTCTCAGATTTTCCTTTGCTGTGTGTCATATACCTTGGGGCTTTTTCATCTGATGTGATTGTTTGGGGATGTCGTACTGTAACACAATGGGAGGCATTCCATCTTATCTTGTCATCCACCTCTGTCTGGATTTCATCAGCTTCACTGCTTTGAGGTTTGTGTGACTTCTCAGTTTCTGCTATCTCTCTTTGTTCCAGCTGGCTGTTTCGCTGATCTTTTCAATTAGCAGTTCATCTGGGAGTTCAGGGTCATCCAGGTACGGCTCATTATGGAACTTCACATTGTCATTCAGTAGCCCTGTGCTGGGGATCTGAAGAATTTATTTTGTAATCTATTTAGGCTTAAAATGTTTTTCACCTTCATTCTCTTTTGATCCAGTAGCAACTTATCCTTGAGCTCAATGGCCTGAAACAAGAAATTATGTGCAGACTCTCTGGGGCCTCTGTGATATGTTCACAGCCGCTGATAGAGATCGGTTGTGCTTTCCTCTTAAAGTACCCTTCAGAATGGTCTTCCGTTTCCCAAGTGTCAAGTCATTCTTGATCTCCAACAAGTTTCACAAACTCAGTGCTGGCTGACTGCTTTTATTACTGCATCAATAATCTGATTCCTCATGTCTCCTGCAGATGCCTGTCTAAATCTGGCATGAGGTTGTGTAAGGCAGCCTGTCCGTTTGACCCCCCCCCCCTTCTCCAATTTGTCCCTGAATTTTGAATCCTCGTCGAATTGTCACTTTGGAAGTTGGCCTTGTGTGGGTGCGATGACTTTAGTTGTCACATGCCCTCCTTTCAGTTTTCGGCGAGGGCTATAAGAACATTCCTCCAATGCCTCTCTTTCTAGATTCCTTTTGGGACTTATGCAAACAGTACATTGTGCTTTCAGGAGCTCAAATTGATGGTGGTGAGCTGCTGTGTTTCCACATTCCTGTGTGCTCCCCCTAGTGTCCTCCAAAGGCAAGAAGTCCGCACATACCGTTGTGCTTCAACCCTTCATGTTGTTCTTCAACAACATCCACTCACGTTCTGCTGCTCTGATAAAAATGCACCTATTTCTTTTGTCTCCAAGTTCCTCTTCCCCTGGAAAACATTTTCAAAGAATTACATGCCTCAATAAGCTGGTCCCGGTCTAGTTTATTCAACATAGTGCTGGCACTCTCCTGTAGCTTGTTTGAGATTCATCTTGGACAGATCTTTTCTATGTTGACATGTTATTTTTTTCTTTTATTATGGTTCGATTCACCAGAGAAGTTAGTTCAGGCTCTTGTGCTTGATGAAAAAAACAAAACAAAACAACTCCTGCTGGGCTCACCAAAATGTTGCACTGTAATGGTATTCTTTTGTGTGATTGTGCAGGGTGATGAGCAGATAGATCAGAGCAGAGTAACATGAAAATTCTTAGATTTTTTTACTGGAAAAATATCAATATCAAAATATGGATGCAGGCTTGGCGCATTCCAAAGCACCATTCGTGGCAACGGAAATGTTGTAAAGCGACGGTGTTGATGCCACAAGGTGACCAGAGGCTGCATCGCCACTTAATATTATTGTTATTCCGGTTGGCTTTCGAGTTTTAATATTAAGCTCATGGTTATTCTAAATGTTAATGGGGTGGTTCTTCTTTTTTTCTCATAGCCTCACAGTTATGCCGCTTATGGAGAGAATAATTTTACAATCACTGTGTCAGCTCGAGCATGTAAAAATATTTTCACAAACGTTGATAGCGAATGCAAAAAATGAAATTTTAATCCACACGAAAAAAGTATTTTTGGGAAAACAACGTGACAAAATTAACGAAATAACCTTGTCTGCTTGTTGCTGAATCGAGCCAGTCAACGTAAGTTTATTGCGGAACCATGGCCAATGAACGATGAGGTTGTTGAGTGAGAACTGAGAAGAATCAATCAATCTGCTTATTGAGTGACGAATGGATGCCAATGAATCTTAGTCATGCCTATTAGCTGTGAGGCACTAACAGGATAATGATGATAGATATGTGAACATGCACTGATTTGAGATTGGTTTAATTCACTCTATAAGGGAAATTCACATTGCATGATAGGTTATTCAAAAATTACCACCTGATTGTGTGCGTGCGTGCGCACGCGCGCGCATAATCCTTATGTGGGGCTGGAAGTCTATCCGAGAGTTTTGTGCACCACCTCTGAGCTGTCTAGCCTGGGATTGAATCTTGTCCCAGCTATAAAACTGTCACACTGGTTTTGCAAAAGGCAGGTGTATGCATAATTTTTGTGCTCTGGTCCCTCAGATGGATGTTAATTTGGTGTCCTATCTACCAGAATTATTTGGTGGACATTTTAGCCTCCCATGGTGTTCTTCGGCAATGATTAGGCAAGTTGTCGCCTGCACTCTTAACAAATTCTAAATTCTTGTCACCTTCATTCGATCACAAGGCTGGCTGTCTTTGCTAGTTCATCAAAGTCTGACCAAAAATATTCCTGGCTCACCCTACAACAAGGTGGAGATAATTTGGGTCAGTGTAGCAGTAGTAATGATACAGTACTTGTTTTTTCAGTTCATTGTGGAGCATGTACATAATTGTATGCAGAACAGAGACATTAGTGACATTAGTGTACTTTATTGTGAATTACAAAGACTTTTTATTTATGGGATTTAGAAATCATAAGCCATCGGTTCAGATAGAAATGCTAAACAGGCAACCATTGAAATCTGAATGAGAAAAACATAGCATTATTCCAGAGTTGCAATTGCATGATGGATGAATTTGCTGTCAAAAACATGCTGGGATTTTTTCCATTATGGAAGTGCCCTTGTGCACTTTTCTTGAGACATTCATCAAGGTCTCAGCTTGATTGCTTGTAAAAAGATAATGGCAATGTTTTGCAAATTGAGGCTCGCATGCCTCAATCAATCAAATTCTGTAATTTTTACGTGATATTCGTGCGTAATTAATTTCTCATGATTTTCGGGGTTAATTTTCCGGACATATTTTTCGCAAATTATAATAAGAAACACAGCAGATGTACAGTATAAACTTATTTATTTGAAACCAAATATACATTTAAAATGAGCAACAAGTAGAACATTCTCTCAACTGTACAGTAGACCCGAAAGTCAAGATTCTAATACCATAGCACATTTGTTAAATTAAAAGTCAAAATCTGCCATATTAACAAATTATGCTGGTTGATCACTCAGCTCTAGCAGACTTAATTTAATCCAGTCTTTCCACCATATGTACTTTTCTTCCAAAAGCAAAAATCACTATTTTGATACTGAACGAGTGAATGTCAACTTTACTGAATGAGTTACGAAGCACGCATGTCTTGTTTTTCTTAGAGGATTAGCATCAACAGTGCTACAGTGGCCATGGTGGTGCAGTGTCTCACTGTGGTGTCTTAATTTACATTTCATTGAATTGTAGTATAGGCTAATGGAGCGGCATCATTTTGCCTTTGGTTATATATGTAACATAATGCTTGAGCTTGGTTTATTTGGGGATTTCTGGTACGGAGTTTCCAAAAGAAGTATGAGTGGGTTGGAAGGTGGCCTGAATAATGAGAATTGACTTGGTGCATCTGGTTGATCATGTCATTTACAACGTTACAAATGACTGTGGCTAATGTGGACAGTCACCACAGCACAACACAAAGCTACAATCTGCCATGGCAGACCTAAGAAGCTTGTTCTGGAGCTCCATACTGTGGAACGCCAGTTGTGGCCATCTTCGTGTACCCCTTATAGGGACAGAGAAATGCCGTGCTTCAAATACCGTTCACCTTCACTTCTGTAACACTCCAGATTTGGTGTTGGGACTACGTAACCTTCGGTGCTAATTGTTCGTCAGTGTAGAGCACCGTGCTCTATACTGGCCGCAGGGGAAACGAGAGGCCACAACTATTGGCAACAAATTCACATGGAGCATACGTCAGTCGCCTTCTCTTCCTTGTGGATCATACTAGCAGACTTCATTTTCTAGTAGTTACAGGGGTGGAGGTGGGCATTGTGCACCCTCTGCCGATGATGAAAAAAAAAATCGACAGGAATTTCATTACATGCCACTTACAACAGTGCTCTGCTCCTTTGGAGAACCTCTCTTTCAGATTGATTTGGGTTGACATCGTTCATTTCCATAGGTAATTTACTACTGCGGACACCAGATACTCTATCCTAGTGTGGATTTTTTGAGTCATTCCAGTCTCCTTGTAGATGTCAAACATCCCCGTCTATTAGATGCTTCAACACAGGCTTTTATATCTTGAAAAGCACCACCGTTTTCTACTGAATATCACGTGTCTTCATCCACGTCCAAGTGTCTTTCAGAAGTACTTAATGACTTCCCATCCACAATGGCTTCATTGGCACAATCCAGCTATGAAACAGCCAAGAATTGCGATCACAATGAGGCCAGGCTCCGTGTTTCTGCCCATGCTCGCTGACTAGCACTTCGCTTAAAGTTATGTTCGGTCCGCCAGGAGATTGGAATATATTGTTGTGGTTCTGCCAAAACCGCATGCCTCTAAGGCAATGCACCCAACATACAGTGATACCCAGCAATTATTTTGTTATCTTCGTGCAGTAGACCTTTCCTCTCATGTCAGTTGGTTAATGCGAGAAGTGCGTGCCTGCTGGTCTATAGTAATAATTCTCTATTCTTCTCTCCTGATTTTCATTCCAACCCTTCACTTTTATCAATGGCCAAAATCAAATCAAGAAGCAAGCAAAACACAATATGAATAACAGCACTAAGCTAGCCCACTGTGAAAGAATCAACAAGACAAGACTCTGCGGCTATGCGCATGGCTCACCCTTTCATTCAAAATCTGCACGCCAATTACATTGGCGTCTCACCTTGCTCAAACTTGCCACCAAAACTCACTCACCTAGACCACCAACTCTCCTGCACAGGGAAAAATTTAATCAGCGCACTCGCTCGTACCTCTGCGTCAATGCAATTCGCACCTAAACAGAGGCATGCTGCACGGCTCAGGTTTTACTCGCACGCGAGATACGGGACAAGCAACGGACGTTGAACCAGCACCAACCGCATCTCGCCGGGAGCCCTACATGGGCATGTATGGTATTGATACGCCTCGTCCAGTCGCAGAACACGCAGGACGGGCAGCGAGGGGGGGGGGATGGGGTCGGGGAAGAGCGGTTCGGAAGTTCGGTACCGGGCTCGGGGACGTGTCGCCGCCGGCAATTGCAACTGAGACAGCTCTGCCCCTAGTCAGCCTGGTCTGTGGTAGGCTGGACCACGATATATAGTTAACTTCCAATAGGAACGCCGATTTCTGGTCAGGCGTGTCGGCTTCGATGGTCGTAACCACCCCGCCCGGTGGCTTATAAACAGGCGGATCTCGAAGGCGTCGCTCTCTTTTTTGCCGCCTGCCTCGGCTTCGTCTTTGCCTGTTTGCCTCGCTCATCCTTCGCCTCTCTGCTCCACGCCTCTTCTTCATTGCTCTTGTTGTCTCCCGTCACTGCATCTAATCGGGTTGGTGTGCGACAGACTATTTTGGACCAGTGAGAGCACACGTTTCCAGGCCCGGCCAAGTGACTAAGCAGGAGATAACGTTGCCGACTTTGAGGTGGGATCGCTTCAAGCAGAGCGTCCCACGGAGGTCAAACGCTACACTCACAGGCCATGCATGAACTCGGCTTAGGAATTATTTACCTCACACGCCTCTTCTTTCCTACTCTCTTTCCACGCCCTTTTCTAAATTCTCGTCCCCTTTGGCACACAAGAGAAAGCATCCATTAATGGATTCAATCACTGTTTCCTCTGCACGAAAACGGACTCTCCCCATATTGCAACCACACCAACACCTCCCACTTCCACACTTAGACCACGAGTATTTTGTCCTACCTACCTTCCGCCAAAGGGTACTGGGTGCGTTGCGGGCCGAGCCGGCAGTATTCGAGGCGGTTAAGTCTCCATCTGCTCTCTTTGTTTCCTGGCTATCTAATCTTCTCGGGTTTGTATGTGGTGTATGTTGATGGTGCTCTGTGTAGCATAATTAAGATGTAGAAATTCTAGCGGGAAAGTCTGCTTTGTGTCTGCGTTTTTTGGTACATTGCCTTGCCTTTTGTCGACGCCTAACAATTCCTTCTAATCATGCTGTACATACGAATGAACCCCTTTTCCTGTGGCCACAATGCTTTCCTCGTTATTGTAATTAAGCAGCTTTGGTATAGAAATGTCTCCCCAGCTCATTGTTCGTCATTTTCTTCAATTGGACAGCATAGTCCATATCTAGCTTAGCGCAGGACATTATCCCCCAACGATCTGTTTCTAAGCCGATACGATCCTTGGGAAGTTATGCTCGGTATCTGATCGATACGTCCTGCATACTGATCCCGGTAGGTGATTCCGGTTGAACAAGGCTTACTGAGGGGCGTGCCCACCCGGTAAGGTCGATAATCGTGGCATTGGTAACGGTATTCATTAGATGGAGGACCCAAAGTCAGTGTCGAGTATTGTTGTCACCGGTCGTTGAGGACTCACCATTCACGGGTATTTTTGTTGTGCGATGAATTTGCGATCCGGAGAGTAATGGTAGGAACCCGAGGTAGTCCCCCTCCCCCTTGGTCTCTGCTCTCGACTCCGGGTCGCAACAATAGTTTACATACTCGGATACGATTATCGTTCAGCGTTGGGCTTCACTGCTACACATGTCCAAAAGACGCCTGGGAATTGGCGTCCTTACGGGGATTGCTGTCCTTACAATGTGATGTTCAGACTGTTACACAAGATTCCAGAACTCTCACGACTTTACCGCTGCACTCCATGGTGCCATAATTCTTCTCGCACATCGACCTGCCTCGTTCGTGGTACCATCAATTCCCAGGATCCAGATGACATCCGAAGACAGCGGTACTGCTTTCGATTTCGATTTCATTCATATGCCATTTTGGCATGACCACAATGTTGCACAAAACCTGTCAAATTTTAATCGATAAGGGTCTTCAGGTTACATTCTCTGCTTCCAGTGTATACGATGATAATTAATCGCCAGCGCAACTGCATGAAGACCATTAGGACACATCTCTCCTCTTCACGTTTGCGACTCTCAGCATCATCAATAAAATCCTACAAGTTGATATTTGGGCATTCTGAGTTGAATTTCCTTGCCACTTTGTTACGCCTCAGCATCTGTCGCTCGAGGAGAAATGCAGATATTTGGGATTCCCGCGTTTAATGTTTCTCACATGCCAAACTGAGTTTTTGGGCCCCGTCAACATTTAGATCGATTTGTTCAACCAAGCCGACAAACGGCAGCAGCTGTAGGATTAACTTCATCAATTTGTAAGCATCTTTAGTCGTTCCAATGTTGGGACTACCTGTAGCTTCTGCAACATCAAAGACGCACTGGCCCCGCCTCACTTCTGATCATCTGAAGAATAGCAACCTACTGCTGAATTGTAGATGTGTCTGAGGTGGGTGAGTGTGGCCTTCCGCAGTTCAATCGATGGCTGACTGTGTCTGACCTTCTTCTCTAAAACACTGAAACAATCAGTGCAAGTAACAGCGCCTTTGATCGGGCATTACTTGCTGATATCCTCGCCAATCAAGCACTATCCGCAACTTTCGTAGAGCAAAATTCTCTGAATCTGACTGACACAAACTTTTAACTTTCACTCTATCCGCCCAGTTTGGACTTTCACCTACTCGCACACTTCGCCAACTCGTTAAATGTCTTGCAATCTCACACCCGACAATCGATCACATCTAAACGATTTCTGAATTTGGCAGCCGATGCTCCTCTCATACATCGAGGTATTTGCGCATTGTCTTCTACCGAACCCTGGCATTCAATTTAAACTGCACTTGCAGCAGCACAGTGGGAGACATGGGAGCCCACTGTCCTGCAGCCCGAAATCGACCATCAAACGATTCGGAATTTGCAGCCGATGCTTCTCATAATCGAGGTTTGGCATATGTCTCTACCAACACCACTGGCGCAACAATTTCTAACAATTGCACTGTGCGCTGCACAGTCGGGAGGACATGGCCCCAGCTGTCTTGGCAAGCCTCGGTGTTTAATATTGACATGTGATGTTCACGCAAACTTGTGGCATGGGATCACCGAGTATTTACCAATGTTTTTTTTTTCTTTCTTTAATTATTGGAGTTTGGGTTTTCATTGAGAGTATATTTATGTTGACAGGCCAA
The DNA here is from genome assembly GCA_035128595.1 of Eptatretus atami. Lineage (NCBI taxonomy): Eukaryota > Metazoa > Chordata > Myxini > Myxiniformes > Myxinidae > Eptatretus > Eptatretus atami. The sequence goes on along the minus strand of CM068954.1, from coordinate 53,273,472 downwards.
TTTGAAAAAGTTGGGGGAGTTTGTGATAAGGGTGGTAGACGGCTACTACAAAGCATTTGATTTGAATTAAGAGAGAAAATGAGTGATTAGAAGTGGGGCACTAGATCTGGGATATGAAATACAGCATTAACATAGCTTGAACGGTACAGAACCGTATAAGGAAACGTTATAAAAATTGATTGGATATGTAGACTGGTTGGGGCTAATTAACACGGCTGAACAGCTTTA
>CM068954.1:53236994-53258970 GCA_035128595.1 Eptatretus atami | reverse complement strand
TAGTCATATGATATTTCCTTCCCAGGAGCCATAGTATTTAGCACATTACAATTATATAACCACCTATATTTTCAGCTGTCATTTGCCAAATACGAATAAAAGTTAAGTTTTGGTGAAGATTTTTCATTCAAAATTTACCAAAAAGCCAATTTGGAAGCTTATAAAATATGCATCACATCGGTACCATTTTTAGGAAACAAAGTTGAGATATTTTAGAAACAATCAATTTTGGGGGATAGACATTGTATATTTAATCGCTTTTTGTATGGCTAAGGAAAACTTTAATTTGACAACTCATTTTCATTCCAAATTGTGAATCCAGTATGATATTGCATCAACAATTCAAGACAAAATTAGACAATTTTTTTGTCCAGCTTAAACGCTCAAATATTTTAAGATTTATTTATTTTATTGTCCTCTATAGGTGTGGCACATTCTGATTGCATATCTGACAACCAATCACAATGTACTATTTCAAGATTAAGGAGCAACACGAGAAAGCATTTCATTTAATTATTTATTTGTTTATTTTAATACATGAGATGCAATTCTATCAAGTGTTCTTTTTTTATCCTACAGTTTTTTTGTTTGTTTGTTTTTTAAATGTTAAAGGCATCAGGACCAGGACGGTGAGTCCTCATGGAGGCCAGACCTTAAATAAAGTTAGTCCTCTGTTCCCATAAGTATTTCCAATACTGGATATTATAACTATAAATATACCATCAGAGATGGGGAATCCCCGCCATTGAATGAAAAAGGTCATACATATTCCAGATAATGGAGGGAGGTGAATTGGAAACAAGACACCATTTGGTCATTCATCTCGAAAAAGTTCCCCAGGGGTGAGGAATGTAGTAACCAAAAATAATTGAAATCAGATAAGCGGTTTTCCATTTATTACAAAAAACATTTTTTTCAAGATGGCCGCCCCAGTCGGCCATCTTGGATCCTGCCACGCCCAAAATCAATAGGGTTCTTCCTTTTCAGGTGGTTCATGTGTGACCCAAATTTCAAATCGATATGGCGAACAGTTTATGAGTTATCGCACTCACAGCTATAAATGTTGACGCCGCCCCAGTCGGCCATCTTGGATCCGGCCACGCCCAAAATCAACAGGGTTCTTCCTTTTCAGGTGGTACATGTGTGACCCAAATTTCAAATCGATAAGGCGAAAAAACATTTTTTCAAGATGGCCCCCAGTCGGCCATCTTGGATCCTGCCACGCCCAAATCAATAGGTTCTTCCTTTTCAGGTGTTCATGTGTGACCCAAATTTCAAATCGATATGGCGAACAGTTTATGAGTTATCGCACTCACAGCTATAAATGTTGACGCCCGGACGGACGGACGGACACGGACAGCCGGACAGCCGGACGCCCTGGGTGACAACAATATCCCCCTTCCGCCACGCGGCGGGGGATAAAAACAGGCTGTACTATTTAATGTGTGGAATATTAAATGAGCAATAAAAATATGTCCAATAATGATCATATAGTCTTGTACACAAGGCAACCTTACCCGTTCCAATGTAATTTCCTTACAATGCAGTCAGCTTATCATTGAAACACGAGACACGTCCAATAATGCGCACCGCATTCCTGCTCCATGCTGACTCCCGGAAAGTCAGTGCAGGCAGGCATGGTCTTCTTACTTAAGCGAGTCACCCTTTGCATTTCTGAATCAGTGCCCAAGTAACACTAGAAAAATAATTACTTAAACTGCTCCATCATCTTGCACAAAGAGCATCAGAACTCCAGTTTTACATCTGCCATTCAAGCTATCCGTCACGATGACAAGTTGGCTGTATTACTACGCAAGCCAGGTTTTGAAGAAAAAAAACTCTCAATGAACCCTCTACACACTTACCTAACAAAGGCAGCAGTAATCTCTGGAGAACTGCTTTCCGTTACTATTTAGTGTTTTGGTATATTTGACAATTCCATTGACAAAAAAAACAAGACAAATTTATAAACTTGTACAACATATCTACAGTAAATTGTGTTTGAGGCTCCTTGATAAATATGTTTGGGAGATACCATTTACTGAGCATGCCACGAGTCTTGCTGTGCTGTGCACAAATGGCAAAAATGCAACTGCGAAGTTTTCAAACCTTGACAACTTCAAGATCAGTCTTGTTCAGAATGTCAACACATTCCATGGCACCTTCATTACCCCAATGAAACAAACCTTTCTCTTGGACACACATTGTTTCAGTGTTGCATGATAATGTTTTCTTAAAGAGGATAAGTCAAAGAAGGGCAATAATTAAAATAACATAAAACTCCTTGTCATATACAAAATACATTCTTTTTGAACACGATTAAAATTCTAGGAAGAAGAACTAATCTTGCTGAAGAAGGCAAAGCTCTTACAGAACCAAATCAATCAATGCTCTTTTGTTCCAAGGGTTAAACATCAGCTTCTCCTCGCTGGTTAGCATACGTCAATCAACATCCTGTTGATTTCATCAATTGTTAAAAATTGTAGGCTCGTGGCGCAACATGACGTTACCAAAGAGTTGGTGGTATGGATGCCTTCAGAACACCCAATGAGCTGGAGAGAATCACAGCAGCTTGCGAAACACAGAAGGAATGTGAGCACAATAAATAAATAAATATAATCACTGTTTTGGACCAACTTAGCAATTGTGTAACAAATGAATAAATAAAATCTTCTGAACATGGCCACCAGGTGCACAAAAAGCACAAATCACAAAAGAGCCAGCTCCACTGAGATTGGAAAAACAAATCGATGGCTTCAGGTATTACAGTTGAAAACGCTACCCATAATCAAACTATTCCCCCCAAAAAATGTTCAGAACATTGGCTTGGCAATCAAAACCATTTCAATAACGATTTGAGACTTTATGAAAAATGAAGAACTGTTTCAAAGGCACTTCACACAAATACAGGATATGAGGGAACAGTGTTGGCTAATCCAGTGGTTTGCTTCTTCATCATCATTTCATCTAATCAGATAAATATCTCATCAAGCCAAGTAATTAATCAAGTTGGGAAAAACATTCTTTTCATTTTTCAAGCAATGGGCTGGCTTGTTTCACTTTCTCAACTGAACCAATGACTCCTGATGGTTAGAACACAGGTTCAAGTCTCATACACTATATGCATTTCTCCATTGTCTACCAAACCCCTCGGAATTCACATTAAAGTACAGTACAGTAAAAGGATATCTACTAATGCATTTGTTATGCATGCAGATCATGTACAAGCTTCTCCATGAGCCTTCAAATCTGTTGTTCTTTTAAATAAAATAAATTTTAAAAAACTGAAGTTGCTTAAAAAATGACATCAGATTTTCCTGACTTGTGCAACTTTATGGCTTGGACCAGATCAAAAATCCATCGGTATGATTTACCTCATCAGTTATAGACATAATGACATTATTAACGAAAGGAATTCTGGGGAAGAAAAATCGGCAGTTCGATCCACCATCTTGGTTTCCAGATGCGATTTGCAATACTGGCTGATCATATGGCGTGGCAATGTTTACTCTTTGAAAACATGCCAGAAGTAAATTGCTGCGTATGACCAAAGGGAATTGCAACAATAAAGAGAACTCCCTCATTACATTTTTATCTGTTTACCAACCAATCCCAAGAGGTGGAGGTTATGGGGAGCTTCACTCAAAGGTCAAATATTGGCACCACCTGGTCTGTTATGATTTCAAACAGCATCTGGAAACTGAAACACCGCATCGAACCCCTGTTCCCCTCTCCCCTCACCCTCCGCCTCTCCTTCCCCAAAATCTTTGTGGTAAACATGTCTTGCTGGGAATGTTTATGTCATGGTAAGTACTGACTCGAGGGACAAACTGTTGGTGGATGAAGCGTGGAATCACATTTCCCTCTATTATGAAACCCGATGTGCATTCATGAGATCAACATGCTTCCATCAATGGTACATTTCAGCAAGTTTGGTAGGATGATGGAACTGAGAAATAATGTTTGAGAACCTATTCCAAACCGATACAGAATAATTTCAGATTTAAAACTGGAATGGCACTCGGTAGCGTGCATACTTCCGCCAGACTGAAAAGTTCATGTTTTGTATCCCAATGATAGGCCGGATCTGGATGTAGATCCAAACCGAAATCTAATTGGCTTGTTCTTGTCACCGACCCAACTCATCCACCAAGTTTTGTTATAACCCGTCCACAACTTTTTGAAATATCATGCTATATATAAATTTTGGCTCAATCCCTCAACGGTGAAGAATCACTTCTAAATTTTAAAAATTCTCGTATCCGGATCTGGATTAAGATCTTCACCAAAGTCGAATCGATTCGTCCTTTTCAAGCACCCAACCTGTACACCAAGTTTTGTCTGAATCCGTCCATAACTTTTTGAGATATCCTGTCCACAGCCAAACAAACAGACAAACAGGGGTGAAAGCATAACCTCCATCCACCTTCAGTGGCAGAAGTAAAAAATGTAATCAGCATGTAGGCTCATTCTCAAGAACAGTACTGAAAAGCATTTATAAGCACTAGCAGGTACCGACAGAAATTCCATGTGATGTAAAATGTGACTTCAACAATATTATGCAAAGAACAGTTAAATACATCATGGGAATTTAATATTGTGAGGCTATGTGCTCCCTAAACATGTTGCTCAATTAAATCAACCCCAAGTCCTCAACTCTCTCAAAATCCAAGTCCTCAACTCTCTCAAAATCCAAGTCCTCAACTCTCTCAAAGCCAAGTCTCAACTCTCTCAAAATCCAGTCCTCAACTCTCTCAAAATCCAAGTCCTCAACTCTCAAAAATCCAAGTCCTCAACTCTCTCAAAATCCAAGTCCTCAACTCTCTCAAAATCCAAGTCCTCAACTCTCTCAAAATCCAAGTCCTCAACTCTCTCAAAACCAAGTCTCACTCTCTCAAAACCAAGTCCTCAACTCTCTCAAAATCCAAGTCCTCAACTCTCTCAAAATCCAAGTCCTCAACTCTATCAAAATCCAAGTCCTCAACTCTATCAAAATCCAAGTCCTCAACTCTATCAAATCCAAGTCCTCAACTCCCCATAAAACAACCCCAAGTGCCTCAACTCTCATGAAGTCAACACTCCCACCTCACACAACCCCTCAACCCCTCCCTTCCCCCCCCCACAAGTCTTGAACCCTCTCCCCACCAAACCCCAAAAGTGCTCAATCCTTCCTTCCCCCAAATCTGTCACTTCTCTGTCGACCCCATCCATCCAAGCTCTGAAGAAGACATTCTTGTAAATGATTACACATCATTTCTTCATTTAAATGGTGCCAGGTGTGAAGTGACAGTCAAATCGACATCCAATTCACAATCTCATGATCTCAAGTGATTGTCAGCAGCCCAATTGTGTTAATTGATGATCCTAAGTTAATTATCTTCTTTGTGACACACACACACACACACACACACATGCAATGTAACAGACTGACAAGCATATTGTTATATCGTTATCTCAGAAGTGATCAAAGTACAGTATACATCTTACTGAAGAATGGTATTCTCTTACAGAATCATATCCAGCATAGGCTTACACATTCTAAAACAAACAGTTTTTAGGTGCAGAGAAATAAATGTACAACTCTGGTTGTGAGTCCTAACTAGAAATATGTTACAACAATTATTTAACAAAGCAAAACAATGATTGTTTAAATTAGTGCAGCATTTTTTATTTTTGGAAAAAAGGGTGGGGTGGGGGGAGTCCAGACCCAATGGAATCCTCCCCCTACAAACCTCTTCCCCATAAGTGCCATTGTCTTAAGTTCAGTAACAAGCCTGTGCATCACCAGACCTGGTGTTGAATCGGATAAGTGCATTGGGATACAAAATTTGAAAGGTCATATGTACCACGAACAAAATTGAACTCCAACATCACTTTTGCAAGTAATCTCTAACCACACTACTGATATAATAATCAGTGCTCAAAAAGAAGAAATCATCATTGACCGTAATCATGAACTCAACCTGTGTGATCAATTTATCTTTGTTCAATTTCTTCCCTCAAGTGCTTCGATGTCAGTCAGCTCTTCCTACAATTGGGAAACAGAATGTGTAAAGTGTTGGGTTGTTCATCCAGCAACAGGAAACCAGATGTATTTGTAAGATGTACCCTATTGATGCTTTGTTGTCCTGGCAGCAATCGAGAGCAGCACAAGAGGTATCCCTAAATCAGAAACTTGGTAATGTGCTTGGTTGAGCACCTAGGGTATATGACTACCTTTCTGTGAAATAATGGCAAAATTACCCAAACCAGAATTTGTGCCGAAAAGGAATGATATGCTGTATATATGTATATATATATATATATATATATATATATATATATATATATATATATATATATATATATATATATATATATATACACTCCTGTCACAGCAATGAGACATACCTGAGGCTTGTTTTGCCAAAAGACCCAAGACTTGTTAAGTCCCTGGTTATCCTAAATACTAGTGAAATATACTGGTGACTTAGCAAACAGAGCCCTTATAAACAAATCACCTTTGTCACTGTGCTGAACTTTGCTCAGAATAATCACCAGATTCAGTGGCGTAATGGTTACAGCATTTGCTAAGTCTGGGAAGTCGGTAGTTTGAACCCCAGCAAGTCATACCAAAGACTTGGTATGCGCTGCTTGCTTGATTGATGCTCAGTATTGTAAAAGGATGGAACACGGACAAACAACCACAAGTTGGCAAAACTAGCACAGGCTTTGATGGGCCAAATGGTCTCCTCCTGCATTGAGGTTCTTTGTAAAGGAACATGTAGTAGTAGTAGTAGTAGTAGTAGTAGTAGTAGTAGTAGTAGTAGTAGTAGTCTACAACCTGGTTGACATTTTGTACATTCTAATATTTACAGTTATGGGCTGACAAGATAGCTTAGAGGTGTGCACACTCATCTTTCAGCTGTCTCGCCTGGGGTCAAATCTCAACCCAGCTATATACAGTCACCGCGGTGTTTTACATGCAGGGCAAGGCATCAATGTCTGCCAACATGAGGGGTGTTGGTGTATGTAAAAGATCCCATGGTGTCTTTTGCTAAGAGTAGGCAAACCATCCGTGGCCCCCTGAACAAATTACAAATTCCTACCCTAACAGACTGCTCGGAAAGCAACAGCAAACCACACAGCAGAACCTTTGCCAAAACACTGCATCAGCAGCACAAATGCTTTGTCAAGTGTATGGTACATTTGATTGATTGAATAGTTATGCATTGTGTTCTATCATGTTGTTGTTTTTTTAATACTCCCTTAACATATGCATTTTAAACAATAACGACACACGGTGGAGCACATGCTTCCGCCAGGCTGAATAATTTAGATTTTGCATCCCAATGATAGGCCGGATCTGGATTCGGACCTGAACCAAAATCGAATCGGCTTGTTTTCGTCACCTAACCAACTCATCCACCTAGTTGTCATAACTCGTCCACAACTTCTTGAAATATCATGCTACATCAATTGCCTTTGGCCCCATCGATCAATGGTGAAGAATCACTTGGAAAATTCGAAAATTCTCGTATCTGGATCTTCACAAAAATTGAATCAATTCATCCTTGTCACACGCCCAACCAGCACTCTCTATCTGTGCCCTCAGCCAAAGTTTCGTCCAAATCAATCCACAACTTGTTGAGATGTCGTGCTATATGCAATTTTTGGCCCGATCTCTCAATGGTAAAGAATGACTGAAAAAAAATTATAGGATCTGGATCTGGATCTGGATTCAGATCTTCACCAAAATCTTATCAATTCGGCCTTGTCACACACCCAACCTGTCAACCAAATTTCGTCCGAATCCGTCGATAACCTTTTGAGATATCCTGGTCACAGACAAGACAGAAAGACGAGAGTGAAAACATAACCTCAGTCCACCTTTGGTGGTGGAGGTAACAATATGCTATCTGATAGAATGTCACTTCTTAGCCTTGAACACTTGACAATGAACATCATCAGCATGTACCATGCGCTACACAGAGAGTCAAGTTCTGCCGAAGCAGTGCCAAACAGTGAACATGATAATTATAACCATGATCATTTACCAGGGTTACAATCCTGTATAGGTCACCACTCCGATGAAGGGTACTCCACCGAGTGTGCAGCAATTTGCAATTTGGCCAGGATGCCGGCGATAGCTCGCCTAATGTTCGTGAAGGTCACAGCCGGTAGTCGGGACGCCAGGTTTAACGTCCATCCGAGGGATGGCACACACATTGATGTCTCACCCTGCATGTGAAACACCAGGATGGCGGTTTATACGTAGCTGGGCCAAGATTCAAACCCAGGTGACGGAGCTCAAAAGCAAATGTACATTCATCTTGGGCTAGGCCACCCTGCCAGCCCAGACAGTGAACGTGGATTACATAAATCTCGTTTCAACAGTTTTCTGTTGTGAAAGAGGACTTGGGGTTAAAAGATGTCCAATAATGATTCTTGATGTGAGCAAGTGCAATTACATGATTGCATACTGGTCCTGGAGGTGGACAACTGTTATACTATATTTTATCTGATCTTCTGCTAGAGGTCCACACAGCCTATACTTGGCAATTAAGGGGACGAATGGACCGATCCAATGTTTGGCATCTGGTGGCTCTGCTGGTCCCACTTCAGGTCTGAGATTACAAAAGCTCCAGAACGTGAGAACGTGAGAACCAGAGCCATTCATACATCCCTGATCTCGGATCCTTTATTTATTTATTTATTTTTATCACAAACCAGACATTGGACATCGTCAAAAACATTAGGCAAAGGAGTAAATTAAGTAAACGGTTAATAATTTTAGTTTAGGTATACGGTAATTGACTTGGAGCAATACTTTTCCCCTGAAAATAAAATGTCGGGTGGTGGGGGTTAGCTTCTCTTGTTCCAATGTCACAATGCTACAACTCTTTCAAACACTGGGCAATCAAATCAAAATAAAGACCAATTACTGCATCGTAGTCCCAAGAAGGAAGCCAGAAATAACAATGCACACACATGTGCACACACACACACACACAATCACCATGTCTCAACATGAAAACTGCGCTGTGAAAAAGCACTTCCCTCGTATATCTGACAAGGTCCGACTGATACCATCAGATGAGTTCCAGACAAGTGCTTCACTGAATTGGACACAAGACCAGGTTCAAAGTTCATTTCTTACCAGATCAAAGTACTGGATGAGCTGCACAGCATCAAGTCTTAATTGAACAATATATATATATATATATATATATATATATATATATATATATATATATATATATATATATATATATATATATATATATCGACAATAAACACATGTTCAGACAGGTCTCACAGTTGTTTGGTATATATACATACACACATACAGACAGGTATATTCATTGCCTTCAGACAAGTCAAAGTCCCAATTCAGCTTCTTCTTCGTTCTTCATTCGTATTCAGCACAAGGCTGCAGAGTAGCATCAATGGATGAGGGCACAGATCTGCTGTTGATGCAATGCCCTCTGCTGGTTAGGGCAGGAATTTGTTTACGGTACAGGAGATAGCTCACCCACTCTTTGCGAATTAGACCATGGGATCTTTGTTATCCACCAATGAATGCTGACAGATGGGACACCCATCGAGCGTCCATCCAAGGGATGGCGGACACACGTTGAGGAATCACCCTTCCTGTGAAACACCAGGATGACAGTTTAAAGCTGGGTCGGGATTCGAGCCCAGGCAAGACAGCTTAGAGGTGAGTGCTTGTACCTCTCGACCATCCTGTCAACCCTTCTAATTAAGCAATGACGTTCTATCCAACACACAACTGATCATGGAAATCTCCACTTAAGAAAACGTGTCAACGCAAACATCAATTATGGAGGGATTTTATGATTGCTACTACCTTAATGGCACCAATTATTATTCCCACCATCTTCAAGTGAGGCCAACCAGAGAAAGATTTTGGCCCAAGGCTTTCACGAGCCGGATGACAAGGTTCGACCGGAGTCGATTTGGGCAGGATTCTTGGAAATTTGTTCAGGTTGCCGGCGATAGCTCGGTTGCTCTTGGCGAAGGACACCGCGGGCTCTTTAATATCCACCAATTGATGGCAGATGGGACGGCGTCAAGACCCGACCGCAACGCACCAATCAGTTTGGAGTCATGTTCGTAACAGAACCCATGGTTGCACGGTTCAATCTTGTCGAACTCAAATCTGGAATGATGATTATACGGGGGGTTTTAAAACGCCCACTTTGACCGAGACAAGACCAGACGGTTTAACATCCCAATCAGAGGACATACTCCAGCATGCAGTCCCCCCTGCTGGCACTGCAAAATACAAAGCCGTGAGAGTCGGATCGTATTCGACCAGGGGATTGAACCTGCGATTGGAGAGATGCGATGTGGGGCGAACATGCAAGTTCTGGGCTCTGCTGTGCAGATAGGGAGAAGATAACATGACCATGGCACACAGTCAGAGTCTGTGATACAAAGAACCCGACGACGACGACGACCCTACCAAGAACAAACACAGAATGCTCCACGCCACGTTTGTGTACACGTCCACACACGTCACTCGTGATTTCGGAAAGAAACACCACCCATGAGTTTTGAGCCGCGATTCCAACAAGTTCCAGACGCGGATTCGTGGTCCTGAAAGCGGGAATTCGAGAAGCTGTTATTAACCACGAGCTGAGCAGACTTGAACCCACTTAACGATGCCCTTCTCAATGAGCTTCGACCGCCGAACACCCGGTGACAAAGTCCCAACAACGAGTCGGCCCGGGTCGATTCACTTAAAGCACGATGTGGACCACGGACGGGCAAGGAATTCACCAAACACACTACCATTACCGCGCCGCGCCACGCCGCACAGCCACTGCCGGGCTCGCATCAAACTCGCGCCGCGCCACGCCGCACAGCCACTGCCGGGCTCGCATCAAACTCGCGCCACGTATAAACGCTTCCACGTCGAGCCTACCTTCTCCTTCCGTTCATCGGACCTATTCCCCTTCCTACCTCTCCCATATTCACTATTCCTCACCTGCTCCTCTCTCTCCGCTCTTCAGGGGTCACCTCACACCGCCACGACGAGAGCGCGAGCCTGCGCGTTCCACACTCGCCGTTCAGCGAGCTGCTGACGTCATACGTGATGTCAGCCGACGTCACGCGTACGGGAGGGAAAAACCGGCGACACTTTGTACAAAGGTGTAAAAAAAAAAGGGAGTCTGCAAGCAGGGTGTGTGTGTGTGTGTGTTATTGCAGACCACGTGAGGTGGTGTGTAAACTACGTTAAAATAACGGAGGTCAGACGTGCTTTTGAGATGACAAACTATCCAAAAAAATTTTAAACGCGTACCGTACCTTCCTCTCAAGGTGTCATTTCACGTCCCTTATCGCTTACGTCTGGAAAAAAAATGACGCTTGAGGCACTTGCTCGCTCAGCCGCCTATTCCAGGTTCAGAATCATTTCCACAGCGCACTAACTAGTACTAGTAACCAACGAAGAAGTGAAAGAAAATCACGAGAAATATTTTATTACTGTGTCGATGTTTATTTGTACATTTTTTTTCCTCACAGGAAGAGGTTTACTATATTATAAGAATTAAGGAATTATATTATACCCATCCTCACCCCCCCCCCCCCCCCCTTTTGCATCGGTTTCACACACGCCCTCTCTTGCCTTTCCTCCCCTTTGTCTTATCTCTTCTCAAAATTCTTTCCATTCTTCCCACACTCCCCTAACCTCCTTTCTCTATTCTATAATTATCCTTGTTTGTTATTCCTTTCCTCAGTTTTAATCATTCTCTAATTGGCACCCAAATTAACTCTGGTTTGTACGTAATAAATGGATGGATCCGATGTATGGGTATGGTTCCCAGAGGGAGGCATCAAGAGTTTTTAGTCTTGGTGTCCACTGTCCATGGTGTCCCGATGTTTCCATGGTGTCCGCAGGATTTCAAGTGCTGTACCAATTGACTAATTTTATGAGTTGGCCACTGGCTGACATTACATGTTGGCCGATTGGCGAATATTACGAGTTGGCCAATTGGCTAATATTGTGAGTTAGCCAATTGGTTGATATTACGAGTTGGCCAATTGCCTAATATTATGAGTTGGCCAATTGGTTGATATTACGAGTTGGCCAATTGCCTAATATATGAGTTAGCCAATTGGTTGATATTAGAGTTGGCCAATTGCTAATATTATGAGTTGGCCAATTGTTGATTATTACGAGTTGGCCAATTGCCTAATATTATGAGTTAGCCAATTGGTTGATATTACGAGTTGGCAATGGCTAATATTACGAGTTGGCCAATTGGCTAATATTAGTGCCATTGATGAGTTGCCAATGGTTGATATACGAGTTGGCCAATTGGCTAATATTACGAGTTGGCCAATTGGCTAATATTACGAGTTGGCCAATGGTGTGATATACGAGTTGCCAATTGGCTAATATTACGTGGCCATTGGCGAATATACGAGTTGGCAATTGGCGAATATTATGAGTTGGCCAATTGGTTGATATGATGGCCAATTGGCGAATATACGAGTTGGCCAAATGGCGAATATTACGAGTTAGCCAATTGGCGAATATTATCGAGTTGGCCAAATGGCGATATTACGAATTTGGCCAATTGGTTGATATTACGATTGGCAATTGGCGAATATTACGATTGGCCAAGGGCGAATATTACGAGTTGGCCAATTGGCGAATATTATGAGTTGGCTAATTGGTTGATATTACGAGTTGCCAATTGGCGAATATTACGAGTTGGCCATTGCTCATATTACGAGTTGGCCAATTGGCTAATATTACGAGTTGGCCAATTGGCTAATATTACGAGTTGGCCAATTGGCGAATATGACAAGTTGATTATTGGCTAATATTAGGGGTTGGCCAATTGGCAAATATTACGAGTTGGCGAATTGGCGAATATTACAACTTGGCCAATTGGCGAATATTACAATTTGGCCATTGGCTAATATTACGAGTTGGCCAATTGGCAAATATTACGAGTTGGCTAATTGGCGAATATTACAACTTGGCCAATTGGCAAATATTACAATTTGGCATTGCGTATATTAGAAGTTGGCCAATTTGGCAAATATATATGAGTGGCCTATTGCAATATTACGAGTTGGCCAATTGGCAAATATTACGAGTTGGCAATTGGCAAATATTACAGATTGGCATTGGGCTCTTATGAAGTTGGCGAATTGGCGATATTACGAGTTGGCCATGTAATATACGAATTCGGCCATGGCTAATATACAGTGGCCAATTGGTTGATATTACGAGTTGGCCAATTGGTAATATTACGAGTTGGCCATTGGCGATATTCGAGTTGGCATATTGTTGATATTCGGTGGCCATTGGTTGATATTACGAGTTGGCCAATTGACGAATATTACGAGTTGGCCAATTGGTTGATATTACGAGTTGACCATTGGTTAATATTACGAGTCGGCAAATTGGCTAATATTACGAGTTGGCTAATTGGCGAATATTACGAGTTGGCCAATTGGCTAATATTACGAGTTGGCCAATTGTCTAATATTACGAGTTGGCCAATTGGCTAATATTATGAGTTGGCTATTGGCTAATATTACGAGTTGGCCAATTGTCTAATATTATGAGTTGGCTATTGGCTAATATTATGAGTCTCACTTTGCCGACAAATGAAAAACCTATCAACTTGTGATTGGTGATAAACAAAGCGCAAAGGGATTGCTCCATTTCAAGGAAAGAATGCACTGTCACGTAATTAATAGATTCAAAAAATGTTTTCCCCTGATGTTTAACTAGACAGGACTATACAAGATTAGGGGGCGAGGTTAGGAGAGGAAGCAAGTGGAATAATAACTTTAATGTATACAAATGCAACAATAACTACAATAAAATGTAAAATCATATTGCTAATACATATCGATATTATTTAGCAAGTCCACACTACAATTTATTGCACGATCACAAAGCAACATCTCATTAGTAAATGGACTATCCCGTGCACACTGCGGAACGTTGTGGTTTTAAAAAAATCAGAAGTGTGTCAGACCACCTGTCCCGAGGATGAAACGAAATGACCCGAACGGTGCTGAAAATCAGAAAATAGCTCAACACAAGTTGAAAAGGGTTGAAAATCACCGTGATTTAACTTTTTCGTAACAAACCGCAGAACCAGACAAGTCTGAAGACGACGATGGTTCACGAGCGGTATTTGACGATGTAGATTGTTTCAGAAGTCAAGGATGAAACAATGTGATAATGTTTGACCAAGTATATAAAATGATCAACATGATGTGGTACGAGTGACAGGTTATTAGCTGCAAAATGTCAAAAACACGGTTTCGTTCAAAAACTTAAAAATTTGACCTTTGCGTAACCTTTAAAGGTCACAAAACAATGTTGGTGACATTAAAATAAGGAAACAGGATACGTGCTATCGCTTAATGGAGTTAGTTCGTCGAAGAAGGTCGAAAACCCGGTTCGATTCCCACAACTTTGAAAATTTGACCTTTGTGAACTTTAAAGGTCAAAGGTCAAGGATTATGACTTTTGGTGCAAAACTTCCTCTGGAACATTCCAGGAACAATATAACGTCATATAGGCTATATGGCATTTCGCACTCCTCGGATTATCCATACTTTGATGAAATCAGCGTAAAAACAAACTTGAAGGGGGCGCCACGGGCAAGGTGTTGAGATAGAGCAAAATGGTTTCAAGACTTTAGGTGGGGAATGACCTCAAGATTATGCATAAAAATATTGTCATCCTAGCTCTCAAAGTTTGGGCGGTCGTATGATTTTTATGTCAAAATTCCAAATTTTCTAAGTTCGTGACCTTGTGACCTTGACCTTGGGACGAAAATGAAAAATCGAGCTCCGTGGGGCTATGCAGGTGCCATTGGGCTAACCAAATACAGAAACCCCTGCCAGATTCGACAAACCCCTCGGAGAAGATGGATTTTTATGTCAAAATCGCAATTTTCTAAGTTTGTGACCTTGTGACCTTGACCTTGGGACAAAAATGAAAAATCGACCTCCGTGGGGCTATGCAGGTGCATTGGGCTAACCAAATACCGAAACCCCTGCCAGATTGACAAACCCCTCGGAGAAGATGGATTTTTATGTCAAATTCGCAATTTTCTAAGTTCGTGACTTGTGACCTTGACCTTGGGACAAAATAAAAATCAAGCTCTGTGGGGCTATGCAGGTGCCATTGGGCTAACCAAATACCGAAACCCCTGCCAGATTCGACAAACCCCTCAGAGAAGAAAAATATTTGTCAAATTTGCAATTTTCTAAGTTTGTGACCTTGTGACCTTGACCTTGGGACGAAAATGAAAAATCGAGCTCCGTGGGGCTATGCAGGTGCCATTGGGCTAATCAAATACCGAAACCCCTGCCAGATTCGACAAACCCCTAGGAGAAGATGCAAATTGAAATCGGCTACCCCCTAAAACACAATTCGCAATTTTCTAAGTTCGTGACCTTGTGGCCTTGACCTTGGGACGAAAATGAAAAATCGAGCTCTGTGGGGCTATGCAGGTGCCAGTGGACTAACCAAATACCGAAACCCCTGCCAGATTCGACAAACCCCTCGGAGAAGAAAAATATTTATGTCAAAATTCACAATTTTCTAAGTTTGTGACCTTGTGACCTTGACCTTGGGAGAAAATGAAAAATCGAACTCCTTGGGGCTATACAGGTGCCATTGGGCTAACCAAATACCGAAACCCCTGTCAGATTCGCAAACCCCCTAGGAGAAGATGCAAATTGAAATCGGCTACCCCCTAAAAACACATGTTTTTGGGTGTGGCTCCGCCCATAATGGCGCACCACACCCATTTTCAGGAAAACACAACTAGATCATGATATAAACATCCCACCAAAATTTTCTCAGGATCGGTCAAAACCCACGGAGCTATGCTCGGGACAACGACAGACAGACAGACAGACAGACAAGCCGGTAGGGGGACATGGGTAGTCGGCCGTTGCTAGGCAACAGGGGGGGTCCATAGCAACGGTTCTTTCTCACACATAACTAGGAACATACCATGAACCTACCATACCAGTTTCATGTATATCTGACTCATAGTCTCTGAGATATAACGAACTTCGTTTTTTATTGTTTTCGACCAGGGTTCATTCAAAGTCTATCTTCTCCGACAGTTTTCATAGGATCCGGCTGGAAATTTTTGACAATATGGCTGAATGTACTGCCCACAGTTGCTCGTGGCCCGATTTTTGATTTTCGAAAAAAATAATTTTTTATGATTTTTCAAAAATTTCAAAGTCCCGTTGCTGGGCAACGGTGGTGTCCATAGCAACGGTTCTCATTTGCACACAACTAGGTCATGGTTGAACCTACCAACCAAGTTTCATCGAAAATCGCCATTGTATTAACGGAGCACTGGACCGAACAGAGGGACAGACAGACAAACAAGCCGGTAGGCGGACAATGGACATGTGTATTCGACTACCCAATAGAACCTGACGCGATGGGGAATGACCTGAGGACCTGAGTGGTTTCATCGAAATCGCCATTGTATTAACTGAAATCACCATTTTAAATACTGATAATAAGGGTAGAACAAATCTCAAAAAAAATATTTTTGAAATGTTTTTTTTTTTTCGACTCGATCGACTACCCAACAGACAGACATACAGACAGACAGACAGACAGACATACAGACAGACAGACAGACAGACACACAACAATGACGAATATAGTGGTCACTTATTTTTTTCGTGAACCAAAAAGGGTCTTCGGTGTCAACATCTGGGGTGTTTCCCATCACCAAGCAGCTTGTTAACGCTTGCGAAGCCAGCCGTTCCTTATCAATGCTTTTGTTGGACTGCTTGCTTGAGTGCTGAAGCCACCTGGCGAGCGCTCTGCAAGAAACTTTTAGCTCTTCCGCAAACCTCATCTTTGTATACAAAAAAATAAAAATAAAAACTTGTTTACTGAACACACGCCTGCAAGAGCTGGGGTGTGTTTCATAAGCAAGTTTCTTGCGGAGCACTCACCAAGTGGCTTAAGCACTAAAGCAAGCACTTCAACAAAATCAATCCATCCATCCATAGGGACCATATTCTGTGCAGAGCATTGGTGCTGTCTGAGCAGTCTCCTTGGCTATTAGGAACAATCCTGGACAGGTCACCACTCGAACACGAGATACCAGCAAGCTGGCACTCATTTTGCTGACCTCAAGAGGATGGCAGGCAGAGTCAACCCCACCTCATATTAATTTAACATCCGGGTGGGATTTGAACTCAGGATCCATAGGATCCCAAGCCCACCACCCTAACCATTGAGCCAACACCAGGCATACACAAAATCAATGCTGGATATGATTCTGTCAAATGATAGGACGTATGTGAGGTGGATCGGGAGGGGTATGAGATGGCAGAGCCGGATCATCTTAGTTGCAGAAAAAAATCCCTCAGGCGCCTTTGTGTGGTTGCGGGCTGATGGATGTAGCCCACACTTGTACGTTCTAATTTGTAACACTCCGATTGTCGTGCACAGCAACATGAGCATCAAAGTAGGGAACCAGGAAAATTTCGGATGTCACACCAGTTCCCGTCCACAGACACCACCAGGTAACGATCGTGTGCTCGAGATTTTGATCCATCTGAGTGTAAGTATACGAGGTGTCCAACATCAACTGTCTGTGTGGCAGGATGGATACCTGACGGGAACTTGGAATTTTCATTATTGGTGTGGTTTTTGGTGTGATGGGCATGTTGCTCTCTCATAAGTTTCTGATCCATGACTGGAAGTTAGTGGTTCGTAAATTGGTCACGTTGAGTCCACATTTCCTATGCAGACAAGCTGCGGGATCTGCTACATGAGTTTAATTGGATAGTAGCTCTAGATAGCTGGAGAGGTGAGACTGTGCTTCCTCATGGGTCTTGGTGTAGTACTGTAGTTCAGTTTTCAATTGCTGTACAGCTTTCTCGGTGACAGGATTCTTGTTGGGGTTTTTGGTGCGACCAAGTTATAGGGAGAAGTGGTGATCTTGCAGGAGCTTGTCATTAGTGAGAGAATAATGACAAACTCAGGAGCGGATGACAGCCTTTGGTCCATCCACGATTCGAAGTTCAGCAATGAGATGGAGTATGCCATCACGCAGGGTGTCTTGACATTCGTCGTTGATGAGAGAGGTATGTGTGTGCAAATGTAGGAAGTCACATACCCATGTTAGGCAAGGATCAGCTGATGATCATGCTTTAGGACGTCTGCTGCAAAAGTCACACCAATTGTCTCGCTCGTATCATCGGTCAATTGAGGTAGGGCACATGGAGTGACTTTTTGCAGGGATGTGCAGTGGCGGCAATTCATGGTCACATGGTTGATGGACTTCTCCATGTCAAGGGCAAAGAAATGGCGATGCATTACTTGCTTGAGTTTATGGCAAGATGGGTGATCGAGCTTGACATGGAGAGCCGTTATAAAGCTGTCCAGGACCAGATGTGTAATAACGATTCATTCGCGGGTAGGTTGGAAGGAGTCTAGATATCGGACAACCAATATTCCATCCTTTGATATGATGGCTAAATTTAAGTACCTTTTCGCATCTTTGATATTGGTCAGCTTATTTGATGGTTGAATACCTTGTTTGAGATGGGCATGCATTTGCCGTAAATCTGCGCACTCAGATTTCAGAGCTAACCAGGCTGAACGGTTTGTCAAAGGCAATGTGGACGGGTGGAACAAACTCAGCCAACCAGTGAGGATGTTTTGGATGGAGGAATGACAGACGACAGTTTTCTGTCCACTCAACAAATGAACAAATTTGACAGTGGGGATTGTCACAATCAGAGGCATTCCAGTTGGTGAAATGTAAGGGCATATTAGTGGAGCTTTGGAAGGTGGCGGACTGATGGCTGGTAATGACTGACTGATGACAAGAAGATGAAGACTTGGGGACTTGCTGAGAATTCTCCTCGGAATAGCTTTTCAAAAGCTTGTACACACAGTTTACTATCAGTCAGTACACAAGCTTTATAATGGGAATGGATGATGAATGATCCAAAGTGCAATGGCGATTGAGAGTGCTTCAATTTCACAGGGAAGCCAGGTGACTTCGCGGCCCCACAATTTATCACTGAAAAAGCCTACAAATCACTGGGTCCCACTACAAGTGCCAAAAAGGGTAGCTCCTATTCCATCTTCTTTGCAGACCCATCAATGATAATCCACTATTGGTCTTCATGGCATGTGAGGACAATGGTTTGGTTCAAAGAAAGGGCTTTCTGAGTGGCATGGAATGCATCAATGAGATCGGAGGTCCAAGTGATTTTTCACTAGGGAAGGGCGGCCAGCACCGGCACCAGCACATTGAGTGGAGAGAGTAAGCTTGAACATCCGGAGATAACACGAGCTAGGACTTTGTAGGTGCCAATAAAGGATCGAAGGCTGAAGACTTTTTCCAAACTGGCACACAAATATAATGTGGAGATGTGATGTGGGCTGGCTGTAATAGTCCCTTCCCACCAGACTCACCCTAGGATAGTGATGGAATATGTACAATGATAGTCTTGGATGCTGACAAATGTAAGTGGTTTGTTTTTGGAGTGTGTCTAGCAGTAATTTCCAGTTGACCAGCAGTTCGTCTAGGCTTGCTGCATTACAGTAGAGGTCATCAGTAAGTTTAGCTGCAACACTCTCCTCCAATAGATCTGCAAGTTCACAACATGTGAGTTATTCTAGTACAGTTTTGGAGTCCGGCATACCCATGGCCGATTGAGCGTAGACCCTAACACCACTGAAAGGAGTTGCAACACTTCAATACTTCATTGGCTCTCGAGACAGCTGAATTTTATTTTTTTTAAACATTTATCAGGTCAGTAGAGACAATGTGCTTCCATCTCCCGATTTGTCAGAGTGGAGTCGGACAGCAGGCATCAAGAAAGGCTGTGTTTGCTACAGCGACCGGCATCGGCAAATTCTACGAATAGTGGGAATGCACTACTGGACTTCTTCACAAGGAAAGATGAGTTTAGGTACTCAACATTAACTCCTACATCTTCTGGTTTAACGAAGATGCCCATGTCCTCCAGCTCGTCAAACTTATGTTGCACCTGTCTATTTATTTATTTGCATCTATTTGCACCTGTCTTTGGAAATTTGTTTCTAGGTGAGTTAGGGGATACCTTTTCTGGCTTGCTGGCTTTATGTTTGCGTTAAAAAATTGGATTGGGTAGTCTGTCTAACTTTTCACATACTCAGCCAATCCTACAGTTGTCACTCCGTACACTTGGTTGAGCTCCATGAGGCCACTGCCTCCTTCTTGTCTCAAGAGGTACATTCTCGGGATGCATTGTTTTTTGTGGACCATTTTGTGGATAGTGAGGAGTTTTCTTGTTACCTCCATCACCGAAGGTGGAAGAAAGTTATGTTTTCACCCTCTCTGTCTGTTTGTTACTTGCAAAATCGAAGATTTTTCAAGTATATTGGTCACTCAATTTTGTTATTCTGTCTGTCTGTCTGTTTGTTTGTGTGTTCGTCTGTCAATCGCCGACAGGTCACAATTCTAAACCAATTGTCATGAAACTTTACCAGTTGTAGAGGTAGTGTCAACTGAAAAGCCGATTGATATTGAGGTCAAATTTTAAAATCATCACTTTTTCATCCGGTTGACTTGAAAGTTGAACAGGATTTGCATATTGCATCACTAAATTGGGAAAGCAACTATTTTTGAGGTCAAAAGGTCAACTCAAAGTCAAACTACTAAAATAATCAATTTCAATCTGAAAAATAATCAATTTTCATCCAATTGACTTTGAGCTTCATTAAGATTGTCAATTTTAATCGTAATGAAATCGACAATTTGATGTATCCATGGCAACCTTTGAAGAGGGGGGTGTATTTTGCAAGTATTGTGCTCTGCACAACGTCTCTTTCTTGTTAATTGCCAGAATCCTTCGGATTTCGGCAATTATGTTGGTCGGTTGTGTGTGTCATTCTGTGTGTCTGTCTGTGTTGTTTGTGTGTTTTTGATAACCCTGTAGCAGCCACACCGTTTCAGTGATCATGACCAAACTGGGTACAGAACGTCGGCCATGTCCAACTTAGACACTTGTCGTTTTTGGTGATCTAGGTCAAAGGTCAGGGAATCTAGTCAAAGGTCAAGAGAGGGGAGCACCGAAAACCGAAATTCTTATTTTCGCAATAACGTCCGCTAAAGTGGTCGTATCGACTTCAAACCAAATCCAAAATGTGCATCTTCCAATTCTGCACCCAACCATATGTCTCATTGGGGTGTCACACCAACACCCCTTCTTAGCGGTCGGGGGTCGAATGCCAGGGGGGTTGGGTCAAAAAATTTCAAATTGCGATAAAAACGTCATTTCGATCCCGATTGACTTCCAATTTGGCATGTGGTATCTTGGTATGAGTGTCCTATTATATGCCCAAAATGATGAAATTTGGTTCAGCCACTTCCGGTTACCATGGCAACAAAGTTCTCCTAATGATAAACAAATGCAAATTTTCAGATTTTTAAAAAGTTTGACACTTTCCACAATTGTACAGATTTGTTCACCAATATTTGCACCCATGTAGGCAATGGCACGGCTACTGATGTGTTAAATTTTGGTTGGCCTTCAATCAAGGTCAATGTCAAGGTCGACTCTAACCGTGAATCTTTTTTTGTCATAACGTACTCAAAATGGTCGTATCGACTTCAAACTAGGCTTAAAATGTTCACAATTCATCTCTCTAATTATGAAATCATGGAGATATGACAAAGTTATATTCTGGCAAGTCCCTTGCTCAACGAGCAATTTCATTTTGGTTTCTTCATAAATAATTCCTTTCCAGAAATGTTCAAGTTTATCATATTTTTTCAAGTTTAGTTTTTTTTTTAAAGTTTTATCTGTTCGTGTGTGGTGTTGTGTGGTGGTGTGTGTGTGTGTGTGTGTGTGTGTGGTGTGTGTGTGTGTGTGTTGTGTGTGCATGGGTGGGTGTGTGAAGCCTTTTCTTTGATTTCTATGCAAATCCATAACCAATGCC
>CM068954.1:53209460-53221449 GCA_035128595.1 Eptatretus atami | reverse complement strand
TAATAGATATGGGAGGTAAGCAGGCAGCACAATGCCAGGCAGCTATAGGTAGAGCAAATCGGGTTTTAGGCTGTATTCGGAGGAGGATCATTTATAAATCAAAAGAGGTGGTGTTAACATTGTACAGGAATTTAGTCAGACCACATCTAGAATATTGTGTGCAGTTTTGGTCACCACAACTCAGGAAGGACATAGATGCCATAGAGAGGGTTCAGCGCAGGGCTACTAGATTGATTCCTGGCCTAGCTAGACTCAGCTACAGTATGAGAAGTGGCTGAAGGAGACAGGGCTTTATACACTAGAAAAGAGGCAGTTACGAGGAGATATGATAGAGATGTTGAAGATAATGAAAGGTATAGATAAAATAAGTGCAGAAGAATTATTCAGCAGAGTAGACAGTGATAGGACCAGAGGCCATAGCCTGAGAGTAAAGAAGAGGTGAGTTAATATGGTAGCAAGGCAGGGGACTTTCACTCAGAGAGTAGTTAATGCATGGAATGGTCTCCCTGGAAAGGTAGTGGCAGCAGAAACAGTAGATATGTTTAAATTGGAATTAGATAGGTACCTGGAAGTTATGGAGATGGAGGGGTATGGGGATGTTGATAAGACTTTTCGGTAGCTTGAGCATTGATGAGTGATTGTATGTATGTGTATGGTGTATTGTTGGTGGGGGTCTCGTCAAGGGGCGTTGTGTGGTTGATGTTGTGTGTTTTTTTCACCCAAGAACCGTATTCACACATGCCTGGAAAGAATAAATAAAATAATATAAATTTTAAAAACTACAAAAACAACACACACACAAAACACAAAAAAAACCGAATTTTTCTTTTTTTGCTCTGGTGTTGATGTGGCACAGGCATAATGGAGTGAATGGCCTCCACCTGCATCTAATTTTCTTGTGTATCCAAGTGTGTACTTACTAACAGGTCATGTTTAACAAATTTACAAGAGTTTTAAGAAGCAGTTTCTGAGTGGGTATATGAGAGAAACGCAGTGGATGTGGTACATGTCGATTTTTTTTCTTCTTTACAGGAGTGAGACTCATGGAAGAGCAAGGTGGATCTGGCTGTAGGATAATCATTAAGGGAATGAATATACAGAAAAAGAGTAAAGGGAGGAGGGAAGCAAACACTGAAAGTACCTCATAATATGGTTGGATTGGGAAAAGTTAATGGGGGTATTAAAGACTTTGGGTCAGAATACGAGATTTTCAAAATGATTCAATCCGCCCAAGAATGCTTTAGCACATGTGCAGAAACTACGACCAACAGTGGCCATTAGGGCAACCTAAAATATATCATGCAGACGAGATAAAGATTATTAGCTAACAATGCGTGCTTCTAAAAAAAAAGTCAAAAAATATTTTAGTTCCGAGTCCACAAGATAAATTTGTTCAACATTATTGCATCGATTGCTAAAAGGAGAGGGGTGTGTGTGTGGTGTTGTGTGTGTGTGGTGTGTGTGTGTGTTATACATATATATAACATATATATATATATATTACTAAAACTCTCATCTTGAATGATGTATGTTCCCGAAATACAGCCAAAACAGTATACGATAGCCCAAAAATTTTATGGCCACCTTACTCACCATTCTCCTGTGGTGTGCAGTATCAAGTTTCGTTCAAATTGGGCAACGAAAACATTATTAAAAAATCAATTCCCGATTCAGTGAAGTACTCTTCGGGAGAATTTGATCAATGCGAACAACCTCAGCAGTATAGTTCGCTGGAGCTATCTTTTTTTGTTTTTCTCTTGAAATGATTTTTTTCATCAACTGCTGTCACAACGGGAACCCAACGGGTTCACGGGTCGTCTAGTATATTACATATATATATATATATATATATATAATATATATATAATATATATAGATATCCATACGTAAACATATATAGTGGGGCAGATAACAGCAATTTTTGAGAGGAATCGTGCAAATGATGATACAAGCATCAAATTTGGCACATTTGTTCTCCAGGGGATTCTAATCAAATCTGCCTGATTGGCCATTTGAAAATTCAAATTTCGAAAATTAAGAAAAAAAAAATTCAAAAAAGTCAAGATCACGAATCAATGTTGGATGCTGGCTGAGATTGGTGAATGTTTCAGAAACATCATCAAAGATGTTCCAAGTCTGCCATGCAGTTTTCTTCCCTTTACTGCGGAAGGCAGACACGACATCACATCCAGTGAATGCATGGAAGTATGGGATCCCTCTAGCTTTCTCAGGCCCTATTGCAGAAACTACCTCATGGACTGGAATCCATCTGCCTTGCTCCTTGGCCAAGGCAATCCACATGTTCTAAGACCTAGTTCCTGTAAGGATGGCAGTACAGATATTGCTATGACTAGTACGTCCGTGTCATTAGCCTTAATGATAATGGACTTGCTACCATCCGTCGTTGCATCCCTGGCGTGTACAAATATTCGAATGTCAGCTTCTTCATGACAACATGGAACACAGCATCCAGTGACTTCCTTGTTTGCTAATGGAATCTTCTCCTTTTGTGACAATGACTGTGCTTGTCGTCTGTGCTTCACACATCTTTTCCGCAAGGAAGTGAAACAGCTCAGTCTTGTTGCTGTCATCTCGAAGAAAGCTTCTCCAGTTACTTGGGGTCTTACTGGTTCCTGTCACTCTTCTTCTGATTCCTTGCCCCCTTTTCGACCTTGCCTCGGACTTCAGACTTGACTTCTTGTACACATCAAACACTACGTCCTACCCTGCTCGTACCTGGCACCATAGGATTCCACCTTTGGGATGATGTCTTCTTTAGCATAGTCATCATTATATATCTTTGAAGTGCGTGGACGTAGGGCATTGATAAGTGCTGAGCCATCAATGATGACTGCATCTCCCCTTGGTTCTCTGTCTGGGATATTCACTTGCGCTTCAAGAATTTCAGCCAGCTGTGACTCCAAATTTTTTTGAAGTTTATTTTTTTTTTCAAATTTTTCAAAATTTGGATTTTCAAATTGCCAATCAGGCAGATTTGATCAGAAAGCCCTGCAGAACAGAAATGCCAAATTTGATGCTTGTATCATAATTTGCACGATTTTTCTACTATCTACTACACTAATACACATACCACTCGCTTGTATTGTATTAACAGGAACAGGTAGGAACTCAATACCTCTCATCCACGGATATTTCTCATACTTTCTATACTTGAGTCCAATTTGCATCCAGGAATAAACACACCAATTATGGTTTACCATTTTAGAAATTGCCACTCTTTCATTTAAATGCTGAAAATTATGTTTAAAAGATGATTGGACTTATAGATTTCACCCGAGCAATGGCAGGTTAAAAGTGCCCCAGATAGAGGAAGTGAGTGCCTGAAAACGCACACACAGCACAAGCACAAAATATCTCGTTTAATTCATGTCATTTTGAATGTCCCATATTGGCAATGACTGTTGATAGTTACAGCAGCAAGCCGAGAAACACAGTACTCGAAATAATTATGGAAACATACACAGGATGCATCATTAATTGGTTATTAACAACTAAGAGATATACATAATACATACACTGCATTAAATACAGAAAATGAAAAAACAATAATACATTACTGTGCTCAGCTCTGATAAATAAATTAACTTAATTTGCCTTTTTAGTTCAAGATGATTCTAAATTCACTAAAGTGAATTGGAATCTGATAGGTACATCTTTGTCTAAATTATTTGCTTATTGAAATTAAAATTGATGTTTATTCACTAAAGTGAATTTAGAAATGCCTTATAAAGTGGCCAAGCAGGAATATAACCGCAACCTGCCAACTTGCAACAATGCATCTCCTTTCCAGTTTGTTAGGTATTTTGGTACTCACATTTAATAACTTATAACTCAGGTTTGGATTCAAACTTTAGGACTTGGACTCAGACTTTTTTGCCAGGACTCGACTAAATCACGACTGTGCTGTCATGTAATCAGATAGTTTTGTATCGTTCATATCTGAGTAAAATGACAAGGTAGCTTTGTTTTTCATCTCAGCATTTTCCTGATGATACTGTGATCCCAAGTTAAAATCTTATATATCCTGTGTTGACTTGTATGTCATATCTGAGAATCTTTGGAAATTCAAGGGAAAGTGCATGATTCATCTCATTATGTTCTTATCCTTAATTTGTTTGTAATGTATCCAGGCTCCCTCCATGAGCCATTGCCACTATAGAAAATAATATTCCTGTCTTATGGTGATAATTGTTCTTCCTTACTCTCTATGATTATAAGTAATGAAGAAAAACTACTTTTGTACCAAGTATCTTTATAAAATCCTACATTATCACACAAGTGACCAAATGTAAATCTATTACATTTACAGAAGACCGAAAATGAGGCTTGCCATGTGTTTGATTGAGGAGTACCAACTGCAGCATTTTGACATGTGACTTCCTTTCCCAAAGTTGTTCTTGCTGATCGGGTTATTTCTGACAGGAGCAGCCATGAGTCCAAAAAGTTTAGTGGGCAGATGCTTGGCTGAAAAAAAAAATTGACCACTATTGAGGACTTCCTTGTGGAAGAACGGTGTCACATTTCTACAGAACAGTTACAAACCCTTGTTGACTCCATGCCATGTCATATCCATGCCATCCTGGATGCACGTGGTGGCCTAACACCCTGCTGAATGACATTCTGTTGGTGTTTCCATTTTTACCTGTACATTTGGGAAGGAGATAATAATGAAGAGGCAGGGAATGGAAATCTATGGGGCTTACAAGGAGATGGTAGGAGGTCACAATTTAATTTAATTAATTCATGGAATACATGATGTCCCTTAACACAAGATTTAACTATAATATTATTTATATAATTGATTGCACAGAAAAGTTCAGTTTGTCATAACCTGCTTTTGTTTTGCCCATTTTGTTTTGCAAAATCACGAGTGTCGAAAGAAAACTGTATCTTTGTCTTTAGGCAGTTACTTATTCAATTAATTTCAGCCACTTGAATGATTTAACAACGGAATGAAATTTATTAATAACAGCCTTAAGCTAGTGCTTGATGCAGAATAAATTCACATGGTAATAATAAGTCAAAACTCAAGCCTTTTGATCAAAATTCCAGTTGCCTCTCTAGCATCTGTGTCCAGTCCCTTCAAGTAAAGATTCACCGGTAGCTCTTCTTCTGCTTTTTAAACACTGAAAAGCCAAGTAGAATATCCCAGAAAGTACAGCCCCTGAAGCAATATACTCATCAGCCATCATTCCTGTTAATTCTTTCCCAGTAATATTTTAGTCATTATTCCACAAAATATGACATCAACATTTACTGTCAAGTGCCAACCTGCTGGTAAGCCAGCGCAGCACATTTACAAACCTTTAGTTAAATTAAGTTCATAAACCTTCAGTCAGGATTACATAACACATTGGAACTTTCTCGTAACCTCGAGAATATTCCAGCCAGAATTGTCTGCAGGTTACTGGAATGCTTTTAATATTAAAAGGAGGAATGAAACATAACTTTCACTGTACCATGAACCTTTAAATCTAAACAAAATATAATTTTAATTTAAATAAGCAAATAATTGAGACAAAGATGGTTTGCCATAATATTGACAGTTGCTATGGAATTTTATGATAGTTCTTTGCATGTTTTCATGCAAATTATATTACATGAGTCAAAGCATTGGGACAGTAAGGAGATATGCAGGGTTATTCTAATATTAGACGTTATCCACCTTTGGCTACAAGCACTCTCACACATTATCACTATATAACCTTGTACCAAATATTTGTAGATATCAGGAAGAATATTGCACCATTCCACGGTTTAAGATTCTGTCTCAATCAATCGAATTTTGGCTGCCTGCCATATTTTCAGCAGTGGCACGATCTGTTGTATTGAATCTCAAAAAGGACATTGCCACCCACAGTCGACTTGGGAAGACCCAGTGTGACAGTAAAGTCATGAATATACAATATGCCCAAAAACCATTCCAAGTTGTAGCTCGGTGCTTTATCACATGATATCTTGGTTACTTAATTTCAATACCTCCTACAAACTCTGATAAGCGCATGCTGCTTTGCAGCATGAAAAAATGTCCACATATAGGTTGTGTGATGGGGAGCATTCATTTGAAGTACCAAGTATGGGTGTGCTGTCCCAATACTTTTGGGAATATAATTGAGTAACTCCTTCCCCTACTCTCTCCCCCCCCCCCCCCCCCCCCCCCAGCATACAAATAACTCTTATGAGTTTTACATTATCAATAACATTAGCTTGCATAACTTTCAATGACAACAACAGCAACTAAAGTGATGTCAAATCGTTACAAAATTGTGGAAATAACTTCCAGGAAAAACACATGAATCTAATAAATACACAAGTAATGCTATGTCAAAGGGCTCACCAATTTTTTTATTTTTTATTTTTCGGAAAGTTGCACTAGCCCCAATATTATGCGTTATATAGTCATTTTTAGCATTCTTCAGAAAATAGAAAAATTTAGGTTTCTCCATGATATCCGGGAAAGTTACTCATAAGGTCTAGCCTGTTATGTCATCTGAGTAGGAGAATTCCGAAGACATGAAGTCATCCTGTGGACTTGCTTACTGAATCACTGACAATAAATAGTGATATTACACTGAAGGTTTGATTGAGGTGGCTCTTAAAGAAGCTGAATCTACAGAAGTGGTGTACAATGTAACGGCAGCCAATCCATAAGGCTTCCTGGATGATCACGTATTGGAGTGTTGAGATATTTCTCTGTGAGTGTTTAAATGGTAAAATAATCTGTTAGAAAGAATCTGTTGTACAGACAAAAAAGCTGCTGGAGAGATTATATACTTTACCAGGGAGACTAAAAAACTGTTGAGGGTAGCAGTGTTGGTAGCATCTCTGACTGAATTGGTATAATGTTTGCCAGTGAGCTGTACAATCTAAATTCAATTGCCAAAAGTATCAAACAACTAAAACTGCCATTCGGATGCAATTCTGGCATGTTATGTGTCCACCCCTTTCTGTTTGTCTGTTTGTGTGCAGGATATCTCAAAAAGTTGTGGACGGATCCAGATGAAATTTTGTGGACAGGTTGGATGTGTCACAGGGATGAAATGATTAGATTTTGGTGAAGATCCGGATCCGGATACGACTACTAGAATTTTTTAAGTGATTCTTCACCACTGAGAGATCGGGCCAAAAACGATATGTAGCACGATATCTCAAAAATGTATTGGGCCAGATATGTTCTCGTGGATCAGGCATTACGTGGTGGAGGTATGCGCTCTACCGAGTGCCCTTCTAGTCTTAATAATGTTTCAAAGGGGTGAGGAGTAGAGGAAATAATTCTTAACGTGCTACTTGTTAAATATGAAAATGCAATTGACCCCCAATTTTACGTGTTGCACAAAATAGTGCTGGTTGTATCTTATAACTTATTCAATGTTGGATGTATGGTAACTTAGCCCTTTTGTATAGAAAGTTGAAATATTTTCCTTCGAAAATGCAAATCACTTGGATTTTATTTTAATGTTTTGTACTGATGGGTTTGCACTCCTGTTACCGGTGGTTAACTCAGGGTTTCACAGAGATCTATCTAAGCTATTCCCTGTTCTCACTGCAACAGACCAACCATTTGGCATGAGACATATGAGCAAGCCTTTGTTGAGGTCACTGGTGCTCTGACCACCTCACATATCTTTGTTCGGCTGAGGGTTAATATTCCACATATTTAGGACAGATTAATCTAATTACAGCATGGTGGCAGTAATTTCACCTTATAGGGATGCAAAGTGCTTGGTTTCATATCAAAATTACACATTGTGTTGCCCAGATGGACAGTACTGCACCACATTGCAATAAGCTCTTAATTGGTATTTACCTGTGATATGTCACAGGTCTACAAGGGCTCTGTATTGCTGTTGTTGTGGTTGCTGTTGTTGGTCTTCTTGTTGTTCTTGTTGGGGTTCTTGTTGGAAGTCGATTTTTGAAGTGTGCACCCATTGGTCGGACAGCTGCCGGACCACACCCACGTTGGTCACTTCACTCCACCCACCATGGCACTTCAACAAAATGATATGGCTGCCATTTTAGTTTTCTGGTGGGCCAAACACATTAGGTCTGCCTGTAGGCCTCTGCTGATTGTACACCGCTCGGGTTTGTTGCGTCAGATTTCCATAGGTTTTATTTGGGTCGAGTGTTAATCACGATGAGGGACCCCGAAAAATCTATTCATATGTTAGATATGATTTTTAGTAAGGTTTAATCAAGCCCATAAGTGCCTCCCTAAAAATAGCGTTACGTAATTTTTGAATGTCTCCATATTGGGGTTATACATCCGTGACCGTGTAACTAATCAGCTTGTTCGATATAACTGTGTGGTGTGCAATGTAACAGCTGCCAATCCATGAGGCTTCCTGGATGATTATGTATTGGACTGTTGAGATATTTCTCTGTGACGATTTAAATGGTAAAAGAGCAGCTGCCACAGAAAGAATCTGTTGTACAGAGAAGAAAGCTGCTGGAGAGAAGATGATAAACTTTACCAGGGAGACTAAAAAAACTGTTGAGGGTAGCAGCGTTGGTAGCATCTCTGACTCTCCTCTACCTCCAAATTACCCCATTCCCAAGCACTCCCTTTTTCCAGATTATTGTGATTTTCCCCCCTCTCCCTCACCTATTTTTGTTAGTTGTCAGTTGGTTTGTTCCTTTTTTGTTTCATCCCCACTTTCCCACTCCTCTTCTTGCTGTGGTTCATTCAGCTTGTGTGCAGCTTGTTCACCCCCATGTGTCCTTCTTACACTCCCCTTGATATTACTCTGATTCTCACTTCTACTCTGCTGTTGGTGTTTCTCCCTTTCCATTGTGTTCCATTCCATTCTGCTGCAGCTCTTCAATGAGCCTCGATCATGTATACCAAAAAGAAAAGCTGCATTCTCCAAGACAGTGCCTTGGGCCCAATTCTCTTCTTGGTTTTCTTTAATGACCGCCTCCTCCTCATCCTTCATGTGCAGCACAAGGCTGTGAGCAGCATCAGTGGCTGGGGGGGCACCGGTGCAGCTGTGCTGCTGATGCAATGCCCCTGTTACCAATACACTGGTACTCATTTTGCCAATCTCAAAAGGATGACAGGCTGAGTCAACCCTACCTGATGTTAATATCAATAACTGGTCTGATACCTGGTGTAACCCAAGTGCACACAGTTATGTAGAGTGAGCTAGAAGCTGGAAGCATAATTATTATATCCCAGCCTGTAAACACAATGTTTTTTTTTCACATTGTGTTTTATTTCAAAATTGCAAAGTATGTTATTATCAGCAAAATAAAATTGCTCTTTCAAAGTTAATTCCCACTTTTGCTTCAGGCACAGTCACTCATCCCACCCCCTCTCCCTTTCCCCCCACTCCCTTTCCCCCCACAAACCAACCCCTCCTCCTCTCACCGCATTCCTTGTTTTTTTGCTGAAAGCAAACACAGTACTGCACAAATAATTTGACATAGATGTGGTACTGTCAAGACAGAGCTAAAGCTTATTTGTGCTCAGAGCTGAAGGTTCATTTATTCAGCCCTGAGTGTTGAGGAAACAAGTTCTCTGACAGGTTTGCAAGGATTTACCAGGAACTTCAATGCAGGAGGAGGCCATTAGGCTCATCAAGCCCAGCTCAATCGTGCCGACATCTTAGCACTCCCCCATCCCCATTACTTCCAGATACCTCTCCAATTAAATTTTAAAACTATCCACTGACTCTACTGTCATGACCTTTGCAGGGAGACCATTCCAAGCATTCACCACTCTCTGAGTGAAGAGAGTACCTGCCTACCTAATGACCATCCTAACTCTCCTCTTCTTTACTCTTAACCCTTTGAACCCTGAGCTCCTTGGACTTTCGGCTCCCATACCCTGGGCTCCCTGGAGGAAAATCCGACCACTCTGGTATATGGAGGTTTGAATAATGGCCAGTAAACCGGCCGTCCAGGTATATGGAGGTTTGAATAATAGCCAGTAAACCGGCCGCCCAGGTATATGGAGGTTTTAATAGCGGCCAGTAAACTGGCCACCATGGTTCAAAGGGTTAAACTGTGACCTCCTCTCCTGTCAGTGTCCATTCTACTGAAAAATTATGATGCACTAACCCTAACCATAACCCTAACTCTAAACCTCACTCCCTCCTCCCCCCAGTCTTTCAAAGTTGATTGCTGAATTTAATTAAAATCTCGTTTAATAACTGAGAATGGTGAAAAAGGCTTTTTTGACCCAACGATTACCCATTCAAAATCGATTTTTAGCTTGAAAAAAAGGGTGTGGTGACCAAAATTGTACACAATATTTCAGATATTCCTGCAGATTCCTCACTCGATTCCTGCAGAGTTAACATGACCTCTTTTGATTAATAATCTGTCTATGAATGCAACCTAAAACTCCATTGGCTTTACCTATGCTGCCTGGCATCATGCTGTCAGGTATAGACAGCTAGCTATCCACACTCGGAGATAAAAGAATAAACCTTCAGACTATGCCTACATTCAATGAACAGATGAAATAATCACAGCCCTTTCTCCATGCAGGCCAATAGGAGAGCTGCGTTCTCCAAGATGTAAAAGTGTTGAAACAGTGTAGCTCAGGTCTTGTAGGAGAGCCTGGTGTTGGCTTAGTGGTTAGGGTGGTGGCTTGGGATCCTAGAGTCCCGAGTTCAATCCCGGTTGGGCCGCTGAATTAATACACCAGGAGGTTGACTCAGCCTGTCATCCTTCCGAGGTCGGCAAAATGAGCACCAGTGTACTGGTAAGGAGGACACTGCATCAGCGGCATAGCCGTGTCCCAACCAATGATGCAACCAGCAGCCACAGGCTGCACTCGATAGAGGGAGAGAGGTCTTGTAGGGGATAGTGTGTGTACAATAGTGGAAAAAAGAAGCCCATTGGCCATGTATCTCATTCTGTCCTCGCCACATTTTATATGTGCTCAATGACGTCCATTAAAAAAGATGATTATTGAATTTAATTGAAATCTCTTTTAATATCCGAGTAATGGCCAAAAAGGCTTTTTGACCCAACAATTACCCATTTAAAATCGATTTTGGGGATGACTTCATACAAGAAAAATAATAGAATGACCACTATCAAGAAAATTTCTGCCAAGTTTGCTAAAATCCCACCCTAAATTTCAGAAAATGGTTAACTTTAAAATGTTAACCCAATGATGGGACAAACTCCAAATTCACTGTTTGAGCTTCCCACAACATATTTTCAGAAAAAGAAAATTGTATGCAGTGTCGAGGCTCATGGAAGAGTGAGAACACAGAACAGACCAGGATATAACAGAATGAAAAGAACAGTGGAAAGAGAGGAGTGAGGACAGCAACAGCAGGGTTGAGGGACCAAATAGAGGGAGACTTGGAGAAATAAGGAGCATGGGGACGAATGAGAGCAAAGGAAGGACGCAGGTGTGAACAAAATGGATACAGCAGCAAACTCTCAATCTAGTGTAGTAGATAGTAGAAAAATCGTGCAAATTATGATACAAGCATCAAATTTGGCATTTCTGTTACTGCAGGGCTTTCTGATCAAATCTGCCCGATTGGTCATTTGAAAATCCAAATTTTAAAAAATTTGAAGAAAAAAAAAAAAAAACTTCAAGAAAATTTGAAGTCACAGCTGGCTGAAATTCTTGAGGCGCAAGTGAACATCCCAGACAGAGAACCAAGGGAGATGCAGTCATCATTGATGGCTCAGCACTTATCAATGCCCTACCTCCACGCACTTCAAAGATATTTGATGACTATGCTAAAGAAGACATCATCCCAAAGGTGGAATCCTATGGTGCCAGGTACGAGAGGGTGACGTAGTGTTTGATGTGTACAAGAAGTCAAGTCTGAAGTCCGAGGCAAGGTCAAAAAGGGGGCAAGGAATCAAAAAAGTGACAGGAACCAGTAAGTCCCCAAGTAACTGGAGAAGCTTTCTTCGAGATGACAACAACAAGACTGAGCTGTTTCACTTCTTTGCGGAAAAGATGTGTGAAGCACAGACGACAAGCACAGTCATC
>CM068954.1:53195483-53209450 GCA_035128595.1 Eptatretus atami | reverse complement strand
ACCCACCCCAACATGTCGCGCAGAGCGTGGGTTATGCTAGTTAAGGTTAATGACACGGACGTACTAGTCATAGCAAAATCTGTACTGCCATCCTTACAGGAACTAGGTCTTGAGAACATGTGGATTGCCTTTGGCCAAGGAGCCAAGCACATTGTTCTCCAGGGGATTCTAATCAAATCTGCCTGATTGGCCATTTGAAAATCCAAATTTCGAAAAATTAAGAAAAAAAAAAATTCAAAAAAGTCAAGATCACGAATCAATGTTGGATGCTGGCTGAGATTGGTGAATGTTTCAGAAACATCATCAAAGATGTTCCAAGTCTGCCATGCAGTTTTCTTCCCTTTACCGCGGAAGGCAGACATGACGTCACATCCAGTGAACGCATGGAAGTATGGGATCCCTCTAGCTTTCTCAGGCCCTATTGCAGAAACTACCTCATGGACTGGAATCCATCGTGCCTTGGCTCCTTGGCCAAAGGCAATCCACATGTTCTCAAGACCTAGTTCCTGTAAGGATGGCAGTACAGATTTTGCTATGACTAGTACGTCCGTGTCATTAACCTTAACTAGCATAACCACCCTCTGCGCGACATGTTGGGGTGGGTGTGTTTGAGAAAGGAACTGATGCAGAGTATCAGTAGTAATTTTACTTTAATGCAGTAAGTGGAATACGATTTAACTGTTTCAGAACCATTTTATTTACTTTTTTTTTGTACCATGCACCTCATATGGTCTTTGAGATAATGTTAGCCGAATATCACGTTACTCGAGCGCAGAACAAAGTCGAAGATAGCGCGACACGAAACCACAAACTCGGAAATAATATTAAGATGATAATGGACTTGCTACCATCTGTCGTTGCATCCCTGGCGTGTACAAATATTTGAGTGTCAGCTTCTTCATGACAACATGGAGACACAGCATCCAGTGACTTCCTTGTGTTGCTAATGGCATCTTCTCCTTTTGTGACGATGACTGTGCTTGTCGTCTGTGCTTCACACATCTTTTCCGCAAAGAAGTGAAACAGCTCAGTCTTGTTGTTGTCATCTCGAAGAAAGCTTCTCCAGTTACTTGGGACTTACTGGTTCCTGTCACTCTTCTTCTGATTCCTTGCCCCCTTTTTGACCTTGCCTCGGACTTCAGACTTGACTTCTTGTACACATCAACACTACGTCCACCCTCTCGTACCTGGCACCATAGGATTCCACCTTTGGGATGATGTCTTCTTTAGCATAGTCATCAAATATCTTTGAAGTGCGTGGAGGTAGGGCATTGATAAGTGCTGAGCCATAAATGATGACTGCATCTCCCCTTGGTTCTCTGTCTGGGATGTTCATTGCGCCTCAAGAATTTCAGCCAGCTGTGACTTCAAATTTCTTTGAAGTTTTTTTTTTTTTCTTCAAATTTTTCAAAATTTGGATTTTCAATGACCAATCGGGCAGATTTGATCAGAAAGCCCTGCAGAACAGAAATGCCAAATTTGATGCTTGTATCATAATTTGCACAGATTTTTCTACTATCTACTACACTAGATTGAGAGTTTGCTGCTGTATCCATTTTGTTCACACCTGCGTCCTTCCTTTGCTCTCATTCGTCCCCATGCTCCTTATTTCTCCAAGTCTCCCTCTATTTGGTCCCTCAACCCTGCTGTTGCTGTCCTCACTCCTCTCTTTCCACTGTTCTTTTCATTCTGTTATATCCTGGTCTGTTCTGTGTTCTCACTCTTCCATGAGCCTCGACACTGCATACAATTTTCTTTTTCTGAAAATATGTTGTGGGAAGCTCAAACAGTGAATTTGGAGTTTGTCCCATCATTGGGTTAACATTTTAAAGTTAACCATTTTCTGAAATTTAGGGTGGGATTTTAGCAAACTTGGCAGAAATTTTCTTGATAGTGGTCATTCTATTATTTTTCTTGTATGAAGTCATCCCCAAAATCGTTTTAAATGGGTAATTGTTGGGTCAAAAAGCCTTTTGGCCATTACTCGGATATTAAAAGAGATTTCAATTAAATTCAATAATCATCTTTTTTAATGGACGTCATTGAGCACATATAAAATGTGGCGAGGACAGAATGAGATACATGGCCAATGGGCTTCTTTTTTCCACTATTGTACACACACTATCCCTACAAGACCTCTCTCCCTCTATCGAGTGCAGCCTGTGGCTGCTGGTTGCATCATTGGTTGGGACACGGCTATGCCGCTGATGCAGTGTCCTCCTTACCAGTACACTGGTGCTCATTTTGCCGACCTCGGAAGGATGACAGGCTGAGTCAACCTCCTGGTGTATTAATTCAGCGGCCCAACCGGGATTGAACTCGGGACTCTAGGATCCCAAGCCACCACCCTAACCACTAAGCCAACACCAGGCTCTCCTACAAGACCTGAGCTACACTGTTTCAACACTTTTACATCTTGGAGAACGCAGCTCTCCTATTGGCTGCATGGAGAAAGGGCTGTGATTATTTCATCTGTTCATTGAATGTAGGCATAGTCTGAAGGTTTATTCTTTTATCTCCGAGTGTGGATAGCTAGTGTCTATACCTGACAGCATGATGCCAGGCAGCATAGGTAAGCCAATGGAGTTTTAGGTTGCATTCATAGACAGATTATTAATCAAAAGAGGTCATGTTAACTCTGCAGGAATCGAGTGAGGAATCTGCAGGAATATCTGAAATATTGTGTACAATTTGGTCACCACACCCTTTTTTTCAAGCTAAAAATCGATTTTGAATGGGTAATCGTTGGGTCAAAAAAGCCTTTTTCACCATTCTCAGTTATTAAACGAGATTTTAATTAAATTCAGCAATCAACTTTGAAAGACTGGGGGGAGGAGGGAGTGAGGTTTAGAGTTAGGGTTATGGTTAGGGTTAGTGCATCATAATTTTTCAGTAGAATGGACACTGACAGGAGAGGAGGTCACAGTTTAACCCTTTGAACCATGGTGGCCAGTTTACTGGCCGCTATTAAAACTCCATATACCTGGGCGCCGTTTACTGACCGCTATTCAAACCTCCATACACCTGGGCGGCCAGTTTACTGGCCGCTATTCAAACCTCCATATATCTGGGCGGCCGTTTACTGGCCTATCAACTCCATACACCTGGGCGCCGTTTACTGGCCGCTATTCAAACTCCATATTCCTGGGCGCCGATTTACTGGCCGCTATTCAACCTCCATATACCTGGGCGGCCGGTTTACTGGCTATTATTCAAACTCCATATACCTGGACGGCCGGTTTACTGGCCATTATTCAAACCTCCATATACCAGAGTGGTCGGATTTTCCTCCAGGGAGCCAGGGTATGGGAGCCGAAAGTCCAAGGAGCTCAGGGTTCAAAGGTTAAGAGTAAGAAGAGGAGAGTTAGGATGGTCATTAGGTAGGCAGGTACTCTCTTCACTCAGAGAGTGGTGAATGCTTGGAATGGTCTCCCTGCAAAGGTCATGACAGTAGAGTCAGTGGATAGTTTTAAAATTTAATTGGAGAGGTATCTGGAAGTAATGGGGATGGGGAGTGCTAAGATGTCGGCACGATTGAGCTGGGCTTGATGAGCCTAATGGCCTCCTCCTGCATTGAAGTTCCTGGTAAATCCTTGCAAACCTGTCAGAGAACTTGTTTCCTCAACACTCAGGGCTGAATAAATGAACCTTCAGCTCTGAGCACAAATAAGCTTTAGCTCTGTCTTGACAGTACCACATCTATGTCAAATTATTTGTGCAGTACTGTGTTTGCTTTCAGCAAAAAAACAAGGAATGCGTGAGAGGAGGAGGGGTTGGTTTGTGGGGGGAAAGGGAGTGGGGGAAAGGGAGAGGGGGTGGGATGAGTGACTGTGCCTGAAGCAAAAGTGGGAATTAACTTTGAAAGGCAATTTTATTTTGCTGATAATAACATACTTTGCATTTGAAATAAAACACAATGTGAAAAAAAACATTGTGTTTACAGGCTGGGATATAATAATTATGCTTCCAGCTTCTAGCTCACTCTACATAACTGTGTGCACTTGGGTTACACCAGGTATCAGACCAGTTATTGATATTAACATCAGGTAGGGTTGACTCAGCCTGTCATCCTTTTGAGATTGGCAAAATGAGTACCAGTGTATTGGTAAAGGGGCATTGCATCAGCAGCACAGCTGCACCGGTGCCCCCAGCCACTGATGCTGCTCACAGCCTTGTGCTGCACATAGAGGATGAGGAGGAGGCGGTCATTAAAGAAAACCAAGAAGAGATTGGGCCCAAGGCACTGTCTTGGAGAATGCAGCTTTTCTTTTTGGTATACATGATCGAGGCTCATTGAAGAGCTGCAGCAGAATGGAATGGAACACAATGGAAAGGGAGAAACACCAACAGCAGAGTAGAAGTGAGAATCAGAGTAATATCAAGGGGAGTGTAAGAAGGACACATGGGGGTGAACAAGCTGCACACAAGCTGAATGAACCACAGCAAGAAGAGGAGTGGGAAAGTGGGGATGAAACAAAAAAGGAACAAACCAACTGACAACTAACAAAAATAGGTGAGGAGAGGGGGGAAAATCACAATAATCTGGAAAAAGGGTGCTTGGGAATGGGGTAATTTGGAGGTAGAGGAGAGTCAGAGATGCTACCAACGCTGCTACCCTCAACAGTTTTTTTAGTCTCCCTGGTAAAGTTTATCATCTTCTCTCCAGCAGCTTTCTTCTCTGTACAACAGATTCTTTCTGTGGCAGCTGCTCTTTTACCATTTAAATCGTCACAGAGAAATATCTCAACAGTCCAATACATAATCATCCAGGAAGCCTCATGGATTGGCAGCTGTTACATTGCACACCACACAGTTATATCGAACAAGCTGATTAGTTCACCGGTCACGGATGTATAACCCCAATATGGAGACATTCAAAATTACGTAACGCTATTTTTAGGGAGGCACTTATGGGCTTGATTAAACCTTACTAAAAATCATATCTAACATATGAATAGATTTTTCGGGGTCCCTCATCGTGATTAACACTCGACCCAAATAAAACCTATGGAAATCTGACGCAACAAACCCGAGCGTTGTACAATCAGCAGAGGCCTACAGGCAGACCTAATGTGTTTGGCCCACCAGAAAACTAAAATGGCAGCCATATCATTTTGTTGAAGTGCCATGGTGGGTGGAGTGAAGTGACCAACGTGGGTGTGGTCCGGCAGCTGTCCGACCAATGGGTGCACACTTCAAAAATCGACTTCCAACAAGAACCCCAACAAGAACAACAAGAAGACCAACAACAGCAACCACAACAACAGCAATACAGAGCCCTTGTAGACCTGTGACGTATCACAGGTAAATACCAATTAAGAGCTTATTGCAATGTGGTGCAGTACTGTCCATCTGGGAAACACAATGTGTAATTTTGATATGAAACCAAGCACTTTGCATCCCTATAAGGTGAAATTACTGCCACCATGCTGTAATTAGATTAATCTGTCCTAAATATGTGGAATATTAACCCTCAGCCGAACAAAGATATGTGAGGTGGTCAGAGCACCAGTGACCTCACAAAGGCTTGCTCATATGTCTCATGCCAAATGGTTGGTCTGTTGCAGTGAGAACAGGGAATAGCTTAGATAGATCTCTGTGAAACCCTGAGTTAACCACCGGTAACAGGAGTGCAACCATCAGTACAAAACATTAAAATAAAATCCAAGTGATTTGCATTTTCGAAGGAAAATATTTCAACTTTCTATACAAAAGGCTAAGTTACCATACATCCAACATTGAATAAGTTATAAGATACAACCAGCACTATTTTGTGCAACACGTAAATTGGGGGTCAATTGCATTTTCATATTTAACAAGTAGCACGTTAAGAATTATTTCCTCTACCCTCACCCCTTTGAAACATTATTAAGACTAGAAGGGCATCGGTAGAGCGCATACCTCCACCACGTAATGCCTGATCCACGAGAACATATCTGGCCCAATACATTTTTGAGATATCGTGCTACATATCGTTTTTGGCCCGATCTCTCAGTGGTGAAGAATCACTTAAAAAATTCTAGTAGTCGTATCCGGATCCGGATCTTCACCAAAATCTAATCATTTCATCCCTGTGACACATCCAACCTGTCCACAAAATTTCATCTGGATCCGTCCACAACTTTTTGAGATATCCTGCACACAAACAGACAAACAGAAAGGGGTGGACACATAACATGCCAGAATTGCATCCGAATGGCAGTTTTAGTTGTTTGATACTTTTGGCAATTGAATTTAGATTGTACAGCTCACTGGCAAACACTATACCAATTCAGTCAGAGATGCTACCAACACTGCTACCCTCAACAGTTTTTTAGTCTCCCTGGTAAAGTATATATCTCTCCAGCAGCTTTTTTGTCTGTCAACAGATTCTTTCTAACAGATTATTTTACCATTTAAACACTCACAGAGAAATATCTCAACACTCCAATACGTGATCATCCAGGAAGCCTTATGGATTGGCTGCCGTTACATTGTACACCACTTCTGTAGATTCAGCTTCTTTAAGAGCCACCTCAATCAAACCTTCAGTGTAATATCACTATTTATTGTCAGTGATTCAGTAAGCAAGTCCACAGGATGACTTCATGTCTTCGGAATTCTCCTACTCAGATGACATAACAGGCTAGACCTTATGAGTAACTTTCCCGGATATCATGGAGAAACCTAAATTTTTCTATTTTCTGAAGAATGCTAAAAATGACTATATAACGCATAATATTGGGGCTAGTGCAACTTTCGAAAAATAAAAAATAAAAAAATTGGTGAGCCCTTTGACATAGCATTACTTGTGTATTTATTAGATTCATGTGTTTTTCCTGGAAGTTATTTCCACATTTTGTAACGATTTGACATCACTTTAGTTGCTGTTGTTGTCATTGAAAGTTATGCAAGCTAATGTTATTGATAATGTAAAACTCATAAGAGTTATTTGTTATGCTGGGGGGGGGGGGGGGGGGGAGAGAGTAGGGGAAGGAGTTACTCAATATATTCCCAAAAGTATTGGGACAGCACACCATACTTGGTACTTCAAATGAATGCTCCCCATCACACAACCTATATGTGGACATTTTTTCATGCTGCAAAGCAGCATGCGCTTATCAGAGTTTGTAGGAGGTATTGAAATTAAGTAACCAAGATATCATGTGATAAAGCACCGAGCTACAACTTGGAATGGTTTTTGGGCATATTGTATATTCATGACTTTACTGTCACACTGGGTCTTCCCAAGTCGACTGTGGGTGGCAATGTCCTTTTGAGATTCAATACAACAGATCGTGCCACTGCTGAAAATATGGCAGGCAGCCAAAATTCGATTGATTGAGACAGAATCTTAAACCGTGGAATGGTGCAATATTCTTCCTGATATCTACAAATATTTGGTACAAGGATATATAGTGATAATGTGTGAGAGTGCTTGTAGCCAAAGGTGGATAACGTTAATATTAGAATACCCTGCATATCTCTTACTGTCCCAATGCTTTGACTCATGTAATATAATTTGCATGAAAACATGCAAAGAACTATCATAAAATTCCATAGCAACTGTCAATATTATGGCAAACCATCTTTGTCTCAATTATTTGCTTATTTAAATTAAAATTATATTTTGTTTAGATTTAAAGGTTCATGGTACAGTGAAAGTTATGTTTCATTCCTCCTTTAATATTAAAAGCATTCCAGTAACCTGCAGACAATTCTGGCTGGAATATTCTCGAGGTTACGAGAAAGTTCCAATGTGTTATGTAATCCTGACTGAAGGTTTATGAACTTAATTTAACTAAAGGTTTGTAAATGTGCTGCGCTGGCTTACCAGCAGGTTGGCACTTGACAGTAAATGTTGATGTCATATTTTGTGAAAAATGACTAAAATATTACTGGGAAAGAATTAACAGGAATGATGGCTGATGAGTATATTGCTTCAGGGGCTGTACTTTCTGGGATATTCTACTTGGCTTTTCAGTGTTTAAAAGCAGAAGAAGAGCTACCGGTGAATCTTTACTTGAAGGGACTGGACACAGATGCTGGAGAGGCAACTGGAATTTTGATCAAAAGGCTTGAGTTTGACTTATTATTACCATGTGAATTTATTCTGCATAAAGCACTAGCTTAAGGCTGTTATTAATAAATTTCATTTTTCAATTCAATGTTAAATCATTCAATGGCTGAAATTAATTGAATAGTAACTGCCTAAAGACAAAGATACAGTTTTCTTTCGACACTCATGATTTTGCAAAACAAAATGGGCAAAACAAAAGCAGGTTATGACAAACTGAACTTTTCTGTGCAATCAATTATATAAATAATATTATAGTTAAATCTTGTGTTAAGGGACATCATGTATTCCATGAATTAATTAAATTAAATTGTGACCTCCTACCATCTCCTTGTAAGCCCCATAGATTTCCATTCCCTGCCTCTTCATTATTATCTCCTTCCCAAATGTACAGGTAAAAATGGAAACACCAACAGAATGTCATTCAGCAGGGTGTTAGGCCACCACGTGCATCCAGGATGGCATGGATATGACATGGCATGGAGTCAACAAGGGTTTGTAACTGTTCTGTAGAAATGTGACACCGTTCTTCCACAAGGAAGTCCTCAATAGTGGTCAATTCTTTTTTTCAGCCAAGCATCTGCCCACTAAACTTTTGGACTCATGGCTGCTCCTGTCAGAAATAACCCGATCAGCAAGAACATTTGGGAAAGGAAGTCGCATGTCAAAATGCGCAGTTGGTACTCCTCAATCAAACACATGGCAAGCCTCATTTTCGGTCTTCTGTAAATGTAATAGATTTACATTTGGTCACTTGTGTGATAATGTAGGATTTTATAAAGATACTTGGTACAAAAGTAGTTTTTCTTCATTACTTATAATCATAGAGAGAGTAAGGAAGAACAATTATCACCATAAGACAGGAATATTATTTTCTATAGTGGCAATGGCTCATGGAGGGAGCCTGGATCCATTACAAACAAATTAAGGATAAGAACATAATGAGATGAATCATGCACTTTCCTTGAATTTCCAAAGATTCTCAGATATGACAATCAAGTCAACACAGGATATATAAGATTTTAACTTGGGGTCACAGTATCATCAGGAAAATGCTGAGATGAAAAACAAAGCTACCTTGTCATTTTACTCAGATATGAACGATACAAAACTATCTGATTACATGACAGCACAGTCGTGATTTAGTCGAGTCCTGGCAAAAAAGTCTGAGTCCAAGTCCTAAAGTTTGAATCCAACCCTGAGTTATAAGTTATTAAATGTAGTACCAAAATACCTAACAAACTGGAAGGGAGATGCATTGTTGCAAGTTGGCAGGTTGCGGTTATATTCTGCTTGGCCACTTTATAAGGCATTTCTAAATTCACTTTAGTGAATAAACATCAATTTTAATTTCAATAAGCAAATAATTTAGACAAAGATGTACCTATCAGATTCCATTCACTTTAGTGATTTTAGAATCATCTTGAACTAAAAAGGCAAATTAAGTTAATTTATTTATCAGAGCTGAGCACAGTAATGTATTATTGTTTTTTTCATTTTCTGTATTTAATGCAGTGTATGTATTATGTATATCTCTTAGTTGTTAATAACCAATTAATGATGCATCCTGTGTATGTTTCCATAATTATTTCGAGTACTGTGTTTCTCGGCTTGCTGCTGTAACTATCAACAGTCATTGCCAATATGGGACATTCAAAATGACATGAATTAAACGAGATATTTTGTGCTTGTGCTGTGTGTGCGTTTTCAGGCACTCACTTCCTCTATCTGGGGCACTTTTAACCTGCCATTGCTCGGGTGAAATCTATAAGTCCAATCATCTTTTAAACATAATTTTCAGCATTTAAATGAAAGAGTGGCAATTTCTAAAATGGTAAACCATAATTGGTGTGTTTATTCCTGGATGCAAATTGGACTCAAATATAGAAAGTATGAGAAATATCCGTGGATGAGAGGTATTGAGTTCCTACCTGTTCCTGTTAATACAATACAAGC
The DNA here is from genome assembly GCA_035128595.1 of Eptatretus atami. Taxonomy (NCBI): domain Eukaryota; kingdom Metazoa; phylum Chordata; class Myxini; order Myxiniformes; family Myxinidae; genus Eptatretus; species Eptatretus atami. Next base: position 53,199,438 of record CM068954.1, on the reverse strand, counting down.
GAGTGGTATGTGTATTAGTGTAGTAGATAGTAGAAAAATCGTGCAAATTATGATACAAGCATCAAATTTGGCATTCTGTTCTGCAGGGCTTTCTGTCAAATCTGCCTGATTGGCAATTTGAAAATCCAAATTTTGAAAATTTGAAAAAAAAAATAAACTTCAAAAAAATTTGGAGTCACAGCTGGCTGAAATTCTTGAAGCGCAAGTGAATATCCCAGACAAGAGAACCAAGGGGAGATGCAGTCATCATTGATGGCTCAGCACTTATCAATGCCCTACGTACGCACTTCAAAGATATATAATGATGACTATGCTAAAGAAGACATCATCCAAAGGTGGAATCTATGGTGCCAGGTACGAGAGGTGGACGTAGTGTTTGATGTGTACAAGAAGTCAAGTCTGAAGTCCGAGGCAGGTCGAAAAGGGGGCAAGGAATCAGAAGAAGAGTGACAGGAACCAGTAAGACCCCAAGTAACTGGAGAAGCTTTCTTCGAGATGACAGCAACAAGACTGAGCTGTTTCACTTCCTTGCGGAAAAGATGTGTGAAGCACAGACGACAAGCCAGTCATTGTCACAAAAGGAGAAGATTCCATTAGAAAACAAGGAAGTCACTGGATGCTGTGTCTCCATGTTGTCATGAAGAAGCTGACATTCGATATTTGTACACGCCAGGGATGCAACGACGGATGGTAGCAAGTCCATTATCATTAAGGCTAATGACACGGACGTACTAGTCATAGCAATATCTGTACTGCCATCCTTACAGGAACTAGGTCTTAAGAACATGTGGATGCCTTTGGCCAAGGAGCAAAGGCATGATGGATTCCAGTCCATGAGGTAGTTTCTGCAATAGGGCCTGAGAAGCTAGAGGGATCCCTACTTCCATGCATTCACTGGATGTGATGTCGTGTCTGCCTTCCGCAGTAAAGGGAAGAAACTGCATGGCAGACTTGGAACATCTTTGATGATGTTTCTGAAACATTCACCAATCTCAGCCAGCATCCAACATTGATTCGTGATCTTGACTTTTTTGAATTTTTTTTTTCTTAATTTTCGAAATTTGAATTTCAAATGGCCAATCAGGCAGATTTGATTAGAATCCCCTGGAGACAAATGTGCCAAATTTGATGCTTGTATCATCATTTGCACAGATTCCTCTCAAAAATTGCTGTTACTGCCCACTATATATGTTTACGTATGGATATCTATATATATTTATATTATATATTATATATATATATATATATATATGTATATACTAGACGACCCGTGAACCGTTGGGTTCCCGTTGTGACAGCATGATTGATGAAAAATCATTTCAAGAGAAAAACAAAAAAAGATAGCTCCAGCGAACTATACTGCTGAGGTTGTTCGCATTGATCAAATTCTCCCGAAGAGTACTTCACTGAATCGGGAATTGATTTTTTAATAATGTTTTCGTTGCCCAATTTGAACGAAACTTGATACTGCACACCACAGGAGATGGTGAGTAAGGTGGCCATAAAATTTTTGGGCTATCGTATACTGTTTTGGCTGTATTTCGGGAACATATACATAATATATATACACGATGAGAGTTTTAGTAATATATATATATATATATATATATATATATATATATATATGTATACACACACACACACACACACACACACACACACCTCCTTTTAGCAATCGATGCAATAATGTTGAACAAATTTATCTTGTGGACTCGGAACTAAAATATTTTTTGACTTTTTTTTTAGAAGCGAGCCATTTTAGCTAATAATCTTTATCTCGTCTGCATGATTATTTTTAGGTTGCCCTAATGGCCACTGTTGGTCGTAGTTTCTGCACATGTGCTAAAGCATTCTTGGTGGATTGAATCATTTTGAAAATCTCGTATTCTGACCCAAAGTCTTTAATACCCCCATTAACTTTTCCCAATCCACCATATATGAGGTACTTTCAGTGTTTGCTTCCCTCCTCCCTTTACTCTTTTTCTGTATATTCATTCCCTTAATGATTATCCTACAGCCAGATCCACCTTGCTCTTCCATGAGTCTCACTCCTGTAAAGAAGAAAAAAATCGACATATACCACATCCACTGCGTTTCTCTCATATACCCACTCAGAAACTGCTTCTTAAAACTCTTGTAAATTTGTTAAATGACCTGTTAGTAAGTAAACACTTGGATACACAGAGAAATTAGATGCAGGTGGAGGCCATTCACTCCATTATGCCTGTGCCACATCAACACCAGAGCAAAAAGAAAAATTCGGTTTTTTTTGTTTTGTGTGTGTTGTTTTTTGTAGTTTTTAAAATTTATATTATTTTATTTATTCTTTCCAGGCATGTGTGAATACGGTTCTTGGTGAAAAAACAACACAACATCAACCACACAACGCCCTTGACGAGACCCCACCAACAATACACCAACACATACATACAATCACTCATCAATGCTCAAGCTACCGAAAAGTCTTATCAACATCCCCATACCCCTCCATCTCCATAACTTCCAGGTACCTATCTAATTCCAATTTAAACATATCTACTGTTTCTGCTGCCACTACCTTTCCAGGGAGACCATTCATGCATTAACTACTCTCTGAGTGAAAGTCCCCTGCCTTGCTACCATATTAACTCACCTCTTCTTTACTCTCAGGCTATGGCCTCTGGTCCTATCACTGTCTACTCTGCTGAATAATTCTTCTGCACTTATTTTATCTATACCTTTCATTATCTTCAACATCTCTATCATATCTCCTCGAAACTGCCTCTTTTCTAGTGTATAAAGCCTGTCTCCTTCAGCCACTTCTCATACTGTAGCTGAGTCTAGCTAGGCCAGGAATCAATCTAGTAGCCCTGCGCTGAACCCTCTCTATGGCATCTATGTCCTTCCTGAGTTGTGGTGACCAAAACTGCACACAATATTCTAGATGTGGTCTGACTAAATTCCTGTACAATGTTAACACCACCTCTTTTGATTTATAAATGATCCTCCTCCGAATACAGCCTAAACCCGATTTGCTCTACCTATAGCTGCCTGGCATTGTGCTGCCTGCTTACCTCCCATATCTTTACCACCCCCAGACACTTCTCCTGTGTGACACGCTCCAAAATTACCCCTTGCATCCAATAAATCTCTATTTTCATTATTCTTCCCATCCTCAACACCTTACACTTGCTCAGGTTAAATCCATCTGCCAATCTTTTGCCTAATCTATGCAAGTATAAATACTTTCCTGTATCTGATCACCACCCATCTGCTATCCACCTCACCTCCAGCTTTGTGTCATCTGCAAATTTAGAAAGCTTACTCTTCACCCCATTATCCAAATAGTTGATATAGATAATGAATAGTAATGGTCCGAGTACTGATCCCTGAGGTACCCGCTACTCACATCCTCCCTGGCATTGTGCTGCCTGCTTACCTCCCATATCTATTACCACCCCAGACACTTCTCCTGTGTGACACTCCAAAATTACCCCTTGCATCCAATAAATCTCTATTTTCATTATTCTTCCCCATCCCCAACCCTTACACTTGCTCAGGTTAAATCCCATCTGCCAATCTTTTGCCCAATCTATGCAAGTATCAATACTTTCCTGTATCTGATCACCACCCACTCTGCTATCCACCTCACTCCAAGCTTGTGTCATCTGCAAATTAAGAAAGCCTACTCTCACCCACTATCCAAATAGTGATATAGATAATGAATAGTAATGGTCCGAGTACTGATCCCTGAGGTACCCCGCTACTCACATCCTCCCAGCAAGACATACTTCCACTCACAGCCACTCTTGCTTCCTACCACGAAGCTAGTTTGCAATCCAATGAGCTACCTGACCAGCCACTCCACAAGCCCTCACTTTGGCTAACAACCTCGATATGGTACCTTATCAAATGCCTTCTTAAAGTCTAGATATACTATGTCCACTGCCTTTCCATCATCCACCCAATCAGACTG
>CM068954.1:53171255-53189470 GCA_035128595.1 Eptatretus atami | reverse complement strand
CTCACAGCAAGGTCCGTACTATGTACACCGTCGTGTCCGCTATAACGCCCGTGTAGCAGAGCTGTGGATAGAGATGAGGAGACAGAGCAGAGACAGGGAGAGAAAGAGAGAGACAGGGAGAGAAAGAGAGGAAAAAAATAACAACAAATACATCATGTCAGAAAGCTGTGCACACAACGACACAGCAGAGTTTGTAAAGTAATCCGCTGGCACATCTGCAAAAACTTTGAGATCCTAGTTCCAGAAATTTGTGGGAACATAAACAAAAGCAATCACTGAAAACATAGAAGTATCAGTTTCACGTACGACCTCATGATCCCATTGAGCGTGAACATTGAAAACAAAACATTGCGAGTGAATATCATACTTGGGTACAAAAAAGAGGCGGCATTGCTCATTGAGGTGTTAATACCAGTGATTTTGGACAAAACGATGCAGAAATCAAGTTGTCTGTTCTTGTGTATGGCAGCTTGGCTGTGAGGTAGCTTATCTTTTCTTGAAGCACAGCTGTGCCGCTGACGCTATGCCCCTCTTCCAGTACACTGGTACTCATTTTGCCGACCGCGGAAGGACGACAGGTACCTCACAGCCAAAGCTGCCATACACAAGAACAGACAACTTGATTTCTGCATCGTTTTGTCCAAAATCACTGGTATTAACACCTCAATGAGCAATGCCGCCTCTTTTTTGTACCCAAGTATGATATTCACTCGCAATGTTTTGTTTTCAATGTTCACGCTCAATGGGATCATGAGGTCGTACGTGAACAGTACTTCTATGTTTTCAGTGATTGCTTTTGGTTTATGTTCCCACAAATTTTCTGGAACTAGGATCTCAAAGTTTTTGCAGATGTGCCAGCGGATTACTTTACAAACTCTGCTGTGTCGTTGTGTGCACAGCTGTTCTGACATGATGTATTTGTTGATTTATTTTTTCCTCTCTTTCTCTCCCTGTCTCTCTCTTTCTCTCCCTGTCTCTCTCTTTCTCTCCCTGTCTCCCCTCATCTCTCCCACCGCCCCCCCCCCCCCCCCGCAGTGAAAAGAAACAGTTGGTGAGACGTCGCTCTCCTCCCCACCCTTCCCCCTATTTCCCCCTTCCTAGCTACCCCCTCCCTCCGTCCTCTCCCCTCACTCCCCTCCCTTCGTCATCTCCCCCCTCCCCTCCCTTCGTCCTATCCTCTACTCTCCCTCTCCCCTCCCTCCATCCATCCCTCTCCTCTTCACTCCCTCCATTCTCTCCTCTTCGCTTCCTCCATTCTCTCCTCTCCCTCCGTCCTCCCCCTCCCCTCTCTTTCCTTTCCCCTCCCTCCCTCCCTCCTCTTTCCTTTCCTCCCTCCTCCTCTCTTTCCTTTCCCCTCCCTCCCTCCTCTCTTTCCTTCCCCTCCTCCCTCCTTTCTTTCCTTTCCCCTCCCTCCCTCCTCTCTTTCCTTTCCCTCCCTCCCTCCTCTCTTTCCTTTCCCTCCTCCCTCCTCTCTTTCCTTTCCTCCTCCCTCCTCCCTTTCCCTCCCTCCCTCTTCCCTTTCCCCTCCCTCCTCTTCCCTCTTCCTTCCCCCCTCCCTCTTCCTTCCCCCTCCCTCTTCCTTCCGCCCTCCTCTTCCCTTTCCCCCCTCCTCTTCCCTTTCCCCCTCCCTCTTCCCTCTCTTCCCTTTCCCCCCTCTTCCCTTTCCCCCCTTCCTCTTCCCTTCCCCCTCCTCCTCCTCCCTCTTCCCTTCCCCCTCCCTCTTCCTCCTCCCTCCCTCTTCCCTTCCCCCCCTCCTCCCTCTCCCTTCCCCACCTCCCTCTTCCCTTTCCTCTCCTCTCTTTCCTTTCCCCTCCCTCCTCTCTTTCCCTGTCAGCAAAGCGACGGGTTGTATTTGCTCGTGAAAATATAAATAAATGAAAAATCAAATACAGGTGAGCGACCCGAGACAATGGGGAAGCACGGTTCATATGCTTACAATGTGTAAGCACACCCGCTAGTACATACATACATACATACTGTCGCGGATCTGGGGTTCAGGCTTGCCATGAGGGGAAGCACTTGGGTCCCTCCCGAATGCCCGGTCCTGAGGCCACCCCGGGCACAGATAACTCCACGCATCGGCAGGTTGCTAAGCAACCATGAACGCCGATTGGCACGGCCAATCCGGGCATGCTTGTACTACTTCGCATGATGCCTTCCTGTGGACGGCCGGCTAATTGTGGTCAGTTTCCTCAGCACACACTCGGATTACTCCCAAGCGGTACAGTGAGTGTGCACTAGCTGACAAAGCAAATTATTGGTGTAGAACGTCCCGTCCAACCTTGTCACCTTGTGCATGGCATCGGACCAATAAAGGATAAGACAACCGAGACAGATTGGAAATAGCAACAAACACTTATTTATTACAAACACACAGGCAAACAATCATTTAATAGCGAGTATCTACAAGCAAGAAAGTAAAAAGGTACGTAAGAGCAGATTTAACCCGAACACGTATTCTTCTTCAATCTTACTTCAACAAAACACTTGGGCCATCATTCACTCAGGGGAGAAGAATAAAACAAGAACGACTTGAAAATTAGATAAAAGTAATGAATGGAGAAAAGGAAGGCAGTCTTTCCCTCTTTCCCTCACCTCACACAAATATGCAGGAGAATGTGGAGGAAAATGGATGGGGGAAGATGAGGTGGGTAGTGGCGATGTGACGCGATGGGGACACGCAGCATACAACACATACAACGTTCCTGAGGTTGCCAGACCCAGTAGGCGAGTCCTCTCCGGCGTCCCAGATATGCGAGTTAAATGCGCGACTCACCCTCCTCCGCCTCAGCTTCTTCCTCCTCAGGCCCCCATCGATGAGGTGCCGTCGTTCACCCTTGTCGTTCTTCGCGGCTGACAGGATCGAGCGGGCAGGATGACACTTATGGACGGAGCGTTCTTTTTCCACAGAAGCTCATCAACTGCTCGTGAAACTTTCCTTTCTTTTCCCCCTCACACGTTTTTGTTCCTTCCCTCACGAGCCTTCTCGGTCTTTTCGTCTGTTGCTCATGTGAGGCTTATGCCGTTTGTTTCTCCTTTCTGCTTCTCTTCAGCTTTCTGCATTTTGCTTCTTCCCTTTCTGCTTTCCGAGCCGTCTGCGCAGGAGCACTCTTCGTCCCCGCTCACGTGACCTTGTCACAAATCCTTCTCTTGCGTTTCCACTTCTTCTTCTTCACATAAAATTTCTTCCTCCCCTCCCATTGGTCCGCAGCCGATGGGGGCGGGTTGATGACATCACTTGTGGAAATTGCCACACAATTCTGAGTGAACTTTCAACGAAGCCCCCGCCCCGCCCTTTACGCGTCCAAAGCCGCAATGAGACCCCCCGGCCCCCTCCTTCGCGCGGATGGATGGAACACGGAAAGGAACTCCGCACGACTGAGGGATGACCAAACGGCCGTGGGATCGAAGGTAAAACCGATGGGGTGAAGATGGGACTGTTGAAAAGATGTCTGATGGAGTTGAGATTATTGGTGGACCGTTGAAACGTGCCGATGGGGTAATGGAGGGATGATTGAAAATAACAGAGGGGGAGGGGAGAGACATTACACGGAAAATACAGTTGAGCCAAAGTATCGCCCCACCCCGCAAACAGCCCTTTGACAAGGGACGGGACCAAGGACTACCTATACAAAGACTAATGAAACTAGAAGGGCACTCGATACCTCCGCCACACAATACCCGTCCCACGACAACATATCGGGCCCAATACATTTTTGAACTAGAGGGGGAGCACTCGGTAGAGTGAAAAACCTCCGCCGCCAATACTGCTGGGTCACTAAAGTGAACCTGATATCCTATTCATTGTAGGTCAAAACGGAAAATCAGACTTCTACTGAACCACGATTGAATAAACTAAACTAGATCGACGCGCATGTAGAAATGCCCAAAAAAAAAATCGAAATTTTTTTCGAAAAAAAAGTTGCAAAATGTGTTATTTTTTTCTCTAACAATTTTTTTTTGGGGTGGAAATCACTTAAAACATGTAGAAATGCAAAAAAAAATAAATCTAAATTTTTTTGAAAAAAAGTTGCAAAAATTTATTTTTTCTCTAACAAATTTTTTTTGGGGGGGGTTGGAAATCACTTAAAACATGTAGAAATGCAAAAAAATTCAATATTTTTCAAATAAAATCGAAATATTTTTGAAAAAAAATTGCAAATTTTTTTTTTTTTGGTTGGAAATCACTTAAAACATGTAGAAATGCAAAACAAAAATTCAAATATTTTTTCAAAATGGCCGCCTTAGCGGCCATATGGACTTTGGACCAAGTCCAAAATCTCATGGCATGATCCTTGGACCATACCTAATCCCCCACCAAGTTTCGTCGAAATCCGTCCAGGAGTTTTTCCGTAATACTGTTCACAACAACAAAAACAAACAGACAGGGGTGAAAACAGTAACCTCCGTCCATCTTCAATGTGCGGAGGTTAAATATCATGCTGTACAGTACTATATCGTTTTGGGCCCCATATCTCAAACCCTATCTCTCAATTACTTTAACAATTACATCATTTCCTATCCAGATTCGGATCTTCTCCAAAATCGAATCGATTCGTCCTTGCCGCACACCCAACCTGTCCACCAAGTTTCGTCCGAATCCGTCCTCAACTCTTTGAGATATCGTGCGATATATCATTTTTAGCCCGATCTCTCAATGGTGAAGATTCACTGAAAACATCCTAGTAGTCGGATCCCGATCCGGATCTTCACCAAAAAATCTAATCAGTTCGTCCTTGTCACACACCCAACCAGTCCACAAAATTTCATTCGGATCCATCCACAATTTTTTGAGATATCCTGCACACAGACAGACAGACAGACAGACAGAAAGGGGTGAAAACAACCTCCTTCACCTTCAGTGGCGGAGGTTATAACTGATCCTCGGGTCACCTACGTGTCCATGTTTGCTCTCCCCCTGGGGTAAGTTTCCAAAACCATAACAATACAATTGCCGAAGTTCAGTGTGATTGAATCTTAGTATTTTCTCATGCGTTGTAATAATACATCATTATGGAATAGCCTGAGCGAACAATGGGGAATTAATGAGGACATCGAGGCATATCTTTACGTGGATAGTCAGGATGAGATGTCACATAATTACCCCCTAATTAGTGTTGCCAGGGTCCAGGAAAAGTTGCTCGCTGTTGTTAACTGCACAGATTCCACAGGTAAAGAGTTCCTTGAACTTTTGGGGAAAAATACTGTTCTGGGGAAATGACTTGGACCACAAGTCAATGCATCGCTTACGTAGCAGATGGAGCAGCAAATGTGCAAGGAATACACAGCAGTTTTTCAACTTGGCTAAACAACGAATCACCAGGACAAATTCATGTTTGGTGTTATAACTCTACATTAATCCTCTGGTTCGTGATGCAATGCGATTACTCATTGCTGTGACCTCACTCTTTTCTCTGTCAAATGGGATTGTTGTTTGTTTGTTTGTTTTTGGAGAATCTTATGAAACATTGGATGTATGGGATCAGATCAGTGAAATAAGCAGTCAACAAACCATTGGGGAAACACATTGGTGGGCGAATGACATAGCACTGACTAATAAATTGGGTTCATCGGAAAACCCACGCAGTTTGGTGTTTGTTAAAATGATTCTCTTCCAAGAAATGATCTAAGAATTAGAAGAAAAAAAATTTGAATTGTGAGAAAAAGTTAGATCTCACAAAGATACACTTCTAAAATATGAAATGATCATGCGGCATTGATTTTATCGATGGATCTTGAAATTAACAATACCTTTATCTAAATCCACGGAAACAGTTGGGCTTGGTCTCCTAATAGCTCAATAGTTAGTGATGGGCACTTTGGATCAGTTGGAGAAAATACAACAGTATTGTCATCCAGGAGTTCATTCCAGAGAAAAGACTATGGAAGAGAAAATGATTCCTGGAGGAGTCGCATCTCAAGTACAAGTTTCTTGAGGTTTTTAAAGACTGTGAAGTAGGTGTTCATAACACTATCATATATAGCTACTGAAGGTTAAAAAAAAACAGGTTTCGAGAAAAATGGGGCATTGGATAGTGAGGGACCTGGCCTACTTGTCCCCTGTACAGTTGCAAGAGAGAGTAAGGAATCTTTGCCTTGTGCTGAGTGAAGCACTTGTGAAACTTGATGAGCAAGTAACCAAAGAACACTTGCAATCAGAGCTTGGATGTTTGGCAAGTAACTGGGACAGACTAAAAGGTTCACTCGCCGAGGAATACATATTGAACAGCCAAGAGGACAGTGTTGATAATACAGGAATTAGAAAGATGGGAAATTGGGAGCTAGAGTTCCACTATAAGTAATCTGTGTGCAAACGATGCCACGCCTGTGCAGTGTGTTTACCTTAATGTGGAACACTACAACTTGTTCGGTAAGGCATACACAAACAAAAGCCTAGCTCTAGCTTCTACTGTGCAAATACCTTAACACATTCAACAACTCAGGTGGCACATGAAAGAAGTTTCTCAACTCTCAAAATTATCTTGAACAGACTGAGGAGTATCCTGAGTGCCCACCATTTGAAAGCATTTCTTTTGACGGTCTTGGAATTACACATTCAACATCGTGTAGACCCTGGTGCTGTTAGGGTTCATTTTTTCAAGATACATTATCAATGATAATGCATCATGTATAATTGATAATGTATCCTAGGATCCTGAGTTCAAATGCCCCTTGGCTGTTGAATTACTACCAGGTGGGGTTGACTCTGCCTGTCATCCTTCCGAGGTCGGCAAAATGAGTGCCAGCTTGCTGGTATCCTGTGTCAGAGTGGCGACCCGTCTAGGATTGTTCCCAATAGCCAAGGAGACTGCTGAGGCAGCACCAACACTCTCCATAGAGTATGGTCCCAATGGATGGATGGATAATGTATTGTTGTGGATCCGGGGTTCGAGGCTTGCCACGAGGGGAAGCACTTGGGTCCCTCCCGAATGCCCGGTCCTGAGGCCGCCGGGCACAGATAACTCCGTGTACCGGCAGATTGCTAAGCAACCATGAACACCGATTGGCACGGCCAATTCGGGCAGGCATACACTACTTCGCGTGATACCTTTCCTGTGGACGGCCGGCTAATTGGGGTCAGTGCCCTCAACGCACACCCGGATTACTGCCGAGCATTACAGTGAGTGTGCGCTGGCTGACAAAGTAAATTATTGGAGTGGAACGTCCCGTCTAACCTTACTTGTGCACTGCATCGGACCAATAAAGGAAAAGACAACCGAGACAGATTGGAAATAGCAACAAACAATTATTTATTACAAACACACAAGCAAGCTGTAGTGACCTGCTTTTTAAGACCGAGCATGCACAAACCTTTCCTGGCCCTACATCATGTGACTGTATTGCAGCCATTTCTGAATGGTTACACGACATAGACTGGTGGACGAATGGGAAGAGTTCTTGTAGAGGGTGAACTGTTCAATCGTTCTTGGTCGTGATTGAAACAGCGTTGTTTTTTTCCTCTTAACTACTCAACGGGATTCTCTTTGCAAGTCCACGTATCGTTGGATTGGTTTCATAAAGCAAATAATGTGGGAACTTCATGCTGTTGGTTTTTACATTCTGTTTTGATTTAAGCAAACTAACATTCCACCTCGTTCTGATTCTTATTAACTCGGCCTAGCTGGCTAGCTTTTTCCTGCCATATTCACATCGAAAATATTCGATAAGAACTGTGATTCTGATTTATCACTTAGCGAAAAAAAAAATTTGCCAAGTGTGTTGGTCTGTCGTGTTTGTTTGTCTGTTTGTCTGATTGTCACAAGAATTTTGGCCACAGTTTTCAAGCAATTGTTTTGAATTTTTTTGTGCGCGTAGTTGACCGGCCAAGGAAGGCAACGCTACATTTTGGTGAAGATCCGAATCCAGATGCCATAACTGTTAGCTCTCACAAAGATGCACTTCTAATAATTTTTTACATCTGAGATTTTTAAAAAGTGATTCTTCACCATTGAGAAATAGGCCCCAAAACGATATATTGTTACGAATCTGGAAACCATTCACATTCACACATCCAGTTGACCCAAAGTTTAGTTATTTCATTAAGTATATGTGGATAGTTAGAATTTCTCCCTTATGTCTAATGGGAATTTCATGTGTGCGCTGCGAGTTTCTTTCTAGTCAGTCTTCTGCATTAAATCCCCCTCCACTCCTTCAGCGCCATTACGCACGTGTTCGAGGCCACGGACATAGGCGGGGGTGAGATCACCTCAGGGCCGGCTCCGGCCCAGCCAGATGGAATGTTCCCCTCGTCCAATTGGGGGTGAGATCACCTCAGAGCCGACCCCGCCCCAGCCAGATGGAATGTTCGCCTCGTTCAATGAGGAGAGGACACCGATCGCCCGATGCCCCCCGACCAATCCGGAGGAGAGTTACCTCAGAGCGGATCCCTCCCTCCCGCCGGGGGGGAGGGATAAGAAGGGTGGCGAGCTGTCTCAGCGGTGGTCTTGTTCGGGGTTCCTTGGTGGTCGATGGTCGTGCTTGTGCTCGTGGTGGTGGCGCTCATGTCGTCGATCGTCGTCCGTGGCTAGCCGGATCGTTCGTGGGATCCTGGCTGCGCTTGTTGGATTCTGGGTCATGGGTTCGAGTCCCACCGTGGTGGGTTGTGTTGGAGCGCTCGAGCTGGGGGTTCCCGTCTACGGACTCCGAGCTCCACACGTGTGAGTTGGTAAAACCGCACGAGGCGGCCAGGCACCCGGCCAGACTCTGACCCTCAGCTCGCCTTCCATCCCGAGCTGAAGGGCCGAATAAAGACCCACGAGGTCCATTTCTTTTTGGGTGTGTGTGTCTGTCTGTGGCCAGTCTGATAAGTAGAAATCGTTTAAGTGATTGCCATTGTACATTTGCCTACATCTCTATTCGTGGTTAAGTCTGCTCTGTGTTTCCCTCCCTCTTACATTGTAAATTTGTTGTCCGTGATTTTTTTTTGTTTGTTGTCCGTGCTTTCTTTCATTGACCCAGTATGGTTTGGGGTTGAGAATTAGGGAGGCCGATTGGGCCGTAAATTATTTGGACCGGCAGTTTTGGTAATCCCCGCTCGGTTACACCGGACCCGAGTTGGTAACAGCGACTCGGTTCGGATGAAGCCTGCCGAGGGTGTGGTTTCCCCAGTAGCTAGACCGCGCGGCTACTTAGGTAAATTGGAATCAGACAAAAAGACCCTAACCACGCGGTCGAAATATTGGCATCCACGGTCCATTAAGCGACCCGTCGACTTCGGAGTTATCCGGAGTGATGACCTTAAATTCCGGTGTTCGGTGGGAGATGGCCCCACTGCTCCGTCTAGCGGTCGTCCTCACCACCGAACCCGGCACCACAACAATACAGCACAATATCTCAAAAGGTTATGGATGGATTCACACGAAATTCAGTGGACAGGTTGGGAGTGCCACTAGGAAGAATTGATTCAATTTTGGTGAAGATCCAACTCTAGAACTGGATAAAATAATTATTTAATTTTTAACTGATTCTTCACCATTGAGAGGCGGGGCTAAAAACGATATTGCATGATATCTGAGAAAGTTGAGGACAGATTCGGATGAAACTTTTTGGACAGATTGGGTGTGTGAAAAGGACTAATTGATTCGATTTTGGTGAAGATCTGAATCCGGATCCGGATTCGAGAATTTTTCAAGTATTCTTCACCAATGAGAGATGGGGCCAAAAACGATATTGCATGATATCTCAAAAAGTTGAGTTCAAGTCATGATAAAACTGGGTGGATGGGTTGGTTAGGTGAAAAGAACAAGCTAATTCAATTTGGGTTAAAGTCCGGAATCAGATCTGACCTATCAGTGGCAAACAAAATGTAAACTATTCAGCCTGGTGGAGGTATGTTCTCTCTGGAGTGCCGTTCCGTTTCGACAAGTTGTCACTCTATGAGTGCTTTTTTTTTTAAATCGACTACTTTCGATCAACTGACGTCACATTTGTAATAACAAGCTCGTTGTTGGGCACCGACACGCTGCAGTGACTTGACACATAGGACCACTTTGGATATCCAACGGTTCTGCTCCCATCTACCATCTTTGTGGTGATCATTGGCTATCGGCTATCTGCACTTCCGAGCTGGGGTGAGTTGGAAGTTTTGTGTCTGAGTTGTTTTATCACAGCGTACAGAGTACAACAATTCGCACAAACCAAATTTCCACAAAACAATCATTTAAAATCAAGTATTTATAAGCAAGAAAACAATTATAGCCCTCAGATCAAAGGGACGTACGCGGCCATAAGTGTGACAGAAGACGTGACAGAAGACACAGGACAGAATAGCCAATTATATAACAGCGCGATGTCGCCGCCCTGTAAAAAAAACACATAAGAGCAGATTTAACCCTAACACATATTCTTCTTCAATCTTACGTCAACAAAACACTTGGCCATCATTCACTCAGGGGAGAAGAATAAAACAAGAACGACTTGAAAGTAAAATATAAGTAATGAATGGAGAAAAGGAAAGCAGCCTTTCCCTCTCTCCCTCACCTCACACAAATATACAGGAGAATGTGAAGGAAAATGGATGGGGAAGATGGGCAGTGGCGATGTGAAGCGATGGGAACATGCAGCCACGTCCCTGAGGTGCCCAGACTCAGAAGGCAAGTCCTCTCTGGAATCCCAGATATGCGAGATAGATGTGCGACTCACCCTCCTCTGCCTCAGAGACTTCCTTTTCAGGCCAAATGAGGTTCTGCCGTTCACCCTCGTCGTCCTTCATGGCTGACAGGATCGAGAGGGCAGAATGACGCTCGTGGTAGGAGTGTTATTTTTTTCCACAGAAGCTCGACACCAACTGCTAGTGAAACTTTCCTTTCTTTTCCCTCACACGCCTTCTCAATCTTTGTCTTCTGCTCATGCGAGCTTGTCCTGTTCGTTTATACTTTCTGCTTCCCTCATCCTTCTGTGTCTGCCTTCTGTCCTCTCTTCTGCTTTCTGCGTTTTGCTTCTTCCCTTTCTGCTTGCTGAGCCGTCTGCTCAGGAGCACTTTTCATCGCTGCGAGCGCGAGCTTGTCACGAGTGCTTCTCTTGCCTTTCCACCTCTTCTTCACATCAGCCTTCTCCCCCTCCCAATGATATTGCGCCGATTGGGGGGGGGGGGGTGCATGACGTCACTTCTGGAAAATACCATGCCGTTCTGAAGGAACTTTCGGCGAGCCCCCGCCCCGCCCTTTACGTGGCCAAAGCCGCGACGAGAGCCCCATCCCACTCCTTCATGCGCAAAACACCCATTCGCTCCGTACCACGCCCTCGAGAAGTGCGCACCTCACAGGCCACCACGAACACACATGTGAGACACGACTCGAGCATGCATGCGACGCGAGAGCACCCGATGCACTCTCTCGGATGCCGTTTCTACGTAGTGTGCTGAACGTTTTCAGTTGCTTTTTAAATAAGCTGCACATGCCATTGTTCAGTAATCTTTACAAATGCATGTACACGTCATAAACCTGTGACAAAACAATGCATTATTTTTAATCTGTCTACAAATAACCAAAACAATAACCCAATAAGTAGGAACAGGATTACTAAAAATGAGGTTAAAAGGCGACATGGGCCATTTTCAGAATATTTTTTCCCAGGGCCTTTCTAAATACGCCCTTGCCAAAAGGTCACAAACCATCTTCGTGTTTAACAGTCACAATTATTCCCATGTTGTTGTGTGGTTGGCAGTAACCGTTATTAATCATTTGCACAACCCCAACTCGATGAACTGACAAACGAATGCTGGCACTGCCAGAAATATAATAAAAATTATTACTATTATTAATATTTCTGATAATATTTGTAATTGTTAATATAAACCACACTCACCACTCACCACAATACCAATTTCTGCTGTGGAGATGTTTGTAAAATTTAGCATCAAAGATATTTTCAAGTTTCTCGCTTTCACAGCAGTTGTGGTAATTACAAGTTGCTTTTGATTGAATCTTGTGATTAGTGATGTTTTTAATGTCGCCACTCATAAAAAGCATTAACACTATTCCCTCATTGTTTTTGCTTCTTATGCATTTGTGTTACTATCGTAGTTTTAGTACCTTGAAGTAAATTTACATCCTCATATTGAAATAAAATTGGTTCCAATGAACCAGCTCCTAGGCCCAGCCACAATGAGCCGGCCATCCAGAACATCTCTCACCGGAGAGCTTGATGGGTTATTATTCAGAGATTATTGACCCATATTCAATCTTGGACCTCTATTCCCTAACAATGTTAATGATATTCATTTGAAATTAATTATTTTGACTCCTTCTTCTGCTTCTTCTTCTCCTCCTTTTACAAGGGATGAGGTCCAATGGCACCACGCTTCTGCCCTGCCTGGACAACACTACTCCTCCACTTCCCTCTGTCCTCAGCCATCTCTCTCCACTCTCCAACCACTCCCACCATATTGATATCCCTCACTCATCTTCCCATCTCAAATACGATCTACCTCTTTTCCTCTTCCCTTTCTCCCTCAACCTATCCACTCTTTTTTGCCATTCTTTCTTCCTCCATCCACACCAAGTATCCAGCTCATCTCAGCCAGCTTTTTACCAATCTCCCTGTCAAACTCATCTGCACACCAATCTCCTCCCTCAGTTCATCCATCCTCTTTCTATCCACCCTCTTCACTCCCACAATCCTCCTGACCCAGTTGTTCTCACAAACCTGCAACCTCTGTTGTTGTCTCTCTGCCAGTGCCACTGTTTCAAGACCGCAAAGGTAAACCGGCATTACACGATTAATCAAAACTTTCCCTTTCAAATTTTCTTGAGATCTTTCTGTCTGCCATTACTCCCTCCACTCACCTCCACACATTCACACCTACCTGAATCCTCCTCTGCACCTCTGCCTCCGACTTACCATCCCTGATCATTGTTCCCTCCATATACTCAAACCTATTTCCCCACTTGATCTCCCTTCCCTTTAACCTGATATTTATTTATTTTCTCTGCTACCCAACCAACATCACCTTAGTCTTCTCCATACTCATCTTCAGCCCATGCTTCCAGAATACCACCTTCCACTCCCTCAGTACTTCCTGCATCTCCTGCCAACTCTCCACCACAACTGCCAGCTCATCCGCAAACAACATCATCCCCAGAATACTCCTCATGTTTACCTTCCTGCTTACCAGCTCCATCACCATGATAAACATGAGTGTGCTAAGAGAGTTTCCCTCCCTCAAACCGATGTTCACACTGAACTCTTCAGACATCCTAGCACCAACCAAGAGTCTTCTTTGACTCCCCTCACCCCAAATGCATCTGATCTTAATACTGTGCATTAGATCTACATCGATGTCACTGTGTGGCAGAGGCTGGAGCCCAAACAGCCTTCACTTGCGATAAACAATGTGGAATAATTTGAGAAAGAAAGGAAAGGTTGTAGGGGGATCAGGGTGGGAGAGAGACAGAGAGAAAGAAAAAAGGAAGGAGTGTGGGAGTGGGAAGAAAAGGGAGAGGTCTGGGGACCATCGAGAGTGGAAGAGATGATTGGAGTGGGGTGGTTGGTATGCGACAGACTGAGAGGAGTCGGGTTCACCCCTTTTTCTAAAATAAGTAATGCCACAGCGCCTTCTAGTGTTTTCTAGTGCACAGCACTATGCATCTGCACTATGTAACAAAAGAAAGAACAAATTTCCTTATGTTATTTAATGGAAGGTAGGTAAAAATTTGAAGAACTACATACATGTTATGTATGCACATTAGTGACTGTTTGTGGTAATGTTTATAATGTAGAGGGGATGTTCGACAGGAAAATGTAAATGGAAAGAGGCAAAGGGGCAAAACAGAATTGAAATGGAAGGAGGTGGGAGAGAGGGACAAGAGAGAGGATGCTTCGGATAGAGGTGTGGCAAGGGAAAATTAATGTAGCTGACCCCATAAGAAGGTGGGATTAATTGGGGCCATTAAAGTAATATTGGTAGTAGTAGTAGTAGTAGTAGTGTTTTTGTGCTGATTCTTGATGGTACAGGTTAGAACAGGGAGGTTGAACTACTGCAGTGTATTCTGTAGAGTGTATAGTATAGATAGTACACACTGTATAGATCATCGAGTGAGACCGAGGATGGATGTTGGTTTGAGCAGCTCTGTCCTGGATAGAATCAAGCTTCAGATGTATTATTATTATGCTCTCATCCAAGCGAGGGAGGATTATGTTGGCCAATTACACTGCCCTAAAGAATGCCTGCAGCTATATCCTGAGGTTGTGTTGATTCACACCAACAACCACAAGCATCTTTCTGCATGTCAGGTAAAATTCCAAATACATGTACACAGCCGTAGGTGTTTCAAAAGAAGCAGTGCAGTCGAAACGTAATATCTCTTGTGCAAAAAGAGAAGTCTTTCAGAGAAACGTATTTATTGTAAAATACAACAAAGACATACTGTCCCTTCAGAAAGTATTCACACCCTAAAACTTTTGTCACATTTTGTTGTGTTACAGCCTGAATTTAAAATGGATTTGATAAAATTTTTGGCACCGATTACACAGAAAATACCCCATAATGACAAAGTGAAAACATGTTTTTAGAAATTTTTACAAATTTATTGAAAATGAAATACAAATATATCTAATTAGCCCACGCCCGCGAGGCGAAAAGCAGGTTTAAGCAATCGGTCGCGTGCATACGTACGTGCCTGTCTGCATTTTGTTATTCCCTTTTCTCTGCAACCACTTGTCAGATTGACACAAAATTGTCATCATCGGTGCGACCGCACATGTACAATGTTTTAATAATGCTAATTATGACGTTGTAGGTCAAGTGCTGTGGCAGCCTCCTTTTTTTAACCTTCAAAAATCTTCTCCAAAAGGGTTGAACAGATCGAAACGAAACGTTACATGTATGACGCCTCTCCACGAGGAACAAAAAGTTACCCACCTATGATAGGTCACATGGTTTAGCAGCCATATTGGATTTACCATAAAACCTCTAAAATTCCTCTTCTCCAGAACTGCTTGACAGATCGAGGGGAAACTTTACACACATGTTCCCCAAGCCTTGGGGATATCAGGATGTTCACAACTAATTGATAGGTCACCTGGTGTGGCAGCCATATTGGATTGAAGGAAGCATTTAAACGATTCTCTCTCTTGAACCACTGCATCGAATCGAAGTGGAACTTCACAATTGTTATCTAGTCGTGATGGGGAATATATTATATGCTTTAAATTTCAACCTCATTGGATGCATGGTCTGGCAGCCAGAGTAATTAAATTTCTTGAATCTAGGTTCTTTTCTGGTTTTTTTTAGTAAGACTCATTTGGCTGCACCTGGATGTGTTTGAAGGGAGAGGAGTAGCAGCTGAAACCCAAATCCTATCCAGATTTCTCCTGATGAGTTCATCTTTGCTTTTTTTCTTGTAATCGCTTCAGCCTTTATTGTACTCGGCTGTTGAAAAACGAAAAGAATAAGACATACAATTTGCCGTTTTAACGATCTCCCTATTTATACTTTAGCAATCTGTTCTGGCATCTTTATCAGCCTTGGTGGTTATGAAAACACTGGAGAACGAGAATAAAAGCTACTTTGTAAAGGTTTATGAATGTACTCTCTAGCAGACTTTTCAAAGTACAAGTTGTACGCATTTAGCTCAGAAGTGTACTGTAGATGCAATTACAAAGTTTCCGCCAGAAGAGTTGGCTCACACCAACTCCTTCTCAAGACTGTGTGGGGTATGTATTCTATGAATACCATCTTGTTTACATAAGTGTTCAACACCCTGAGTCAACACTTTGTAGAAGCTCCTTTGGCAGTGATTACAGCTTCCAGTCTTCTTGGGTATGTTTGTATCAGTTTTGCACATCTGGATTTGGGGATTTTCTCCCATTCTTCCTTGCAGATTTGCTCAAGCTCTGTCAAGTTGGATGGGAGTGTCAGTGACCAGCAATCTTCAAATCTTTCCACAGATTCTCAATAGGATTCAAGTCTGGGCTTTGGTGGACCACTCAAGGACTTTCACGTTCCTGTTCTGAAGCCATTCCAGTGTTTCTTTGGCTGTATACTTGTAGTCATTGTCCTGTTGGAACATAAATATTCGCCACAGTTGAAGGTTGTTTTTTTTTGTATACCTTGCCGAGGGTCGTATGAGAGCTAACACACAACGCACAGCAAGGGGGGCATGACAAGAGGGGCGGGAGTGGGAAGGACAAAACAGTGGGAACAGAGACATGAGGAGATCTGTGGAAGGGAGAGAGATGGTGTGGGGAAAATGGGGTATATACAAGATGGACATTACAGGAACTTTCAGGAAGGAAAGCAGGGAATTTGAAGGAGGTGAGTTTGGGTGATTAATGGGGGTAGAAAAAATCGAGGATTTAATGGGGGGGCGATAAGAGATGGTGGTGAACAGCTGTTTTGAAGGCCTGGAGGGAAGAATGGAATTGCACGGAGTGAGGGAGTTTATTCCGAAGGCGGGAAGAAAGAGGAATGAATGAGTGAAGGTGAGCAGTGATTCGTGATTTTGGTAGTTTTACCAGAAGGGGGTTGTTGGCAGACCTTTAGCACTCTGCGGGAATATGGGGGGGGGGGGACAAATCGCAGACAGAGCAGGGGGGGCCAGACCGGAGAGGAGACGGTAGAAGACAGACCACCGACCTGCCTGCGGTGCGAGAGTGAGAAGCCCAAAGACTCAGCCTCATCGCGTGAGATTCCAATGATCCGAAATGCCTTGGTTTCCACGGCGTGAAGCCGAGAAAGGTGAGAGGCAGGAGCACCAGGCCAGACAGGAGAGCAGTACTCCATCAGGCTGCGGACGAAAGCTTTGTTGGTCAGGAGCTCAGGTGGGCCGAGGAAGGACTTTGCACGACGGAGGATTCCCAGTCGACAACTGGCTTTGGAGGCCCAGGTTGGAAATGTGGCTTTCCCAGGAAAGATCATGACAGATAGTGAAACCCAGAAGCTTGAATGAAAGGACTTCTTCCAGAGGATTGTTGAGAAAGTAGATGGGGAAGTTTTCCAAATGATCCTTTCGGTGAGGCATCGTGAGAGTGTAACATTTTTCAGGATTGAAAGACATGTTCCACATGTTGGGCCAGTTTGTGATTTTACCCTGATCTGCAGAGAATTGAAGAAGCTGCTGCTTGGCGTCTGAGGATGACAGATGGTATGGCAGAGGGTGGAGTCATCAGCAAAGAGATAAAGAGCATTTTACAGAGAGGCGGAGAGATCATTGATGAAAACCAGAAAAAGAACAGGGCCAGAACGCTACCTTGAGGAACTCCAGCCTGGACAGGAAGAGGGGATGAAAGAACTCCATTTAGGGACAGACATTAGCTGCGACAGGAGAGGAAGTCTGCGAGCCATGAGTCGAGATGGCCTTTTGCACTCTGAAGCAGGTTCTCCTCAAGGATTTGGCTCCATTCATTGTTCCCTCTAACCATCCAAGTCTCCCCATCTCTGCCACGAAAAAGCATCCCCATGGCATCATCGTTATCACCCTATATTTATTATAGTTATTACCCAGTATGAAGACATCATCGACATGAAGTATGAAGACAGACACCCTATATACCCCATGGGGAGTTGATGACATATGCCAAGTTTCAATTTTTTCCGTTGAGCCGTTTTGGAGAGAATGTGTCCAAATTTTTCCTTTAATCC
Source organism: Eptatretus atami (assembly GCA_035128595.1). NCBI lineage: Eukaryota > Metazoa > Chordata > Myxini > Myxiniformes > Myxinidae > Eptatretus > Eptatretus atami. Next base: position 53,171,889 of record CM068954.1, on the reverse strand, counting down.
AATGTAGCTGTCATACCATGTGACAAATTATGTCATAAATTTAATTCTTCACTCACATCGGGTCATCGTTCAGATATATGAAATTTCAGTTTTTTCGATAAGGATTTCATTCAACCTATTGTGGCTGGAATACCATTTATCCAATGATGTCATCATTATCACCCTATATAACCCATGGGCAGTTGATATCTGCCAAATTTCTTTTTTTTTCGTTGAGTGGTTTCGGAGAAAATAATGTCCAAATGTTTACCATTTATCCAACATGGCTGCCATACCATGTGACCGATGATGCCAGAGTTCACAATAAAATATTCTCCATAGGGAGTCCCTCTTATGTTTAAAGTTTTGCATCAATCAGTTAAGCGGTGGGGGCTGGCAGGATGGCCTAGAGGTACGCACACCCGCCTCTAACCTGTCTAGCCTGGGATTGATTCCCGATCGAGTTATAAACTGTCATCCTGGTATTTCACAGGCAGGGTGATTCATCAGTGTGTGTGCCGTCCCTCGGATGGACGTTAAAACGTGCGTCCCATCTGCCAGCATTCGTTGGTGGACGTCAAAGATCCCACGGTGTCCTTCGCAAAGAGTAGGTGAGCCATTGAATGGCCAAATTCCAAATTGCTGGTGAGCCATT
>CM068954.1:53154279-53171245 GCA_035128595.1 Eptatretus atami | reverse complement strand
ATTCCAAATTGCTGGTGAGCCATTGAATGGCCAAATTCCAAATTCCAAATTGCTGGTGAGCCATTGAATGGCCAAATTCCAAATTCCAAATTGCTGGTAGGCCATTGAATGGCCAAATTCCAAATTCCAAATTGCTGGTGAGCCATTGAATGGCCAAATTCCAAATGGCTGGTGAGCCATTGAATGGCCAAATTCCAAATTGCTGGTGAGCCATTGAATGGCCAAATTCCAAAATTGCTGGTGAGCCATTGAATGCCAAATTCCAAATTCTGGTGAGCCATTGAATGGCCAAATTCCAAATTGCTGGTGAGCCATTGAATGGCCAAATTCCAAATTAAATTGCTGAGCCATTGAATGGCCAAATTCCAAATTCCAAATTGCTGTGGAGGCCATTGAATGGCCAAATTCCAAATTCCAAATTGCTGGTAGGCCATTGAATGGCCAAATCCAAATTCCAAATTGCTGGTGAGCCATTGAATGGCCAAATTCCAAATGGCTGGTGAGCCATTGAATGGCCAAATTCCAAATTGCTGGTGAGCCATTGAATGGCCAAATTCCAAAATTGCTGGTGAGCAATTGAATGGCCAAATTCCAAATTTCTGGTGAGCCATTGAATGGCCAAATTCCAAATTGCGGGGAGCCATTGAATGGCCAAATTCCAAATTGCTGGTGAGCCATTGAATGGCCAAATTCCAAATTCCTGCCCTAACTACTTCAACGTCAGGCCTGGCCAGCCGGTTCATGAAGACTCGGCCCAGGCTTCCCCCGGCTGACTCCACAATGTGGGACAATAATGGCTGTTGAAGAAGAAGCAGAAAAAAAATAAGAAGACGAAAAAGAAGATCGATTGGATAAGTACTTGCAGAGAAAACCATTTTAAAAGAAAAAGTATATAGATGCAGACACAGACAGACAGACAGACAGACACAAGGTCATTGCAATAGTCTTGCAACCCCTTCGGGGCGAGACTAACGACTGACTGGCTGGAGGAAAACGGAAAACAAGGTGGCCTTGTATTCCACTGGCAGAAAGCCTGGCAAGCAGAGAATGCTGCCAGACTGTGTTGAATGCCTGGAATATGTTCATAAACAGCCCTGAGCGTTATTGAGAGTTTATTATGTAAGTATTTTGTCTTAACTCACATCAATTGGTATATCACTTAAATTTGCATATTAAATTACATGTCGAGTCATCTTTCTTTTTTTATATCCATAGTCGAGGCTCATGGAAGATCTAAAACAATAAAACAAACTTTTACCATAGGCAAAAATAGAGGCTTATCATTCTTACAAAGCAGAAAGCTGTGTCACGGAGCAACCGGCAGATGGGGAAAAACAATTACTGCACTGTTGTTGCATGACGTCATACTCTGATATGTGCCAACCACTGAAAACTCCAAACTGTCATTCGAGCAAAATGACGTGTGTTCCTGGAATGGTAGTTGGAGTTTGTGCTTCTGTCATTTCACAAACTAAGCTGAATTCTTTTCTTTTTTTTCATCCTTCCACTTAATGTGCCTTCATGTACTTTCACTTCAAATGACTTAATGTGCCCCTCTACCAGTGCACTGGTACTCATTTCACCAATTTCAGGATAACAGGCTGAGTCAACCCCACCTGGTGTTTATTCAGTGGCTGACGGGGCTTGAACTCAGGATCCTAAGATCACAAGCCAGCCACCCCAACCACTAAGCCAACACCAGGCTATCTAAGAGTAGTAATCGATATTTAAGCAGAACTTTGGTGGCACAGCACGTGGTGAAGTCATATCGAAGAGGAAATTTGCACAACCCGACGTGCGTTTTAAATGGCTTTTCTTGGACCCTTCCCAACAATGAATGAGTTAGTAGCTATATCGCTTTTACTCATCATTTGGGTTGGTTTTTGAGAACCGGCCTGGTTCGATTTGCCTGACAGTTACTTAGGGAAACCTTAGCCAGAGGAAGAGCAAATTAAAGGTCCCTCTGGGTGCTTGACTGCCTCATGCAGCTATATTTGGCATATTTATCTCATGATAGTTGGCTGCTTAATATGGTAAGCTACATTTCACTTCTTCTGCTATTGTGGCAGCTAATGTTTATTTAAATCTTTGAATCGACTGTTTTGTCATCAGTCTAAACTCTAAAGTGCTGTACATGACAGGTGTTGGTGTGGTGTACTTTTCATCGGTGCCAACTTGTTAGTACTTTTACATCATGAACGTTGTTCCATTTACTTGTCCAACCAATGGCAGTAGTGTCGTCTGTCGACGTGTTTAAAAAACAATCTAATTTCTAGCCAATCATTTGGCCCCACACCATTATCGGGCTCTTGGATCCCTCCTCGAGGGATGAGCGGAGGAAGGCTTTAATGGAAGTGTGACGACGCTTTCCTCGCTACTTACACCATCGTGGAAATGACTCACGGACTTGAATTTCACTGGAGTTAAACTGAAGTTTACTGGAGTTAAACTAAAGTTTACTGGAGTTAAACCGTGCTCACAGCCCTATCCTCCTGCAGCACTTTGCCCTCTGCATCCTCAGCTTTGTAGCACATTCCACATCGCGACTCTATCTTCAGTGAGTTTTCGCTCCTTTCAATGGCGGGACTACTATGATTGAACCCGTTTTGGTGAGCAGCTTAATTCCATGGGCATTGACCATTTATGACATCCGAGTCACCGAGTGGATTCTATTATTTCTTGGACATGATGCCCAACTGGTCCACTGGTGATACACCATTTCTTGCTTCTTATTGAACTTGTGACTCTATTCACCTGCATTCAAGCTTAACAGCTTATGGGACACTGCTCAGACCGGACGAAGTCATCAACCTTTAGCGGTGAGTAGAAGTCGATAACTCGATTTTCTATATTGGTGACCCTGACGTGATTACTTGTTATCGTGTCTATTAAAACTACGTCCGACGACAACATCCACCAAGGTTCATCTGCTGAGGTACCCCCGTCACCAGTAGGGCCATTAGTTTAAAACTCCCTCACTTCTGGTCCAACAATTCCACATTGTGGTTTGCACAAGTTGAAGTGCAGTTCCTGACCAGGCATGTCACCACCGAAGATGCATGCTTTGCCTCTGTTGTTGGATCTTTCCAGCCAGAAAAAGTGAGGGGCCTCGTAATTGCTCCTCCAGCCTTGGAACATTTTACCAAACTCAAGGCTGAGCTCATCAGGCATACCTCAGCTTCAGAGCAAAAGAGACTACACCAACTACTCATTTCTGAAAAGCTTGGTGACAGAAAACCTTCTTAGCTTTTGCAAAGGATGAGACAGCTGCTTTGGAATGATGCATTAGAGATTACCATCTTAAAGCAGCTGTTTCTTCAGAGACTTCCCACCAGCATCCAACTGATCTTGGCCTCAACTAAAGAGGTTGTCAACGTCAAGCAACTGGTGGACCTCATCGACAAGATCATGTAAGTCTTTTCCTTTGTCCTCCACAACACGCTTACGAGCTGTTTCAAAACCTCAACAGCAACTTGCATCTCAACCAGACCAAATCTGCACCTTGGCCACCCAGGTTGAGAACTTGACCAGACAAGTACAAGTTCTCACGACACAACTACAGGTGGAAACAGAGAGGAGTACAAGCCGTGTGCATGGTCCATCAAGAAGTCGATCAAGAGGACACAATCCCTGCTCAAGCGCCCACCAACACGCCAGACGGATATGCTGGTACTATTGGAAGCATGGAGAAAAGGCTCAAAATTGCATCAGCCCATGCTTGCACCAGTCCCACCCTTCGGTGCAGGGAAATCCCAATGCCGACTCGCGGCGACAAGTCAGCCTGGCAGTGACACATCCAGTTTCCTATGCTACATAACCGACAAGGCAACAGGTACCAGGTTTTTAGTGTATACTGGTGCTGAAGTGAGTGTTTTACCATCTTTTCACAAAAGCAAAGGCCAGCCTACAACAATCCAGCTGCAGGCAGTGAATCAATCACCCATCACCACATACGGGGAGAGATCTTCAACGCTGTATCTTGGACTGTGTCGAGTATTTTGATGGGTATTTGTGGTTGCTGAGTTGCCTACACCCATCATGGGGGCTGATTGTCTTCACCAGTTAGGCCTGCTAGTGGATGTCAAACATTACATGCTCATTGACACCATGACCAGTCTTACTCTGCAGGAAATCATCAATCATACACCCTCCATCAGCCCCATATTTGTGAAAGCCACATTTCCTTCACTTTATGACACCCTCCTCCGTGAATACCCAGATTTCTCGTCCAGTATACAGGGATTGTGAGATCAAGCACTCGACCACTCACCACATAGTAACTCGTGGACTTCCAGTTGCAGAACGACCATGGCACCTTTCCCCAGATCGTCTGAAAATCACCAAGTTAGAGTTTGAGTACATGCTTGAACTCAGCATCATACGAAATCTGACAGCAACTGGTCTTCACCCTTGCATATGGTACCGAAGAAGTCACCGGGTGACTGGCGGCCATGTGGTGATGACCGTGCACTTATCGAACACACCATTCCTGATCACTATTCAATTCCCCATTTGCAGGATTTTTCATCCTCCCTCGAAGGTGCACCTGATTTCTCCAAGACATACCTCATCAGAGCATATCACCAGATACCAGTAGAGCTGACTGACATGCACAAAACAGCCATCACAACACCTTTTGGGCTCTAAGAGTTTGTTTGCATGCCATTTGGCTTGCGTAATGCTGCACATACGACGTAATGTTTCAGAAGTTGATTGATGATCTCCCTTTCGTCTATGCTTCCCTTGACTATCTGCTAGTAGCAAGCCCTATGGAGGAAGAAAACGAGGCACACGTCCGATTACTTTTTGAGCCCCTTGCTAAGTATGGCATTGTCATCAATCCCAGCAAGTTCCAGGTTGGGGTGCCATCACTCACCTTCCTAGGCCACGTCAAAGACGAACATGGTACCTGCCCACTGGAGGAGAAAGTCAAGACCATACAAGCCTTTCCTGCACCCACATCACTGTGCAAGTTAAGGGAGTTTCTTGGTCTTGTGAATTTTTACAAGCGTTTCATCCCTAACTGCGCAGACGTATCTCAGCCGTTGACGGACATACGATGTAACAAGAATAAGAAAAATCAGCCTATCTCCCTCGATGAAAAGGAATCGTCTTTCTTTGAACAGGTGAAGGTGAGGTTGGCTGAAGCCACACTTCTTGTTCATCCTAAGGTTGAAGCACCACTGTGCTTCTTAGTCGATGCCTCGGACGTGGGAGTAGGAGTTTTGCAGCAGAACGTAGATGATGTCTGGCAACCACTCTCCTCTTTTTCAAAGCGTTTTCAACCTGCAGAGACCAGACATAGCACGTTTGAGAGAGACGTTATAGCAGCCAACCTGGGTGTCAAACACTTTCGGCATATGCGAGAAGGGAGGACATTCTCTATCTATACGGACCACAAGTCATTGACCTATGCTCTCAAGACAGGACCCGATCGTCACTCTTCAAGAGAAGTACGACATCTTGATTTCATCTCCCAGTTCACGACAGACTTGAGGCACATCAGTGGCAAAAACAGCTCTGCAGCAGATGCACTTTCCCGAGTTGACGTAAATGCTCTTGATGCTTCTACCATCATCAATTTCACCATAGCTGAAGCCCAACAGCGTGATGAGGTGCTATAAAGGCTATGAACCAATTCAACGTCACTCCAGTTCAAAGAGGTACCACTCCCCATTTCTGAGAGTAGGATTGTCTGTGATGTTTCCACATGTGATCCTCGCCCTTACATCCCTAGTGAGTATTGATGTGCAGTTTTTGATGCTCCACACAATTTGTCTCACCCTGGCATCAGAGCCACTCAACATATAGTGACTTGGCGTTTTGTCTGGCAGGGAATGAATCATGACGTCAGAGACTGGTCCAGAACTTGCATCGCATGTCAGCGATCCAAAATATATCGACACATCAGGTCTCCTCTTGGCACATTTTCTATACCAGACGCCAGATTCGACCATAGTCACATTGATCTAGTTGGACCTATACCTCCATCAGACGGCAATACATACCTGCTCACATGTATTGATCGTTTTACTCGTTGGCTGGTCACAATACCCATCCCGAACCAAACAGCAGAGACTGTGGCACAAGCATTCATCTTACATGGGGTAGTTGTGTTTGGTGCACCCTCAACAATAACCACAGATTGAGGTCATTAGTTTGAATCAGCACTTTTCCAAACTCTTTCTGATTAACTTGGCAATAGGAGAACCTGGACCACAACTTATCACCTGTCACCTAATGGGCTCATGGAATGATTCCATCGACAGTTGAAAGCATCTCTGAAAGCCCATGCAAATACAAGATGGATGGAGAGTTTTTCTATCATCTTGCTAGGTATCTGAACTGCGGTTAAGTCCAACCTCGGTTACTATGCTACCGAGTTAGTTTTTGGCACAACTCTCAAGTTGCCAGGACAGTTTGTGGCACCTAATCAGTTTAATCACGACTTTGATCTGAGCATCTATGTACATAGCCTACAGACATAAATGAGAAACTTGAAGCCTCTGCCTATGAGGCTACAGCACAGGCAAACCCAGACCAATTCAGACATTCAAAGTTGAACTCATGTTTTTGTGCGACATGGCGCGGTGAGGAAGCCACTCCAACCCCCGTATAATGGACCGTTTGAAGTCATCCGCTGTGCAGACAAGTTTTTCATTATTAACTACAATGGGAAGCATGATACTGTCACCATTGACAGGTTGAAGCCTGCTTATGTTGAACATGACCTGACTACTGCACATGCATCACCTCCAACCCCTCATTTGCAACCAGCACCAGCACCGGCAGCTGTTCCTCAAGTGCCGGTGGCGAGGAAGATGCGGTCTGACCGTCAAGTCCATTGGCCAGCTCGTTTTGTACAGTTTTTTTGGAACTTGAAACTGGGACTGGACTGTTCATTGTTTTACACTACAATTTTTACACCTTTCTGATTGATCGCTTTCTTCCTATGTTGACAAATTCTGGTCACTAATGATTTAGAAGGGGGCTACTTGTGTACTTTTCATCAGTGCCAACTTGTTAGTATTTTTACATCATTAACTTTGATCTATTTACTTGTCCAACCAATGGCAGTGGTGTCGGCGTGATTTTATAAAATCTGGTTTCTAACCAATCATTTGGCCCCACACCATTATCAGGCTCTTGGACCTCCTCCTCGAGGGACAAGAGGAGGAAAGCTTTAACAGAAGTGTGATGATGCTTACCTTTCTGATAACTCGCTATTTACACCGTCGTGGAAATGACTCACGGACTTGAGTTTCACTGGAGTTAAACTAAAGTTCACTGGAGTTAAACTGCGTTCATGGCCCTGTCCTCCCACAGCACTTTGCTCTCTGCACCCACAGTTGTGTAACACATGTCGCATTAGTGGCCCTATCTTCCAGCAGCACCATGCTCTCTGCATCTGCAGTTTCGCACCACATGCCACATCACGGCTTTATCTTCAATGGGTTTTCGCTCCTTTCAACGGTGGGATGACTATCAAACCTCTTTTGGTGAGCAGCTTATTCCCATGGGGACTGGCCATTTATGACACCCAAGTCACCGAGTGGATTATATTTCTTTGACACAACGCCGAATTGGCCCACTGGTGATATTCCATTTCTTGCTTCTTATTGAACCTGTGACTGTATTCACCCACACTCAAGGTTAAGAGCTTATGGGACACCGCTCAGAGTGGACAAATTCATAAATGTGTCCCCAACCATTTCTCAGACATGCATGGTCCGATTTTATTCAAACTTGGCACAAGCACAGTACATGATGGCATACATCTCACTTTATTTTGTGATGTGATCAAAGATGGCCGACTGGTAGACCGGCAGCCATTTTAGTTGTAAAAAAAAACTCCCCAGTATCGAACACGTGCTCAACCATTTCTTGGACATTCATTTCACGATCTCGTTCAAACTTGACACACAGAAAACGAATGATGGGTGACATATGCACGTCATTTTTTTTTCAAGATCAGATCCAAGATGGCTGACTGACGGCCATTTTAGTTGTGAAAAACCTGATGTTGAACACATCCTCAACCATATTTCTCGGACATGCATTTACCGGTTGTTCAACCTTGGCACACAGATAACAAATGATGGCTTACATATGCACGTCATTTTTTCGAGGTCAGATCCAAGATGGCCAACTGGCAGCCATTTTGTTTCTTAAATATGTCCACATCCATTTCTAGGACTTGCATGGTCTGATTTTGTTCAAACTTGGCACAAGCATAGTACATGATGGCATACACGTGCACCTGACTTTATGTTGCGATCTGATCAAAGATGGCCGACTAATAGACTGGTGGCATTTTAGTTGGAAGAAAACTTGGTTTCGAACACTTCCTCATCCCTTTCTCGGACATGCATTTTTCGATCTTATTCAAACTTGGCGCACAGATAATGAATGATGGCTTACATATGCATGTCATTTTTTTTCACAATTGGATCCAAGATGGCCGACTGGCGGCCATGTTGTTACTTAAACGTGTCCCCAACCATTTCTCAGACATGCATGATCTGATTTTATTCAAACATGGTACAACACAGTACATGATGGCATACACTTGCACCTAACTTTATTTTGCGATCTGATCAAAGATGGACGATTGGTAGAATGGCAGCCATTTTAGTTGTAAATAAATGTGGGCTAGCCCTATAACTCCATACAGAAAAATTACTAAAACAATGGGGGCTATGATATTTTATGTCTTTTTTTCCTTGTTCAATTGACTTCGACCCCTAGACAGGTCACAAGTCCATCGAGTGCACTGCAACCATCAACCAAAGAAATAATTTAGAATTTGTGAAGGGTATCTGAATGCAACCTACCTTTTTTTTTTTTTTTTTTAAAGGCACATTTGGGTTTTGAACATCCACAACAATAATGCAGACAAACAACAGGTTTAATGTCAAACCTTCAGAAAGTTATGCTTATTGATACAATGCTATCCTCACAAAGCACCAGGAAGAGTTTATAGTCAGGTCAGAAATCAAACCCAAATTAGTCACCTCAATGGTGTGTGCACAATCACTGAGCTATCTTGTCAGCCACCCAGGATGTATATGACCCTGGACAGCTTTAAGAACCAACCATTACTCTCTTAAGCTTGGTGTTGGCTTAATGGTTAGGGTGGTGGGCTTGGGATCCTAGGATCCTGAGTTCAAATCCCCCTTGGCTGTTCATCAATGGGTCATGCTTGGGACAGTGGGGCAGGAGTGTAAGGCCAGTGATATGAGGTCAGTGTCGACGGAGCAAGGAACTAGTTCATCTTCTTGTCTGTGTTTGCACCAGCTGTGATGTATTGCTTTGTGTTGTTCTGCCTGCTCAGAAGTCACTTTAGTGATAAAGCTGGTCGAGAACATGCCAGTGCAAGCTTTAGTGGAGTCGTGTCGTTATTCCAGCAAATCCCAAGACCCGAGGTGAGGCGAGGACTTCATCTTATACTTGCTGATACACATAGTTTTACTGAGTGCGCTTTCATCTTGGATACCCTATCTCTCCCAAAATATGATTATTGTGCTTACTGCTTTCCTGCTCTGTGCACAAATGCTGAAAACGATTTACATCAAGATGTGACTTTACCGTGGCAGTCTGCCATATATTAGAGTCTGTTATCTTTTGATATTGATCAGCCACATCACCTCTGCTATGATTTTGACATCACCATTGTCCCAGCCAACAACTACATCCTGGTTCTTATCCCTACAATCTTGTGCAATTCTTCAAACTCTGGTACTGTTTGGTTTCCACACACAGTGTCCATAAAAAAGCCAATGCACCTGTTGCAGATCCACGTAATGTAAGGTGCTGTGATTATATAAAGTAAAGAATGCAGTTAAGGCGAGATTAAGGTTTTATTGAACACATATGTTGACTACATAATAAATACATTTATACCCAGTAGTTATAGGCCATAGGGTCTGACCTCTGTTTGCTAGTGGTCCCAAACAGTGGTGTTTGCTACTGGACCTTGTGGTCCCCAACAGTCAACCTCAAACTATAAAACATTTTTCTAAAGAAAATACCTTTATGGGTAAAATGACCATCCAATTACTAAAAGAAAAAGCGTCTGTCTGTCTTTATGTCATGCTTCATTCCAAAGGAGTCTTGCTGTCAATAGAATAACAAAAACGCGACCGTTGGAAAGCTAATGATCGATTTACTTGGAACAAAAATGTGTCCGTTCAATCATAAAAATGCCGTTTTAAAATCCCTTTTTGGGGGGAGGAAGAAGAAGAAGAAGAAGAAAAATAGAAAAAGAAGATTATGCAGCAATTTCAACGGCAATATTTATTATTATATAACAGCAGGAACCCTTTAGGACATGAAAGCAGCACACAAAATTATATATCGTAATACTTCTCGAAGCAATATATTAAAAAGTACATGGAAGCAGCACACAAACAACAACAACCACAGCCAGCAACTATGTGTTATAAAAGCTCATTATTTTGCATGTTTCACTTCTTTTTACATGAAGCTTTGTAACTTTCATTGAGATTCACAGATAGACATGCAATATGTTTGTGAAGTACAACATGCTATCTGATTAAATCCGTCAGCGAAGCGACAGGTAGGCATGTTCAGTATAAATAATAATCCCTCAACTCCAAGTGGCTTGGGGGTTATAGCTTACAAACAAATAGGGTGCTTTGCCCATTTCTTGCTCTTGAAACTTGTGTCTACATTTTAGGACGATCATAATATATTGCCACTGGTTAAAAATAAACCTGAAACTGAATCCTGGTTAATTGTGACCAAAGCTCCTCATCCTCTGTGTGCAACACAATGCTGCAGGTAGCATCATTGGCTGGGGGCACAGCTGTGCCACTGATGCAATGCCCCTGCTACCAGTAAGCTGGTACTCATTTTGCCAACCTTGGAAGGAAGACAGGCTGAGTCAACCGTACCTGGTGTTAATTCAATGGTCTGACAGGGGCTTGAACTCAGAATCTTCAGCCAGCCACCTTAACCATTAAGCCAACACCAGGCATCAAAGCTTTTATAATCAAAATCTCTCTCAAAAAATAAAAATAAAAAGACTGCTTTTAGGTTCATTAATGGCTGGTACGTTAAATCACGATCATATGACAATAACTACATGTCACACGATGAGATAGCTTAAAGAAGGGGGGGGGAAAATGTTACTTGATCAACAGAACTACACATCCATACCCAAACTATTACCAGTATAATTAATAACAAAATTAATTATCTTTACATGGCAAACAATTCCTTCATATGAATTGTGTAGAACCTGCCGATTCGACATTAAAATGTTGGTCAAAGATTCACATTGTTTGATTACAGCATATGATCCCATGTTTATCACATAACTGTATTTTTTGTATTTTTTTTTTATCACAACTGCATAACCAGATCTCTGCTGAACGATATTTTTTTTAAACAATCAGAAATGCATTGATGAAAGACATAAATAAGCATTATAAACACCATACATAACAAGTATAACAATGCAATTGTTATCAAGCAGCAACAAGAAAGAAAACGACGAGCTTTCAACATATTTCATTATTTTCTTGCGGTAATTTTTGTATCGAGGACAATATTTCAGAATGACTGCCGATCGGCTGTGTCTCTGGGAATGGTGATGAAAACAATCCCGTTTCCAAAATGGGATGGCGAAACTCAGAGAATGTCTCAGAGCGGAACGACTCATCAGAATCCTTGCAAGTTAGAGCAAAACTATCTTGAGCTTCCCCATTTTCAATGTTAATAAACACTTCAAATTCACCAAAAGTAAGGAGTGACTTTGCCGACAAAGCCGAACGACAGAGGTAGCCCACCATTGTACCATTTAATTGCAAAGGTTGCTTGCTGGTGTTCACAACTTCAAAACTGACAATGGTATCAGGTCTTGGTCTCCAAGCACGGATCTGCAGCTGCTCGCGAGACACCCGCTTGTGATTTAAACGCAGCGTACATGAATCTGCACGACCTAATGTGACAACTTTGTGGCCTTCAAACTTGTGGTACTTTTCTCGCTCTGGCAGGAGCAAAAACACACAAGCACCTTGAGGATGATAGAAGGTTAGGTGGAGAATCGGTGGCAGCTCTTCGGTTTCAGCTTGAGGGCTTACAATTTCATTCTCCATAGTGCAGATGAAACGAGGGGGCGGGGAGGAAATGTTGCGGCAAGAAATTGTGACAAACAAGTTAACTTTTCACAAGTATTCTTCCCAAGGTACAACTTGATAGCTTCACAAACCCACTGGGTGGAACATTTAACGCCAGCAATGAAGATTCAACCTGAGAAAAATAAAACAAACAAAAAAAGTTAATTACATGTGGCCTGTACGAGTCAAATCACCACACTCGTAAATTCTGCCCGGGGTAGTGTGATGTCAGACGAAGCACGTAAAATAACAACAATACATTGTCTGCAACAACTTAATATCACATGCATTCGTTGACATCGAGTAAACACTTTTGAAAAGCAGCATACAGAGAGTGCATAGCATCCGTAAGAGAGCCGCACACAAAATGTATTTCAACCACAGTTGCACCACTCTTTCACAGTCAATGTAGAACAAAACTTGTCACTGACTCAACTATAAACCTGGACATTGTAAAAAAAAAACGTTCAAGCTCATTCTTTTCCACTGGGCATGATGCTTATCTTATCTTATTTCCTCCTTTGACTTGAGTTGTGCAATGGGAGTCCATATGACTTGTTATTCCTATGCATTGTTGACCCTATTGAAATGCATTCTTCACATCATGTTGTCAAATGTGTATTTTCTTTTCCTTCTCAATACAAACCAACCTCATTAACATAATCAAGACGATGTTATTTGCTAGCAGATAAATAATGGAACAATCAGCACAGAGATCAGCCACATATATGCCTTCTCAACCAAAAGCCTTCCAAGGCCAAAATTAAAAAAAAAAGTAAATAAATGAATCGGTTTATCATCTGTGACAAACTGAAAAATATGTCATGTTTTGTATGCTACACTAATCCTTTTAAGAGAATCTATGCAATATGGAATAGTTCTGGCTTTGTATTGCTTACTCCTTCAAGGAGGTGCTGTGTTCGCTCACTTCTGTGGCCTCACAACTTACTCTTTTGCATTGGAATATTGTTTACCTTTCCAATTTTGATTTGTGGAGGTTTTCAAGCAAACATTAATTATAATCAGCAAGTGAACACCACCATCTTGATAAACCACATAAGGCTTCAAGGGAAGTTGAATTGTTAGCGATAACATCATCTCATATTATTTGGGATAATGTTATAGCTAATACGGCTAATAACACATCATTAGTTACCATATTATGACCCAGCTAGAAACTCATAAAATCCTGTCTAGGAACCAACACAGCTTTATGAAAAATCATTCCTGTGGTAGGTACCCAGTTGGTTGCTCTGGTAAAGGATCTTGCTAAATCGGTTGATAAACATGAACAAACCAACATCATCTTCCTTGACTTTAGTAAGGCATTCATTCGACACTTCCTCACCAATGTCTGCTTACAAAACTCCATAGCTATGGCATGAGAAGCAACATTTTGTCCTGGATTAACTGTTTCCTTACCGTCATCAGTATGTACTCCTGAATTGTGTTACTTCAAATCCCATTACAGTCACCTCGGGTGTACCTCAAGGGACAGTCTCAGGAACTATACTCTTCTTGGTCTAAATTATCAACCTGTTGTGAGATTGTTCTATCACACGCAAGGATTTTTGCTGATGATTGTGCTATATACAGAGAAATTCTGATGCTCTCTTCCTTCGGTCAGATTTAAACACTATCCTTATTTAGGATTAGTTATAAGCAAAGATCTTAATTGGAATCACCACATTGCTTCAATTTGCAACAAAGGAAACCACATGCTTGGCCTTCTCAGAATAAACCTGAGTTATTGTACATCTGACGTGAAGCCCACTGTGTACAAGGCTCCAGTACGCCCTTGCATGGAGTATGGATGCATCAGTTGGGACCCTTATGCGAAACCCCAATCAGAATCTTTAGAAAGGATTCAACACAGAGCAGCCCGCTTCATCTCGGAAAATTATAACTGAAATAGAAAATCATCCTCCCTGGTCCACGACCTGGGCTGGGACACGCTGAGAGGGCCGCACCAAAGCACGTTTAACATTTATTTATAAGGAGACTCGCAGCCTTTCCCAAACACAATTTTGCATCTGAAACCTACCCCTAACCGTAGCTCCCGATGTTTGCTTAGTTCATATTCCTATAGAATATGAACACACCAAACTTTCATATAGATTGTTATAAATTTTCTCTTTACCCATGTACAATTCGTGAATGGAACCTCCTCCCTAAAAATGCAAAGAATGCCCAAAACCGCCAAACTTTTAAAACGATTTTAGACAGTCTGAATGTGGTAATGTTGGTCAATCAAGCCCATTAAACAAATTATATTACCTCTGTTCCCTCTCACCCTCTCCAATTGCTGGACATAAACAGCCCCATAGTTTGGGCATTTGTACAGTATTGATACAGATACCGTACATGTTTGACGGCAGAAATAAAATCGACATTTTTTGGAAAATGATCACCAAAAATGTTTGAGTCAGTCGAGGTACATTAATGTTTGTATGCGCATGAATGTTTGTATGCGTTTGCTAGCAAACAAACTGATTACTTGATGAAGCTGCATTGCATTCATGGGAGACGTTGCACACATCCTGAGAGTAAAGGCATGTGTTTATGCCCACCTGGTGCCAAACTATAGCTGACTACCTTTACACTTACTGTTCGGTTCGGTCAATATCAAATCCCCTTTCATTCGCAGGTGGGATATGTTCCAGACATATCCTGCAAGTTTACAAACCTGAACATTTTATTGTGATACAAGTGCCAATAGGCTTGTAGCAAGGTATTATGTACACATTTAGGACACGGGGGACCAAAAAATGAAAGTCATTGTAAGTGATTAAGTTTTGCATATCATTTGTTAGCCAACATCATGGGATTCAGGATCTATTTGGCAGAGCTTAATTCTTCCTCTTTCTTTCTCTGACAGGGTCAAAGTTGGTTATCAATTATCTGTATCAAGGAACCACTCATATCATTCTAAAATTGGTCTGATGCTTAGATATGTATTATACACTAACTGGAAACCACATATATGGAGAATATTGGTTTACCTGATATTTGACCTTGAGCAAAGAGGTCAAGGTCATATGAAATTAACAAATTGATCAGTTCATTCAGGTCATAAATATATATGCACATAAACTTAACCATAGAAATACATGCTGTGATGAACCAAACTAACATCTTAGGATTAAAATGCAGATTTCTTTAAAACGTTACGTACTTCCTAACGACCTTTGATGTTCTGTATACTGAACACAAACTGGCCTTTGGTATTGATTTTTATATCATAGGGCCATCTTGGTAAACTTATTCTATGGTTATAAAATCAAGCTTATAGCTACCAGTAATTTTGTAGCAGCTTTGTAAATGCAATTTGTTACGTACTTCCTAACATTTTTGACCCAATCATGGAAGTGAACCTAAAACTGGTATGTAGTAATGATCCATGTTGAAACTTTCCATTTTAAATCATCACTTTATGCAGAAGTAAATTGCTATTTAAGATGTTCTATGAGATGCATTTCAAATTTCTGGAATAAGATTTTGTAAGCTTCACTATGACTGGGGAAATTTTGCAAAATCTGAGATTTTACACATTTGAAGGTGCCAAGATATGCAGAGTCATAAGAAATGTACTGTTTCGAGGAATTGTTCTATTCTTATGTATATAAATATATATATCAAACAAAAAATGCATTTTCAACCATTTTGGACAACATATCAATCATACATGTAACCCATTTCTAAAAAATGAGCTATAAAATGGAAAAAATAGCCTGTGTTTGGATAAAAAAAAACATGCTTTGTAAGCAACTATATCCATAGGACCCATAGCAAAGATTACATTTTCTGAAAGCACAGACACTTGGGCATTATATAACATTAAGATGTTTATCTTATTAAAACTGGGTCTCAAATTTCTAAGCTTTCTCCTCATTTAGGACCACAGTGTACACAATACCATGCTACAAGCCAATATACAATTTATACAGAGAGCCGGAGTTGCATGTTTACAGAAAAGATTAGAAAGGCCAGGTTACGGTGGTTTTGGCAATGATGAGAAGAAAGGATGAGGAATCAATCAAGAAAGCATGGAATGAACCAATTCGAGGGAAAAGATCAAAAAGAAGAACAGAGATTATGGTGGAGGGATGCAGTAGAAGGAGATTTGAAGAACAAGGGATTCAAAGAAGATACAGAAGACAGGATAATGGAGAAGGCGGATCTGAGTGGCCGACCCCTAACTGTTGACATTAAGGCTTGAGAAAGAAGATGCACAACACGTAATATTTATAGTTGCTCGTAGTGCCTTTTCATGATACACATTCATTTGCAATTTTTCTACCAAGATTTTTATGCTACTATACGCACATGCTGCTCCCATTTCAATGTTTCCTGCATGCTCCTCCTGTTTCCACCTGCTCTAACACAGCGTCACACGTTTTTCAGATCAATTTCCACTTCACCTCTCTTTTTTAAGGATAAGCAAATGTTTGAGCCAATATCGTGCCAAACTAAAGCCAAATGCCTGTATTATTCACAGTTCTGTTTGTTCACAATCCGTTTCCCCTTCATTCTTGGTTTCCATTACCGCAGTCATTTCTTATTGGGTAAACAAACACCCAGTCTGAAATGATTAACTGGAAGCCATGAAGAAAAGACCACAAAAGCAAAATGCTACAAGAATGCAAACAATTTTCATTACATAGGCCCAGGTAAAAATAAATAAAATAATTGCTTGAATGAAGACCCATAAAACAGTGAGCTTTTGAAAACCAGGAAGGAGAGCATATGAGATCACAAACGATGTGAATGACCACCAACAGCACAATTAACACAAAAACAACTTGAGAGTTCATAGAACACTG
>CM068954.1:53136444-53152210 GCA_035128595.1 Eptatretus atami | reverse complement strand
AAGCCATCACAACACGCTTTTGGGCTCTAAGAGTTTTGTTTGCATGCCATTTGGCTTGCGTAATGTGCACATAGACGTAATGGTTTTCAGAAGTTGATTGATGATCTCCCTTTCGTCTATGCTTCCCTTGATATCGCTAGTACAAGCCCTATGGAGGAAGAACACGAGGCACACGTCTGATTACTTTTTGAGCCCACCTTGCTAAGTATGCATTGTCCATCAATACCCAGCAAGTTCAAGGTTGGGGTGCCATCACTCACCTCCTAGGCCACGTCAAATGACGAACATGGTTACCTGCCCACTGGAGGAGAACAGTCAAGACCACTACACACAGACATCTTCACTGACCCACATCACTGTGCACGTTAAGGGAGTTTTCTTGTCTTGTGCAATTTTTACAAGCGTTTCATCCCTAACTGCGCAGAGTATCTCAGCCGTTGAACGGACATAACGATGTAACAAGATCACAGAAACTCACGCCATATCACCCTCGATGAAGGAATGTTTTCTTTGAACAGGTGAAGGTGAGGATTGGCTGAAGCCACACTTCTTGTTCATCCTAAGGTTGAAGCACCATGTGCTTCTTAGTCGATGCCCCACTAGCGACAGATGAGAGAGTAGGAGTTTGCGCAGAACGATCAGATGATGTCTGGCAACCATCTCCTCTTTTTCAAAGCGCTTTTCACTGCAGAGCACCGAGACATAGCAACGTTTGAGAGAGACGTTATAGACCAACCTGGGTGTCAAACACTTTTGCGGGCTATGCGCGAGGGAGGACATCTCCTCTATCTATACGGACCGAAAGTCATTGACCTATTCTCCTCAAGACAGACCCGATTGTCAACTGACATCTCGCACAGCTACGACATCCTCTGATATCCATCCAGTTCAGACAGACTTGAGGCACATAGTGGCAAAAAGCTATGCCAGCAGATCATTTCCCGGTTGACGTAATGCTCTTGATACGCTCTACCATCATAATCCTAACTACGCTTGAAGCCAACAGCGTGATGAGGTTGGCTATAAGGCTAAGCAACCAATTCAACGTCACTCCACGCTCTAAGACGTACCACTCCCCTTCTGAGAGTTAGGATTGTCTGTGATGTTTTCCCATGTGATCCTCGCGCTTCATACAGTGCGTTGATGTGCAGTTTGATGCTCCACAGCAATTTTGTCTCACCCTGGCATCAGAGCCACTCAACATATAGTGATTGGCGTTTTGTCTGGCAGGGAATGAATCATGATGTCAGAGACTTGTCCAGAACTTGCATCGCATGTTCAAGCGATCACAAAATATATCGACACATCAGGTCTCCTCTTGGCACATTTTTTTCTATACAGACGCCAGACTTCGACATAGATCTTCGACCTCGCTCTGGACTACTAAAATCCAGACGGCAATTACATACTTGCTCACACTGCTACTTCGCATCGTCTTCTTGTTGGTGGTCACAATACCATCCGAACAAAGAGACAGACTGTGGCACAAGCATTCTCTACATGGGGTAGTTGTGTTTGGTGCCCCTCAACCATACCACAATTGAGGTCTTAGTTTGAATCACCACTTTTTCCAAACTCTTTAATGATTTATGGCAATAGGGAACTTCGCGCACAACTTACCACCTGTCACCTAATTGGGCTCATGGATGATTCCATCGACAGTTTGAAAGATCTCTGAAAAGCCATGCAAACAAGATGGATGGAGAGTTTTCTTCATCTTGCTGGTAATCCTGAACTGGGTTAAGTCCACCTCGGTTACTATGGCTGCGAGTTAGTTTTTGGCACAACTCTCAAGTTGCCAGGACAGTTTGTGGCACTTAATCAGTTAAATCACGACTTTGATCTGAGCATCGCTATGTACATAGCCTACAGACATAAATGAGAAACTTGAAGCCTCTGCCTATGAGGCTACCGCACGAGGCAAACCCAGACATTCAGACATTCCAAAGTTGAACTCATGTTTTTGTGCGACATGGCGCGGTGAGGAATGCCACTTCCAAACCCCCGTATAATGGACCGTTTGAAAGTCATCCGCTGTGCAGACAAGTTTTTCATTATTAACTACATGGGAAGCATGATACTGTTCACCATTGACAGGTGAAGCCTGCTTGTTGAACATGACCTGACTACTGCCATGCATCACTCAGACCCCTCATTTGGCAACAGCACAGCAACGGCAGCGTTCTCAGTGCGGTGGCGAGGAAGATGCGGTCTGGCCGTCAAGTCATTGGCCAGCTGTTTGTAGGCAGTTTTTTTTGGCAACTTGAAACTGGGACTGACTGTTCATTGTTTTACCTACAATTTTACACTTTCTGATTGATCGCTTTCTTCCTAATGTTGACAAATTCTGGTCACTATGATTTTAGAAGGGGGGCTACTTGTGTACTTTTCATCAGTGCCAACTTTTAGTATTCTTTACATCATTAACTTTGTCCATTTACTGTCCAACAATGGCAGTGGTGTGGCGTGATTTTATCAAATCTGGTTTCTAACAATCATTTGGCCCAAACATTATAGGCTCTTGGACCTCCTCCTCGAGGACAAGAGGAGGAAAAGCCTTTAACAGAAGTGTGATATGCTTACCTTTCTGAATAATCGCTATTACAACCGGTCGTGGAAATGACTCACGGACTTGAGTTTCACTGGAGTTAAACTAAAGTTCAACTGAGTGTTAAATGCGTTCTGGCCCTGTTCCACAGCCTTTGCTTCTCTGCACCGCACAGTGTGTAACACATGTCACATTAGTGGACCTATCATTTCAGCAGCAATGCCTCTGCATCTGCAGTTTCGCACCACATGCCACATACGGCTTAATCTTCAATGGGTTTTCGCTCTTTCAACGGTGGGAAATGACTATAAACCTCTTTTTGGTGAGACTTATTCCATGGGGACTGGCCATTTTATGACACCAAGTACGAGTGGATTATATTTCCTGGACACAACGCCCCCGAATTTGGGCCCCACTTGGTGATTTCCATTTCTTGCTTCTTATTGACCTGTGACTGTATTCACCCATCACTCACGGTTAAGAGCTTATGGGAAGCCGCTCCGAGTGGACAAAATTCATAAAGTGTCCCCAACCATTTCTTCAGACATGCATGGTCCGATTTATTCAAACTTGGCACAAGCACAGTACATGATGGCATACATCTCACTTTATTTGTGCAGTGATCAAGATGGCGACTGGTAGACGGCAGCCATTTAAGTTGTAAAAAAAACCTCCCAGTATCGAACAAACAGGCTCAAAGAACCATTTCTTGGACATTCATTTCACGATCTCGTTCAAACTTGACACAACAGAAAACGACGATGGGTGACATATGCAAAACGTCATTTTTTTTCAAGATCAGATCCAAGTGGCTGACTGACGGCCATTTTAGTTGTGAAAACCTGATGTTGAACACTCTTCATCATATTTCTCAGGACATGCATTTACCGGTTGTTCAACCTTGGCGCACAGATAACAATGAATGGCTTACATATGCCAAACGTCATTTTCGACATCAGATCAAGATGGCCAACTGGCAGCCATTTTGTTTCTTAAAATATGTCCACATCCATTTCTAGGACTTGCAGGTTTGATTTTTGTTCAAACTTGGCACAAGCCATAGTACAGTGATGGCATACACGTGCACTGACTTTATGTTGCGATCTGATCAAAGATGGCCAGACTAATAGACTGGTGGCATTTTAAGTTGGAAGAAAACTTGTTTCGAACACTTCTCATCCCTTTTCGGACATGCCATTTTTTCGATCTATTCAACTTGCGCACAGATAATGAATGATGGCTTACATATGCTATGTCATTTTTTTTCACAATTGGATCCAAGATGGCCGCTGGCGGCGCATTGTTACTTAAACGTGTCGCCCAACCATTTCTCAGACATGCATGATCTTGATTTTATTCAAACATGGTACAACACAGTACATGATGGCTCACTTGCACCTTAACTTTATTTTGCGATCTGATCAAAGATGGACGATTGGTAGAATGGCAGCCCATTTTAAGTTGTAAAAAATGTGGGGCTAGCCCTATAACTCCATACAGAAAAATTACTAAAACAATGGGGGCTATGATATTTTATGTCTTTTTTTCCTTGTTCATTGACTTCCGACCCCTAGACAGGTCACAAGTCCATCGAGTGCACTGCAACACCATTCACCAAAGAAATATATTTTAGAATTTGTGAAGGGTATCTGAATGCAACCTCTTTTTTTTTTTTTAAAGGCACATTGGGTTTTTGAACATCCACAAAATAATGCAGACAAACAACAGGTTAATGTCAACTTCAGAAAGTTATGCTTTAATTGATTACAATGCTTCCTCAACAAGCACCAGGAAAGAGTTTTATAGTCAGGTCATGAAATCAAACCAAATTAGTCACCTCAATGGTGTGTGGCAATACAATCACTGAGCTATCTTTGGTCAGCCACCTACAGGAATGTATATGACCCTGGACAGCTTAAGAACAACCATACTCTCTAAGCTGGTGTTGGCTTAATGGTTAGGTGGTGGCTTGGGAATCTAGATCCTGAGTTCAAATCCCCTGGCTTGTTCATTCAATGGGTCATGCTTTGGGACAGTGGGGCAGGAGTGTAAGGCCAGTGATATGAGGGTCAGTGCGACGGACAGCAAGGACTAGGTTTATCATTTTTTTTTTTTTTTTTTTTCTTGTCTGTGTTGCACTCAAGCTGTGATGTATTGCTTTGTGTTTTCTGCTGCTCAGAGTCATTTAGTGATAAAGCTGGTCGAGAACATGCCAGTGCAAGCTTTAGTGGAGTCGTGTCGTTATTTCGCAAATCCCAAGACCCGAGGTGAGGCGAGGACTTCATCTTATACTTGCTGATACACTATAGTTTTACTGAGTGGCTTTCATCTGGATACCTATCTCTCCAAAATATGATTATTGTGCTTACTGCTTTCCTAGCTCTGTGCACAAATGCTGAAAACGATTTACATCAAGATGTGACTTTACCGTGGAGTCTGCCTATATTAAGTCTGTTATCTTTGATATTGATCAGCCACATCACCTCTGCTATGATTTTGACATCCCCATTGTCCGCAGCCAACAACTACATCCTGTTCTTATCCTACAATCTTGTGCAATTCTCAAACTCTGTACTGTTTGGTTTCCACACACAGTGTCATAAAAAAGCCAATGCCCCTGTTGCAGATCCACGAATGTAAGGTGCTGTGATATATAAGTAAAGAATGCAGTTAAGGCGAGATTAGGTTTTTATTGAACCATATGTTTTGACTACATAATAAATAATTTATACCCCAGTAGTTATAGCATAGGGTCTGACACTCTGTTTGCTAGTGGTCCCAAACAGTGGTGTTTGCTACTGGACCTTGTGTCCCACAGTCAACTCAAACTATAAAACATTTTTCTAAAGCAAATACCTTTATGGTAAAATGACAATCCAATTTACTAAAAGAAAAGCGTCTGTCTTTCCTTAAATGTATGCTTCATTCCAAAGGAGTCTGCTGTCAATAGAATAACAAAAACGCACCGTTGCAAGCTAATGATCGATTTACTTGGAACAAAATGTGTCCGTTCAATCATAAAAAATGCCGTTTTAAAAATCCTTTTTGGGGATGGGGGGACGGAAGAAGCAAGAAGAAGAAGAAAAATAGAAAGAAGATTAAATGGCCGCAATTTCAAACGGCAATATTTATTATTATATAACAGCAGGAACCCTTTAGGACATGAAAGCAGCACACAAATATATATCGTAATACTTCTCGACCAATATATTAAAAGTACATGGAAGCAGCACACAACAACAACAACCACAGCCAGCAACTAGTGTTATAAAAGCCTTCATTTTTTGCATGTTTCAACTTCTTTTTACATGAATTTGTAACTTTCCCATTGAGATTCACAGATAGGACATGCAATTATGTTTGGTGAAGTACAACAATGCTATCTGATTAAATCGTCACGAAGCGACAGGTTAGGCATTTCGTATATATAATAATCCCTCAACTCCAGTGGCTTGGGCGGTTATAGGTTAAAACAAATAGGGTGCTTTTGCCCATTTCTTGCTCTTGAAACTTGTGTCTACATTTTTAGGGACGATCATAATATATTGCCACTGTTAAAATAAACCTGAAACTGAATCTGGTTAATTGTGACCAAAAGCTCTCATCTCTGTGTGCAACACAATGCTGCGGTAGCATCATTGGCTGGGGGCACAGCGTGTGCACTGATGCAAATGCCTGCTACCAGTAAGCTGGTACTCATTTGCCAACGCTTGGAAGGAAACAGGCTGAGTCAACGTACTGGTGTAATTCAATGGTCTGACAGGGGCTTGAAACTCAGCAATCTTCAGCCAGCCACCTTAACCATTAGCCAACACAGTCAGGCATCAAAGCTTTTTATAATCAAAATTCTCTCAAAAAATAAAATAAAAGACTGCTTTTAGTTCATTATGGCTGGTAGTTAAATAACGATCATATGAAATAACTACATGTCAACGATGAGAAATTAGTTAAAAAGAAGGGGGGGGAAAAATGTTACTTGATCAACAGACTACACATCCATACCCAAACTATTACCAGTATAATTAATAACAAATTAATTATCTTTAAGGCAAACAATTCCTTCATATGAATGTGTAAGAACTGCCGATTCGACAGTAAAATGTGGTTCAATAAGAATTCACATTGTTTGATTAAGCATATGATCCATGTTTATCACATAACTGTATTTTTTGATATTTTTTTTATCACAACGCATAACCAGATTCTGCTGACGATATTTTTTTTAAACAATCAGAAATGCATTGATGAAAGAACATAAATAAGCATTATAAACACATACATAACAGTATAACAATGCAATGGTTATCCAGCAGCAACAAGAAAGAAAACGACGAGCTTTCAACCTATTTTCATTAATTTTCTTGGGTAATTTTTGTATCGAGGCAATATTTCAGATGACTGCCGATCGGCTGTGTCTCGGGACTGGTGATGAAAACAATCCCGTTTCCAAAATGGGGATGCCGAAACTCAGAGATGTCTCAGAGGGAAACGACTCATCAGAATCCTTGCAAGTATGAGCAAAAACTATCTGACTTCCCCATTTTCAATGTTAATAAACACTTCAAATTCCCATAAAGTAAGGAGTGACTTTGCGACAAAGCCGAACGACAAGGTAGCCCACCATTGTACATTAATTGGCAAAGGTTTTGCTTGCTGGTGTTCACAACTTAAACTGACAATGGTTCAGGTCTTGGTCTCAGCACGCACGGAATCTGCAGCTGCTCGCGAGAACACCCGCTTGTGATTTAAACCAGCGTACATGAATCTGCACGACCCTAATGTGACAATTTTGTGCTCAAACTTGTGGACTTTTCTCGCTCTGGCAGCGAGCAAAAACACACAAGCACCTTGAGGATGATAGAAGGTTCAGGTGGAGATCGGTGGCAGCTCTTCGGTTTCAGCTTGGAGGGCTTACAATTTCTTCTCCATAGTGCAGAATGAACGAGGGGCCGGGGAGGAAATGTTGCGGCAAGAATTTTGTGACAAACAAGTTAACTTTTCAACAAGTATCTTCCAAGGTACAACTTGATAGTTCACAAACCACTGGGTGGGAACAATTTAAACGCCACATGAAAGATTCAACCTGAGAAAAATAAAACAAACAAAAAAAGTTATTACAATGTGGCTGTACGAGTTCAAATCACCACCTTCGTAAATTCTGGCCCGGGGTAGTGTGATGGTCAGACGAAGCCGTAAAATAAACAACAATACAATTGTTGCACAACTTAAATCCACATGCATTCGTTGACATCGAGTAAACCTTTTGAAAAGCAGCATACAGAGAGTGCATAGCATCGTAAGAGAGCCGCACACAAATGGTTTCAACACAGTTTGGCACCATCTTTCCAACAGTCAATGTTAGAACAAACTTGTCATGACTCAACTATAAACCTGGACATTGGTAAAAAAAAACGTTCAAGCTTCTTCTTTCCATGGCATGATGCTTATCTTATCTTTATTTCCCTTTGACTTTGCGTTGTGCATGGGAGTGCCATATGATTGTTATTCCTTGCAATTGTTGACCTTATTGAAATGCATTCTTCACATCATGTTGTTCAATGTGTATTTTCTTTTCCTTCTCAATACACCAACCTCATAACATAATTCAAGACGATGTTATTTGCTGCAGATAAATAATGAACAATCAGCACAAGAGATCAGCACATATAATGCCTTCTCAACAAAAGCCTTCCAAGGCAAAATTAAAAAAAGTAAATAATGAATGCGGTTTATCATTGTGACCAACTGAAAAAATATGTCATGTTTTGTATGCTACATACTAATCGCTTTTTTAAAGAGAATCTATGCAATATGGAATAGTCTGGCTTTGTATTGCTTAACTTCCTCAGGAGGTGGCTGGTTCGCTCACTTTCTGTGGCCTCACAACTTACTCTTTTGCATTGGATATTGTTTCCTTTCCAATTTGATTTGTGGGAGGTTTTCGCAAAATTATTATAATACAGTGGAAAACACCAATCTTGATAAACGACTAAGGCTTCAGGGAAGGTGATTGTTTTCCCAGCGATAACATCATTCATATTATTTGGATATGTTTTATAGCTAATAGGTCTAATACAATCATTAGTTACCGATAATTATGACCCAGCCTAGAAACTCATAAATCCTGTCTAGGGAACCACACAGCTTTATGAAAAATCATTCTGTGGTAGGTACCAGTTGGTTTGCTCTGGTAAAGATCTTGCTAAAATCGTGTTGATAAACACTGAACAAACAACATCATCTCCTTGACTTTAGTAAGGCATTCATTCGATACACTTCTCACCAATGTCTGCTACAAACGTCCATAGCTATGGCAGAGAAGCAACATTTGTCCTGGTAACTGTTTTCCTTACCGTCATCAGTATGTACTCCTGAAATTGTGTTATCTGTTCAATCCATTAACAGTCACTCGGGTGTACCTCAAGGGAACATCCCTCAGGAACTATACTCTTCTTGTCTAAATTATAAACCTGTTGTGAGATTGTTCTATCACACGCAAGGATTTTATGCTGATGATTTGTGCTATATCAGAGAAATTCTGATGCTCGTCTTCCTTCGGTCAATTTAAAACACTATCCTTATTTAGGATTAGTTATAAGCAAGATCTTAATTGGAAACACCACATTTGCTTCAAATTTGCAACAAGGAACCACTGCTTGGCTTCTCAGAATAACCTGAGTTATTGTACATCTGACGTGAAGCCACTGTGTACAAAGGCTCATACGCTCGCTTGCATGGAGTATGATGCATCAGTTGGACGCCTTATGGAACCCCATCAGAATCTTTAGAAAAGATTCAACAGAGGCAAGCCCGCTTCATCTCGGAAAATTATAACTGAAATAGAAAATCATCCTCCTGGTCACGACCTGGGCTGGACATACGCTGAGAGGGCCGGCACTCAAAGCAGTTTAACATTATTTATAAGGAGCTCGAGCTTTCCCAACCAATTTTGGCATCTGAAACTACCCCTAACCGTAGCTCCCGATGGTTTGCTTAGTTCATATTCCTATAGAATTGAAAACCAAACTTTCATATAGATTGGTTATAATTTTCTCTTTACCCATGTACAATTGTCGAAAGGAACCTCCTCCTAAAAATGCAAAGAATGCCCAAAACGCGTCCAAACTTTTCAACGATTTAGACAGTCGACATGTGGGTTTAATGTTGGTCAATCAAGCCATTAAAACAAATTATATACTCTGTTCCCTCTCACCCTCTCCAATTGCTGACATAATACAGCCCCATAGTTGGGTCATTTGTACAGTATTGATAGATACGTAACATGTTTGACGGCAGAATAAAATCGAATTTTTTGGAAAATGATCAACCAAAATGTTTGAGTCAGTCGAGGTACATAATGTTTGTATGCGCATGAATGTTTGTATGCGTTTGCTAGCAAACAAACTGTTACTTGATGAAGCTGCATTGCATTCATGGGAGACGTTGCCCACATCCTGAGAAGTAGAAAGGCCATGTGTTTAATGCCACTGGTGCCAAACTATAGCTGACTACTTTAAACATACTGTTTCGGTTCCGGTCCATAATCAAATCCCTTTCAATCGAGGTGGGATATGTCCAGACATTATCTGCAAGTTTTACAAACCTGAGAACATTTTAATTGTGAACAAGTTGCCATAGGCTTGTGCAAGGTATATGTACACATTTAGGAACACTGGGGGACCAAAAAATGAAAGTATGTATGATTAAGTTTTGCATATCAATTTGTTAGGCCAACATCAATGGGGATTCAGGATCTATTTTGGGCAGAGCTTAATTCTTCCTCTTTCTAATTGCTCTGACAGGGTCAAAGTTGGTTATCAATTATCTGTATCAAGAACCACTCATCATCATTCTAAATTGGTCTGATGGCTTTAGATATGTTCTACACTAACTGGAAACGCACATTATGGAGAATATTTGGGTTTACCTGATATTTGACCTTGAGCAAAGAAGGTCAGGTCATATGATTAACAAATTGATCAGTGTCATTCAGGTCCATAAATATAATGCCCATAAACTTAACCATAGAAATACATCTGTTGATGAACCAAACTAACATCTTTAGGATTAAAAAGTGCAGATTTCTTTAAAACGTTACGTACTTCCTTAACGGACTTTTGATGTTCTGTATACTTGAACACAAACTGGCCTTTGGTATTGATTTTTATATCATAGGGCCATCTTGGTAAACTTATCTATGGTTATAAATCAAGCTTATAGCTACCAGTAATTTGTAGCAGCTTGGTAAATGCAATTTGTTACTACTTCCTAACATTTTTTGACCAATCATGGAAGTGAACGGCTAAAACTGGTATGTGTAATGATCCATGTTGACAACTTTCCATTTTCAAATCATCACTTTATCGAAGTAAATTGCTATTTAAGATGTTCTATGAGATGCATTTCAAATTTTCTGGAAATAAGCTTTGTAAGCTTCACTATGACTGGGGGAAATTTTGCAAAATCTGAGATTTTACACATTTGAAAGGTGCAAGATATGCAGAAGGTCATAAGAAATGTCTGTTTCGAGATTGTTCTATCTTATGTACTAAATAATATATATCAAAAAAAATGCATTTCAACATTTGGCCAACATATACAATCATACATGTAACCCTTTCTAAAAAATGAGCTATAAAATGGAAAAAATATAGCTGTGTTTGATAAAAAAAACATGCTTTGTAAGCAAACTATATCCATCAGGACCATAGCAAAGTAATACATTTTCTGAAAGCACAGACACTTGGGCATTATATAACATTAAGATTGTTATCTATTAAACTGGGTTCAATTTCTAAAAGCTTTCTCTCTCCTCTTTAGGACCACAGTGTACACAATCATGCTACAAGCCAATAAACTTTATACAGAGAGCCGAGTGCCTGTTTAGAAAGATTAGAAAGGCCAGGTTTACGGTGTTTTGCAATGTGAGAAGAAAGGATGAGGAATCATATCAAGAAAGCATGAATGAACCATTCGAGGGAAAAGATCAAAAGAAGAACAGAGATTAATGGTGAGGGATCAGTAGAAAGGAGATTTGAAGAACAAGGGATTAAAGAAGATACAGAAGACAGGATAATGGAGAAGGGATCTGAGTGGCCGCCCTAACTGTTGACATTAAGGCTTGAGAACGGAAGAAATGCACACCGTATATTTATAGTTGCTGCGTAGTGCCTTTTCTGATACACATTCATTTGCACTTTTCTACAAGATTTTTATGCTACTATACGCACATGCTGCTCCCATTTGCAATCGTTTCCTGCCATGCCCTCTGTTTCCACCTGCCTGCTAACAACAGCGCAACGTTTTTCAATCAACTTTCCACTTCAACCTCTCTTTTTTTAAGGGATAAGCAATGTTTGAGCAATTATCGTGCCAAACTAAAGCCAATGCCTGTATTATTCACAGTTCGTTGTTCACAATCCGTTTCCTTCATTCTTGGTTTCCATTAACCGCAGTCATTTCTTATTGGTAAACAACACCCAGTCTGAAATGATTAACTGGAAGCCATGAAGAAAAGACCACAAAACAAAATGCTACAAGAATGCAACAATTTTCAATTACATAGGCCCACAGGAAAAATAAATAAAATATTGCTTGAATGAAGACCCATAAAACAGTCGAGCTTTTAAAACCAGGAGGAGAGCATATGAGATCAAACGATGTGAATGACACCACAGCACAATTAACACAAAAACAACATTGAGCGTTCATAGAACACTGTACTACTCACGCAGTGTACAGGAGCGTTTCATAGAACACTGTACTACCCGTGCAGTGACAGGCGAGTTCAATAGACACTGTAGCTAACCCCACGCAGTGTACAGAGAGTTCATAGAAGACTGTGCTACCTACGCAGTGTACAGGACGAGTTCATAGAAACTGTGCTACCCACAGAGTGTACAGGAGAGTTCATAGAACACTGTACTACCCCTACGCATGTACAGGAGAGTTCATAGAACATCTGTGCTTAGCGCCAGCAGTGTACAGGAGAGTTCATAGAACACTGTACTACGGCGTTTGCAGTGTACAGGAGAGTTCATAGAACACTGTTATACACCCCCCACAGCAGTGCTCAGGAAGTTCATAGAAGCACTGTACTAACCCACGCAGTGTAAGGAGAGTTAATAGAACCTGTACTACCCCGTGCGTGCACAGTAGGAGAGTCATAGAGACACTGTACTACCTCGAGCAGTGGTCAGGAGAGTTCATATAACACTGTACTACCCCACGCAGTGTACAAGAAAGTTCATGAACACTGTACTACCCGTGCGTGGTCAGAGAGTTCATAGGAACACTGTACTACCCGTGCAGTGTACAGGAGAGTTTCATAGAAC
This sequence comes from Eptatretus atami, assembly GCA_035128595.1. NCBI lineage: Eukaryota > Metazoa > Chordata > Myxini > Myxiniformes > Myxinidae > Eptatretus > Eptatretus atami. The sequence goes on along the minus strand of CM068954.1, from coordinate 53,139,328 downwards.
ACTGTGCTACCCACGAGTGTCGCAGGAAAGTTCTAGAACATTGTGCTACCCACCACGCAGTGTACAGGAAAGTTCATAGAACATTGTGGCTACCCCCGCAGTGTACAGGAAAGTTCTATAGAAACATTGTGCTACCACACAAGTGTACAGGAGAGCCTTGCCATTCATAGGGCTTACATTCTTGAAAAAATCCCTTGACGCACAAATCGGCAAATTATGGGGTAATGGGGAGAATACGGGTTAGGGACTAACTTAACAATTTGTCCAACTGTACGCCTTAATTAATGTGTTTGTGCATTGTTTTTGTGCTATTTTTTTCATGAATAAAGGGTTATTAGAACATACAATAAGTTTATTTTTCCTGTATTAAGAGCCTAAAATAAAGTTTTATTTTCCCTTGAGTTTTATTATTATTATTTTGGTATAGAGCCTGTGACTGCTAATTAGTTGCATCATTGCTGGAACGTGGCGTGCTGCTGAATGCAGTGCCGTTTCCAGCAAGCTGGTACTCATTCTTGTCGACCTCAAAAGGATGACAGGCTGAGTCCGACCTAACTGGTGTTGATTTAAATGACACAACATGGGTTCAACTCAAGACCGCTAAGACTTAAGCCGGCTCACCTTAACTGTTAAGCCAACACAGGCTAATTTTCCTGTATGATGAATATAAGTTTATTTTCTTGAGTATATCGGATCATGAAACTTTACCTTTAATAATAAGTAGTCAATGCCGTAGTGTGCGTGCCGTCGTGCATACAAACAGAACAAAACTTTCAAACCGCGTGCCAAGAAACAACAACCACACAGGCCGTTTCCTTGCTCTCACATGCCGTACGTTGCGGTGCCGTACGTGCCAAAAATTTTTTTAAAAAATGCGAGCCGAAACGGAAACCACACAGGCTGTTCCTTTCGCTCTCGCGTTCTCGCGACAATTACCACACTTCCACACACAGAGTTAAATAAAATACAAATTAAATCAAGTTTACCTCCCTGTCTTTGGCTTGCCATGGCATTGCGCTGCATGTAACTGGTTTACACATGACACGTTGGCTGCATAGCGTGGCTTCGTAGCGGTGCGCGGCCGCCACGATAGTCACGGGCCGTGCGGTTACATGGCAGCGAATGCCAATGGCAACAAAGTAATGACAGGGAGGTAAACTTGAATTTTAATATTTGGATTTTAATTAACTCTGTGTTTGTGTGTGTGTGTGTGTGTGTCCTCCATAACTCCAAAATCATGAAATGTAGCAGCCTGAAACTTTGCATGCATACTAAGAGAACTCCAAGGAAGTGCATGAGTGAAAATTGGATGTTTGGGTTAATTGAAACACCCCTTTTGAGGATCATCAACAGCCTTATTTAATTATATCCTTTATCAGGCAATCCTCAGCCACCTCGCTCTCTGGGGTCTTTGGGTGTATCCTGGGTTCCCTCGCTGGGGTCAGACGCCGCCATGTTTTTTGGCCTGGTCAAGCATGCCTTGACTTGGAACAGGCCGCGACGATTTCTTAAGGCTTGTAGCATGGTATTGTGTACACTGTGGTCCTAAATGAGGAGAAAGCTTAGAAATTGAACCCAAAAAGGAGAGAGATCGCTCTTCTGGTCTTTGGGGTGTATCCTGGGTTCCATCGCTGGGTCAGACGACGCCATGTTTTTTGGCCTGGTCAAGCATCCTTGACTTGGAACAGGCCGCGACGATTTCTTAAGGCTTGTTAGCATATGGTAATTGGTGTACAGACTGTGGTCCTAAATGAGGAGAAGAGCTTAAGAAAATGAACCCAGTTTTAATAAGAATAAACCATCTTAAATGTAATATATGCCCAAGTTCTGTGCTTTCGAAAATGTATACTTTTGCTATGGGTCTAATGGATATAGTTGCTTACAAAGGCATGGTTTTTTTTTATCCAAACACAGGCTATTTTTTCCATTTTTATAGCTCATTTTTTTTTAGAAATGGGTTACCATGTATATTGTATATGTTGTCCAAAATGGTTGAAAATGCTTTTTGTTTATATACATATTATACATAAGAATAGAACAATTCCCAAAAACTAGTACATTTCTTATGACCTTCTGCAATATCTTGGACCTTCAAATGTGTAAAATCTCAGATTTTGCAAAATGTCCCCAGTCAGTCGTGAAGCTTACAAATCTATTCCAGAATTTGAAATGGCACTCATAGGAACAATCTTAAATAGCAATTACTTCGCAATAAAGTGATGATTTAAAAGGCAAGTTTCAACATGATCATTACTACATACAAGTTTTTAGGTTCACTTCCATGATTTGGGTCAAAAATGTTAGGAAATACGTAACACATGCATTGTAACAGCTGCTACAAAATTATCTGGTACTATAGCTTGTTTTATAACATAAAATAGTTTTACCAAGATGGCCTGATGATATTAAAATCAATGACAAAAGGCCAGTTTGTGTTCAGTATACAGAACATCAAAGGTCGTTAGGAAGTACGTAACGTTTAAAGAAATCTGCACTTTTATCCTAGATGTTAGTTTGGTTCATCAAGATGTATTTCTATGGTTATAGTTTATGTGCATATATATTTAGGACGCTGATATGAACACTGATCAAGTTGATCAATTTGTGTTAATTTCATATGACTGACCTCTTTGCTCAAGGTCAAATATCAGGTAAACCAAATATTCTCGCGCATATATGTGGTTTCCAATTAGTGTAAGATACATTCTAAGCCTCAGTACCAATTTAGATAGAATGATATAGTGGTTCCTTGATACAGATAATTGATAACCACTTTGACCTGTCAGAGCAATAGAAGAGGAAGAATTAAGCTCTGCCCAAGATAGATCCTGAAATCCCATGATGTTGGCTACGAAATGATATGGAAATCTTAATCATACGCAAT
>CM068954.1:53113375-53123377 GCA_035128595.1 Eptatretus atami | reverse complement strand
AGAGAGATGTTTGCGATGACACGACCATCGAGGTATTACCGTGAATTCTGATGAGTCAGAATACCTTCAGGAAATTCATGGGTTTGTGTCATGGTGCAAACACAACAACCTCGAGCTGAATACTGCAAAGACTAAGGAGATGGTTGTTGACTTTCGTCGGACGGAAAAGTTCAGTTGACCCTCTTACCATTGACGGTGAAGTTATTGAAATTATTGACTGCTTTAAGCTTCCAGGTACAACCATTACCAGTAGTTTAAAGTGAGACACAACACAGATATTATTATTAGGAAAGCTCATCAATGCCTCTACTTCTTGCGGCAGCTAAAGAAGTTGGCATTCGCAGGGGATTCTCATCCAGTTTTGTCGGGCCATTATAGAAAGTGTTTTGACGTTTTCTCTGTGTGTGGTATGACAGCTGCACCCTGCAAATGGAAGCTTTGGCTCCAGAAGGTTGTGCACACTTCTGCTTAGGAAGTTTGGATGTGTGTTGCTTCTTTTGGCTTCAATTTATACAGAGCATACTTGAATCGATCTCTGATGCCTCACATCCAGTAATGTCCTGTTTCAGGTTTTGCCATCTGGAAGGCGATACAGGTCACTTCGGTGTCGGACAAATCGCTTTCGGAATTGTTGTTTTTCCCCCTCAGGCAGTTATTGCCCTGTCCAACTCCATTACCACATAAACAGCAGAGTCTTCTGTTTCTGTTGACATTTTTTTTTTGTAAGTGGTGCCACTGTCTCCATTGTTGGGTTGTTGCTGAATGCTTAGATAGGGAGAGGGGTTGGTGTGCTGTTAATTTGAGTTTCATTATTTTCTATGACTATTGGTATTTAGCGGTTTATTTATACTCATCCTGTTCATCATGTGTATGGTTATGTTATGTGAGAGTAGGCTTGGCTTTTTTGGTTAGGCGGAGTGGGGAGAGGAGGGTGAACACGAGGGATTGTATCATCCTAATTTTGTCAATTTTTGACATTTTGTTGTGCTTGTGATGTTGTGCATTGAGTGATTGTTTTGTTATTGGTGTAGCTTGAGTATATTTTGAATTCATTTTTATTCGTCTGATGTATTATGGTTGACTTTTCTGAGGTGTATGATTTATTGTGATTGTATGTGTGACCAACACCAAGACATATTGTTGTGGGGCCGCGTCTCGGTGGCGAGCACGACCGCTAGATGGAGCAGTAGGTCGACTCCACCGAACACACCGGATTTAGGTCGTACCTTTCAGATAAATCCGAAAGGTCATGGGTCCCTTATCGGACAAGATCGCCAATAGGTCGACCACATGGGATAGGGTCAATTGCCAATTTCAATATACCTAAATACCCACGTCATCCAAACTACCGGGGAAATTCACCCTCGGCAGGATCTGCAGATCCGGGCCGTTACCGAGCCGGATCCGAGTCGTACCCTGAGCGGAGAGTACCAGAATCCTGCCGGGCCAATTGCACGATTACGGCAACAATGAGGCCTCCTAATTCCCGTTCGCAGCGCGGCAAACCAATGGTAGAAAGGACAAGGACGAGCTGGTACATTCAACAAGAGGGGAATTTATTAACAATCGTCGGGGACGAGGGGAGCACGTAAGGGAAGAGTTATCAGAATAAGCAAGGCAATAATGTACAACAAAAAGCACTTAACAATTCTACTTATAGACGGGGCCCACGGCTACCCAGAAATGGACCCGTTGGGTCTTTATTGAAGGCTTCCAGCTCAGGAAAGGTGAGCTGGAGACCAGAACTAGCTTGGACCTGTCCGCCTCGTGTGGTCTTCGACGCTCTGGCTTGACGGGACTCTAACCCACAACAATGCCACTCCAAGCACCAGGGGCAGAGGATGAAGGACAGAGCGCAACCAGCATGAGGGCGGACAAGGCAGCGAGGCCCAGCAGGCAAGGCGAGGCGATCGCGCGGCAAACCCCAACTGCTTCCAGTCGATCGCACCGATCAATTATTCACTCCTGTCCAGGGGGGAGGGACTCCCTCTCGTAACCCCCCCCCTTACTGGACGGTTTTGACGCGCAATCCGCTCGTTGCCCCTGTGATTGGCCAAAAGGGGCCCCAAGTCCTGATTGGACCGGGGGGGGGGGGGGTGCGTGGCGGGCGTCACGGCGACCGCCCCTCAAACAGGAAGATGAGTAATATTGTCCTGCATTGGCTCCCATTGGCCGAACGACGGCAAACTCGCTTGCATCTCTCTGATTGGTCAAGAGAGACGCCAAGTCCTTCATTGAACTCCGCCCACCGCGAGCGTTATGGCGTCAGGATGGAGCGAGGCGAAGGTGTTGTTGTTGTTGTAGTTGAAAATGTAAAAGAAAACCCTGACTATCAGAATAACTCCGCAGCGCACGAACATTTAATCACCCATTAGACACAGGGGATGGATTCTAACTATACACATATACTTAACGAAAATAACTGAGCTACGGGGACCTGTCTGTTGTGTGCAGTAAGCTTCCAAATTCGTAACAATATTCCTTGTGTTTAAATTACACTTGGTGAAATAAGTTCTTCTCGCTGCCTTGTCCGCCCTCATGCTGGTTGGCGTCTGTCCTTCATCCTCTGCCCCTGGTGCTTGGAGTGGCATCGTTGTTGTGGGTTAGAGTCCCGTCAAGCCAGAGCGTCGAAGACCACACGAGGCGGACAGGTCCAAGCTAGTTCTGGTCTCCAGTATTTCCTCGAGCTGGAAGCCTTCAATAAAGACCCAACGGGGTCCATTCTGGGTATTGTGTGTGGTTGTGTGTCCTGGGCCTCTATAAGTAGAATTGTTAAGTGCTTTTTGTTGTACATTATTGCCTTGCTTATCGGATAATCTTCCTTACGTGCTCCCCTCGTCCCCGACGATTGTTAATAAATTCCCCTCTTGTTGAATGTACCAGCTCGTCTTGTCCTTTTACCATTGGTTGCCGCGCTGCGAACGGAATTAGGAGGCCTCGTTGTTGCCGTAATCGTGCAATCGCCGGCAGGATTCTTGTACTCTCCGCTCAGGTACGACTCGGATCCGGCTCGGTAACGGCCCGGATCATGCAGATCCTGCCGAGGGTGAATTTCCCCGGTAGTTTGGATGACGTGGGTATTTAGGTATATTGATTGGCAATTGACCTATCCCATGTGTCGACCTATTGGCGATCTTTGTCCGATAAGGGACCCATGACTTTCGGATTTATTGAAAGGTACGATACATTCCGGTGTGTTCGGTGGAGTCGACTCTACTGCTCCATCTAGCGGTCGTGCTCGCCACCGAGACGCGGCCCCACAACAATATGTCTTGGTGTTGGTCACACATACAATCACAATAAATCATACACCTCAGAAAAGTCAACCATAATACATCAGACGATAAAACTGAATTCAAAATATACTCAAGCTACACCAATAACAAAACAATCACTCAATGCACAACATCACAAGCACAACAAAATGTCAAAAATTGACAAAATTAGGATGATACAATCCCTCGTGTTCACCCTCCTCTCCCCACTCCGCCTAACCAAAAAAGCCAAGCCTACTCTCACATAACATAACCATACACATGATGAACAGGATGAGTATAAATAAACCGCTAAATACCATAGTCATAGAAAATAATGAAACTGCAAATTAACAGCACACCAACCCCTCTCCCTATCTAAGCATTCAGCAACAACCCAACAATGGAGACAGTGGCACCACATCACAAAAAAAAAATGTCAACAGAAACAGAAGACCTCTGTTTATGTGGTAATGGAGTTGGACAGGGCAATAACTGCCTGAGGGGGAAAAACAACAATTCCGAAAGCGATTTGTCCGACACCGAAGTGACCTGTATCGCCTTCCAGATGGCAAAACCTGAAACAGGACATTAGCTGGATGTGAGGCATCAGAGATCGATTCACAGTATGCTCTGTATAAATTGAAGCCAAAGAAGGCAACACACATCCAACTATCCTAGCAGAAGTGTGCACAACCTTCTGGAGCCAAAGCTTCCATTTGCAGGGTGCAGCTGTCATACCACACACAGAGAAAACGTCAAAACACTTTCTATAATGGCCCGACAAAACTGGATGAGAATCTCCCTGCGAATGCCAAACTTCTTTAGCTGCCGCAAGAAGTAGAGGCATTGATGAGCTTTCCTAATAATAATATCTGTGTTGTGGTCTCACTTTAAACTACTGGTAATGGTTGTACCTGGAAGCTTAAAGCAGTCAATAATTTCAATAACTTCACCGTCAATGGTAAGAGGGTCAACTGAACTTTTCCGTCCGACGAAAGTCAACAACCATCTCCTTAGTCTTTGCAGTATTCAGCTCGAGGTTGTTGTGTTTGCACCATGACACAAACCCATGAATTTCCTGAAGGTATTCTGACTCATCAGAATTCACGGTAATACCCTCGATGGTCGTGTCATCGGCAAACTTCACGAGCTGCACAGACTCATGATGAGACACCCAATCACTGGTGAAGACGGAATAGAGAAAAGGTGACAACACACACCTTTGTGGAGTGCCAGCATTCAAGACAATAGTCTTGGACAACTCATTGTTTAATTTTACTGTTTGCGATCGGTTAAGAACAAAATCCAAAATCCAGAAGCAAATTGAGGGAGGAAGGCCAAGGGACTGTATTTTTTATTTTTATTTTAACCTTCTGAGGGACAATAGTATTAAAAGCAGAACTAAAATCAATAAAAAGAATACGAGCATCACGATTTGAAAATTCAAGATGCTGAAGAACAAAATGAAGAACTAAGGCAACAGCATCAACAACTGAACGATTTTCCCGATAGGCAAACTGAAGAGGAACAAGCCTACAGGTGGTGATGGACTTGAGGTGCTTGAGGACCAAATGCTCAAACACCTTCATCACCACCGAGGTGAGAGCCACGGGTCTATAATCGTTAAGCGTTGTCATCTTCGGTTTCTTTAAAAGAAAAAAAACTTCTGGTGAACAAAGAACTGTTGAAAGTGCAAGCAAAAACAGAGGAGAGCTGTTGTGAACAATGCTTAAGAGTTGCCATCGAAACACCATCAGGACCAGCTGCTTCTCTGATGTTTTGTTTCCTGAAAAGATGTCTCACTTCAGCCTACAACACAGTAAAAGGCCGAGGAAGCAGTGAAACAGCAACCGAGAAGGAAACTGCAACACGCACAGTATTCCGGCAATCAAAGCGGCTGAAGAACTCTTTCAACTTGTCGGGAAGCTTGGGGTCTTCAATATTTGTGACCCCATTCTCCTTATAAGGAGAAATATTCCGAAAACCTTGCCAAACAGCTCGAGCCTGAGTAGTTAAGAACTGGGTTTTTTGGGGGGTTTTTTGTATACCTTGTCGACGCTCATGTGAGAGCTAACACACAACGCACAGCAAGGGGGGGGGGGGGGGGCATGACCCTGGTGACCCTCAGGACCTCAGGACCCAGGCCCCTGGTCCCATTGCTTACAATGCAATCTAAGGTTTAGCAGTTTTAAAGGTCCCTGACTGCAAAAGTACTGAGATTTCTTTATATACTAGCATACCCGCTCTGCACGACATGTTGGGGTGGTGGTGTTGAGAAGGAACTGATGCAGAGTATCAGTAGTAATTTTACTTTAATGCAGTAAGTGTAATACGATTTCACTGTTTCAGAACCATTTTTTACTTTTTTTGTACCATGCACCTCATATGGTCTTTGAGTAATGTAAGCCGAATATCACGTTACTCGAGCGCAGAACAAAGTCGAAGATAGGCGACACGAAACCACAAAACTCGGAATAATTATAAGATGTTCTGAGGAGTTTTTCATCGTGATTTCAGATCTGACAATGTTTTTTCACAATACTCATTCTGTAAAATGTAAAATTAAAAAACAAACGTCTTCGGGAAGCGCTCTAAAAATTCTCCTGAAAGGGGCGTAACCACATGACGTCAACTACAGGATGTCAAAGGCTGCACGTATTACTCGGGTTGGTGTCTACGTGATTCTATTGGCTTGCTGTGTGTTTCCACATTTGATTGGTCGACTCAAACGCTTCGTTCGTTTCTGCTTTAAAAAAATCGAACATTTGGTTTTGAATAATGGATGGCATGGACTTTGATTTGTCTGGTACGACGGTGATGGTGAGAAAAATGAAGGATTTTGGTCTGAATCACATGGAGAATTGTGGGATACATAGTCGTGGGAGGTGAAGTTCAGGCACGTGGAAATGAAATACGGCCTTAGCAGTTCGAGCCCGAAGCAGGACAAGCAGAGAAAATGGCGATGAAATTCCGGAGTTCATGACATGACATCGAAGGAAGACTCGGAATAACAACTGGTTAGATAAATCCTATTCGTAATTCAATAATGTAAATTGACTTGCATACTGCTCGATATCAGAATATTTTAGTGAGGTGATGTGAACAGCGCCAGCGAGCGGACATGTTGCTCCGCGGCAAATTAATACAAGCAAGGCCGGCGCATGTCATCGGCGTATCTCTCGTGCATAAAAACGAAGCAATCTCGCTGTTGGTATGATGATGAAACTTGTGTGCAGAACACACCTTGTGACACAATTGTCTCGAGTAGACCGATAAATCTGACGTTCTGTTGCATTTTTATTTATTTTATTCCTACTGTCGTCATGTAGCGCAGTAGGAAACAATGAAAAAGAGAAAATAAATAAAAGCTACAGCACGTCAGATTTATCGGCCTAGTCGGACGGACGCGATTTAGATAGTCGGACGGACGATCGGATTTAGACTAGTGGACGGACGACGGATTTATCGCTAGTCGGACGGACGAGGATTTATCGGACTAGTCGAGGACGCGATTTATCGGCCTAGTGGACGGACGACGGATTTATCGGCCTAGTCGGACGGACGACGGATTTATCGGACTAGTCGGACGGACGACGGATTTATCGGACTAGTCGGACGGACGAGGATTTATCGGACTAGTCGGACGGACGACGGATTATCGCCTAGTCGACGGACGACGGATTTTAGCTAGTCGGACGGAGACGGATTTATCGGACTAGTCGGACGGACGACGATTTATCGGACTAGTCGGACGGACGACGGATATCGGACTAGTCGGACGGAGAGGATTTATCGGCCTAGTCGGCGGACGACGGATTTATCGGCCTAGTCGGACGGACGACGGATTTATCGCTAGTCGGACGACGACGGATTTTTCGGCCTAGTCGGACGGAGTTTCGGCCTAGGACGAGACGGATTTATCGGACTAGTCGGACGGACGACAGATTTATCGGACTAGTCTAGATTTAGACTCTAGAGATCTCGAGTCAATCCACTCTGTGCAAGTTACTGTATGTGACGTCAACTCTGCGATTCGCTGAAGTCAACTTTTTTTAGGGGCGGGGCATAGCAAGTTGTGAAAGGCACCAGAAATGATCGAAATGTTGCTCTAATTATCCCATTTTTTATTAAAAAAAAAAAAACATGGGTGATTTCTTCACTAGGAAGGTCAAGTTAATATATAAATAACCAGAAAGTTTTGCATGTCAGGGGACCTTTAAGCTTCTTCCAGTGAGATGGTATCAGGTAAATCATGGAGTGATCAGAAGAGCCGACCGGGGCACGACAAACAGCATGGTAAGCATTGCTGAATGCACCGTATCACAGATCCAGCGTTTTACCCTATCTGGTCAAACACTTCACCTGCTGTTTATACTTTGGGAGCTCCGATTCCAATGTGGTGCGGTTAGTCTCCAAGAACGAGAACATGACAATCAGGGAAAGACTTCCTGAAGCAATCCTTAAAATCCCGTTTCGTTTGCACCAAATAGAATAGTTCATCGATTTTGTTCTTCGAGGAATGAACATTGGACAAAAACCTAGCAGGGAGCGGAGGGAGAAGAGAACGTGTACGAAATCGTATCAACACGCCTGGATGTTTTCCCCTCTCAAGAGCACGCCATCGTCTTTGAGGACCAGGTCGGCAACGTGCTCTGGGTGTGCAACCGCTCCCCGTCAAGACTCCAGCAGGTGAACACAGAAGTATGGGCTTGTACTCACAATCCATCCCATCACGAATATGAATCAAAACATCTCCATCATACTTATACAGGTGGGCAACAGGATCAGGTATTGTATATCCCGATCACACCCAGCACCGAGTCACCATTCATCAGCACGATTACGTAGATACATCATTACTACCACACAACCTCCTTGAGGCATCTCCTCCTGAAAAATCCAGTACCCAGGCTCGTTAGTAACTGAAATGCAACCTCTGGACTTAAAGCAACAGCACGACAACTTGAGTTCATGACAGGGATTTCAGGGATTTAAATGAACACCCGTTGTTGACCTTTGGTTTCTGTTCTATTCTTGCTTATGGCAGCTTGGCTATCGGCTATCATTTCTTGGAAGCGCGGACGTGCCACTGAGGCTGTGCCCCTCAACCAGTACACTGGTAATCATTTCGCCAACCTCAGAAGAATGACAGGCTGAGTCAACTCCACTTGGTGTTAATTCAGCAACCAACGGGGCTCGAACTCAGGACCCTAAGATCTCAAGCCAGCTACCCTAACCACTAAGCCAACACCAGGCTTTTGGCTTCTGTGAGGGGCAGGAACTGGCAAATCCTGGACAGAACTTTCTGGATCTGAACACACATTTCCTGTGCCAATTTGCTCCTCCTGTCCCTCCTCCACGCTCTGTGTGCCTGTGGAATCACAAGATTCAATGTTCACACCGTCTGTAGGTTGACTCAACCCAGGAAACGTTACTTCAGTTCTTCCACAACAACAAAATCAGCATCTGAGGATTCTGACTCAGGCATATCCTGCTAATGAACAGCAAAAGGAGGGTGACTCCTGAAATCCTCCTGATGAGGCTCTTGAGGCATATCCTCCTGATGAACAGTGCCCTTTCTTGCCTCTGGGATATGTCCTCCACATGCCATTTAAATCACCTGATGCACTCTTCGGACTGGCCCCCCACCCACAGGTTCAATTGCATGAGTTATACCTTGGATTTCGACCACCTGGTATACTGTGGGTCACCAAGAATCTTATTCAATAACAATTTGACAATATTTCGAGCCAAGGTGGCTACCCTGGTTCTCATGTACATGTAATTCTGTTTGCTCAATTGCTGTAGTGGTTTATATAAACACCAGCCGAGGAGTGTGATGTAACTAAGTTTGAATGTAAAATGTATATTATGTTCCATACATGTCTTGCCTCATGCATACTTATGCTCCGCACATGTGTTGTGTCATCTCCGCTGTGGAGAGTGAGCGGACTCTTCCCTGGTATGACATGTATCTGGAAAATGCACGGTTTTTATCGACGCATTTGTACTTTTTTTAAATGAAGAAAAAGTGATTTAAACCTCTGCAAGTGTTGGTTAAACTGCCTGGAGCATTTATATTCAAGAATCACTCTGTGTTGGCTTCATGCTATGCACTCGCACATCCCACTCCCCCAATGCACAAACTTTTCAATAGCGATTGAAGCCCTTGTTACGGAGGTATGCAAACTTATCTCGAAGCTCTCAAGCTTGGGTTGGAATCTCGACTCAGCTATAAACTGTCATATCTCCGGTTCAGGCATCATTGATGTTCCAACCCTTTCACCTCGTTATGACTCCACTGAGTCAGGCCAGTGGTGAAATATATTTGTTCACAGGTAGTACCCATGAGTACCCACATGTAAATGCACAAAAACACCACCTCTGGCCATTGGGAATAATATAGATGATTTAATGCTTACAGGATAAAAAGATGATTGTTAAAACTGATGTATGGTATCATCATCACACCATTTTTAAGCCTTTATCCCTGAGCAGGGGTCAGCTTTTTGCAGGCTCCAATCATGGTACCCTTTCTTGTGGCAATGGTTTTACAGCCGGATGCCCTTCCTGACGCCAACCCTTTAGTCGCCTTCGACCCTGCAGGGATAATTACCAGTATACTGGAGCTCATTTTGCTGACCTTCAGAAGGATGACAGGATGGGTCAACCCCACTGATGCTAACTCAGCGGCCAGCGGGTCTCAAACTCAGGACCCCAAGGATCCCAAGCCACCGCCTTAACC
>CM068954.1:53083774-53113074 GCA_035128595.1 Eptatretus atami | reverse complement strand
GGAGGGAGAGCGACGCCTCACCACATGTCGCTATGCACTCCGTTGGGGGTGGGGGGATGGAGATGAGGAGTATGGGGAGAGAGAGGGTAGTGGGAAGGGGAAGAGGGTGTTCTGGTCTTGCGTTTGATCAGGGAACTTTGGGGGAAGGGGTTCTCAACTTGAATTTGGTAGGAGGACTTGAGGGAAAGCAGTGAGGGAGGGGGTATGGTCCCCTTCTGCCGGCATGAGCACAGGATTGAACGAAAAGGGGTATGCTAAAGCAGCACGTTAAAATGGATCATGCTAAACAATGCATGGAAACACCGTCCAGAGACATGAGGGGGGAGGGGCTTTGGGAGGAGGGAAGAGTGAGGTAAGGGGAAGGGAAGGCGTTTTCCTTCAATCGTTGAAAAAGCCGTGCCAGTTTTTGTGCCTTTATTTAATTTCCACGTATGCAATAAGCTCTAGAATCTCTTAACATGAGCCGAATTGCGAAATTGATCCTAGCAGCAATTCCAACTGCTAAAAAAGCGTTAATTTGTCCAATTCGCACATTCTTTGACACCCCTTCCTCTCCTTGACCTCTGGAGAGTTGTACGGTGGTGGAGGGGGTTTGGGAGGAGGATAGCGTGAGGGGAGGGGAAGGGAAAGTGGCATGAGGGGAGGGGAAGGCAGCATGAGTGGAGGGAAAGGAAGCGCAGCAATGGGGAAGGGAACGCAGCATGAGGGGAGGAGAAGGGAGAGGCAGTGTGAGGGGAGGGGAGGAGCAATGATGGAGGGAAAGGAGCACATGGGGATAAGGGAACGCAGCATGAAGGGAGGAGAAGGAAGGCAGTGTGAGGGGAGGGAGAAGGCATGAGTGGAGGGAAAGGAAGTCAGCATGGGGGAGGAACACAGCATGAGGGAGGAGAGGGAAGGCAGTGGGAGGGGAGGGGAAGGCATCATGATGGGGGAAAGGAGTCAGCATGGGGAAGGGAACGCAGCATGAGGGGAGAAGGAAGGCAGTGAGAGGGGAGGGAAGGCAGCATGAGGGTGGGGAGGGAAGCAGCATGATGGGGGGAAGGGAAGGCAGCATGGGAGGAGGAGAGGCAGCATTAGGGAAAGGAAAGGGAAGGGAGAGAAAGGGAAGGCGCATGAGGGAGGAGAAGGAAGGAATGAGGGAGAGCGGAGCAGCTTTGGGGAGGAAGGCGCATGAGTGGATGGGAATAAAGCAATGTGAGGGGAGGGAGAGGGAAGGCAGTGTGAGGTGATGAGAAGGAAGCAGCGCGGAGGAAAGCGGAAGGCAGGAAAAGGGAGGAAGGGAAGACAGCATAAGGTGAAGAAGGCAGTTGTAAGGGGAGGAAAGGGAAAGTTGCATGCATTGGGGGGATGGGAAGGCAGCATGAGGGGAGGGGAAGGCAGCATGAGGGGAGGGGAAGGCAGCATGAGGGAAAGGAAAGGGAAAGCAGCATGATGGGAGTGGGAGGGAAGGCAGCATACCAAGGCATTACCGGGGCAATAAAATGTGCCCAAACAGCAAAGTTTTCTTTTTTTAACCACTGTGTTCGATATATATCTGGGTGGGAGCATATAAAAATTAAAACCCACACTATCTATCTGATAAAGGACTGTCTGCATGCATGCATGCATGCTCGCACATGCAGTGAGCTTTGCACCCATCCGGCCGGCTCACTCCAAAACGGATTTGTACATGCGTCACTCTGGGTCAGGTCAGGTATGGGAGCATGCACCAGAGCAGCGTGCCGCTGTGTCCACTTTCTGCCGGTACTCCAAAGGCTCCGTCTGTTCATCCCCCAGGCAGATGCCTGGCCCATCCCCATCTCCTTGAGATGCTGATCAACCTGCTGCAACCACGAGGCACGTGGTCGGCCCATTGGCCTCCTCCACTCACGAGGCTCCCTCACTGAGAGAATCTGGTGAGCAGGATCAGCGTCAGGAAAACGAGCCACATGACCATACAGGCACAGCTGACGTTCACGGAATATGCAGATAACAAATCTCATTTGAGTCTCTCTCAGCAACCGCTCGTTGGACACAAAGTCCAACCAGTGATAGTCAAGGATTCTCTGAAGAGACCTGGTACCAAAGGAATTAAGTCTCTGTCTCAGATCCCTGGTGCAGCACGAATCTCCAAGTCTCACATCTGTAGAGCAAGACTGGAAGCATCAAGGACCTGAAGACTCAGACTTTTGTCATCCTGCACAGGTACCGACAGTGCCACACCAGTGTGACCATTCCTCATTTTCATAAATGCCAGGGTGAGCCAATGAAAAAAGCCAAGAATTCACAAGGTTTCGGAAAAGCGATGATAATAGAAAACCTATACGCCAAGAAAACCTATAGAAAACCAAGACGCTAAGGTGAACAACGAATAGCCAAGATCTTGTAAAAAAAAAGCTAAGGAGTGGTCACACTGCACCACACCCCATGATCCAATGAATCCATGACTCCCCAGGCCCGACCCAGACGTCTGTTGATCTCTGGCTCACAGCCAGCAGACACATGAATATCACTGCCAAGGTCAGTGAATCTCTCCATGACCTCAACATCCTCACCACAAACAGATACAGACAGGACAGCACACTCTGGGGAAGCCGTTTTAAATGCAAAACAAAACCATCAGTCCTTAGCAGCCCTCCCATACATGTTCTTCCAACCTCCTCATGGTTCATGCTAACCATGCATGCACAACGACGATATACTCATCCTTTTACTCACACACATGCATGGATTTCCCCACACCCGTACTGCACAGCATGTTCCACATGGCGTTGGTGTCGCAGCACATCCGCTCCCTGTGTGGCTTTGGTACAACAGCACGTCCAGTCCCCGCATGCAGAAGCACATGGTTTGCGAGAAGGCCGCGTAAACTCCTCCATGGTGCCAGAAACCATGGGCACGGGTGTGAGTTCGGACCACCCACCCGTGAAACCCCTTAATCTTTTAATCACCTCACACATGCAACCAAGCATGCAGGTATGCCCACACCCCCATGGAGAGTCATTTGTATCCATTTGTATCACGTCTGTGTGTTGTCTATGTACCTCTTTGTCTGCAGCAACTGCCGACTATTAATCGCGAACGTAGTGAGCTTCATACTCAACGCGTGCACATGAGAGAATAGGAAACAACAACAACACAATACCCTGGCAATTTGGAATCCGTGTCGTCGGCTATGACCCTTTTGCTTCTGGTTTTTGTCATGGGGAATGATGCGTCCCGGGAGATAAAGGCATCGTCGGGGAGATGAAAGACCCAAATATCAGACATGGTGTATATTTCCTCCACTGATTTTATTAAAGATATCTCCCGATCAATCAAAAAATAATTTTTAATCAGTGATTTCATTATTTGATCGCTGATCCCGAATCCAGGCTGAAGTAACCGGAAATTGCAACATCGAATGTAAGAAGAATTCTACGTTCGCTTCTCGGCTTTGCCTATTCCATATTATTTTAGCAACTAATAATATATTTATGTTAATATTTTTGTCATGAAAGCAGATCGTACAAATTGGTGTAAAACAAAAAAAACGTCTTCACTTGCAGCAACAAAAAAGTACCTCTTAGCTTTCGTAACTGCCGACTATTAATATATTGCAGTAACTATTAGTATATTTAAATTAATATTTTGTCATGAAAGCAGATCAACACAAAACGGTGTAAAGCAAAAAAAAAAAACTTTTCGCTTGCAGCAACAAAAAAGTATCTCTTCGCTTGCAGCAACTGGGACTTTTAGTATAATGCAGTTTGCAGCAACTATTAGGATATTTATATTAATATTTTTAATGAAGCATATGGCACAAAACAGTGAAAAGCAATGTGTGGTGTAATTGTGGAAAAAGGACCCCTGTGGACTGTATCGCCATGCATTGCAAAATCAGCTCGTGGAGCACAGTAATCCCATTCGTTAATTACAGTATTTTTGTTGTGCTGAAGTTACACTTTCTGCACATTCCTTAAGCTTTTCATCACTCCATATAATCATCCGAACAGTATAAAAGGTTAAGTTTAATGCTTCACTGAAATAAATACACTTAATTATAAGAATCGCTAATTTGTTAAAATTTTCAGATTTCACTCCAGAAATGCTTATTTAGTCCACGAGATCTGATTCTCAAATCCGATGTAATATTTTGATGATATATTTAAATTAGTCTGTGGGAGGAGATTGTGTTTCCAAGGAAAGCCATGTTTGAATAGGCCAAATCAATATGGCTGCTAAGACCCCCTGTGAGCCGAAGTTGGGCTGACCAAGGATAAGCCTTTCGTGGAGGTACTCCGTTAATTATCTTCAAGAAGGGGTATTTAAATTTACCGAAACACCCAATTTTCATTCGTGTACTCTCTTGGAGTTCTCTTGGTATACATGTAAAGTTTGGGGCCCCTAGGTTTCATGGTTTTGGAGTTATAGAGGAGACACACACACACACACACACACACACACAACACAACACACCACACACCGGACCAGGCAGTGGATGATGATCATCGAAGGAAACAATTTCTCATCCCAAAATCTGAAGAAACCCAACTTCCTCACAAATACAGCAATAACATGTCGAACATACAAACTTAGAACAGGAATTATTGCAACACCTAACATAACAAGGACGTTTAGAGGTAGAACAAAAGGGATGTAAGAGAGGTTGTTATGGAACAATTGACCACCTGCTAATGAATAAGGCCGTACTTGAAAATTGCAAATGGAGAAGAACCAAATTGTCCACCGCGTGGATAGACGATAAGAAAGCTTTTGACAGTGTCCCACATTAGTTGATGATAAAATGCATGGAAATATACAAAATAAATACCCAAATAATCAAACTGATTGAGAAAGCAATGGACCTCTGGAATACCCCATAGATATTACAGCACTCGGAAGGAAAGATCAAAATACCAGATGTGAAGATACGCATGGGATCTTCCAGGGAGACAATCTCCCCCCCCCCCCCCCCCCCCCCCCTCTTGTTTTGTCTGGCTCTGGACCCACTGAGTAACCTCATCAACAAACAAGGACATGGATACACCCGAACAACCAGTAGAAGAACATCCAAAGAAACAGGAAAGGTGACACACCTACTATACATGGATGATTTAAAGCTCTTCGCACGAATGATGAAAAATTGGCAGAAGAGCTAAAACCAGTAAAACGGTTCTCTGAGGACATTCAAATGGAATTTGGATTAGATAAGTGTGACAAGTGCATATTTGTACAAGGTAAACCACCTATAACAGACAACATAAAAATTGACCTTGAAACAACAATACAGCAGTTCGAAAATGAAGCATCATATAAATACCTCGGAGTAGACGAAGGCCACCAAACATGTCACAAATAAATGGGCAAAACAATCGCCAAAGAATACCTACGTAGAATTAATCTGATCCTGAAAACGTACCTCTCCCCAAGAAACAAAATCAAAGGCATAAACCAACTTGCAGTACCAGTGTTCCAATAAAGCTGTGGAATAATAAACTGGCCCCAATCGGAAATCAAAAGGTTAGATATCAAAAGAAGAAAACTCCTTTACCATCCACAAAATGTTCTACAAAAACCAGTGCATCTCGATAATGTACCTACCAAGACGAGAGAGAGGGAGCGGCCTGATGGAACTCAACCAGGTGCACAGAGTGACGAGTATAGGACTAGCTGAGTTTGTGAAATGCTCAACAGACTATCGGATTCAATTTGTAAAAAAAAACATAAACACAACAAACCTGAAAATGTATCCCTAACGCACCTTGCAAGGAATTTCCAAAAACAGGTGCGATAGAAAATACTGCACAGGAAAATGAAACAGCAACAAATACAGCCCAAACAATTGCAAAAAAGATAAAATAAATATATAAAAAGAAATATCAACAGATATACACCGACAACTGGGAAAACAATAAAAGAGCAGAAAGGTATTAAAAAAAAGAAAAAAGAGTTGGACACATTGGGAATAGACAAAGAAGGCTTATTGGAATGGTTAATAAGAGGGCAGCTCAACTGGGATGGAGAACGAATCATGATGAACGAATCTAATAGTGCTGTAATACCTAAGACCAAGGACACTGCATAAATGGCTTTAAGAAAATGGCAGGACTGAGTCAATCAAACAAGTGGAGGTTCTGCAAGGTAGAAACAGAAAGTAGGAGCTATCTCCTATTGGGATGTAAAAAACTCATGTCAGAACAACTGTACACCCAAAGGCACAACAAGGTATGTAGAGTAATCCACTGGCACATCTGCAGGAATTTCAATACCCCAGTTCCACAAAACTCATGGAAATATGAACCAATAGCAATCACTGAAAATAAGGAAGTAACACTCACATACGACCTAATGATCCCAAGGAGTGTGAACATAGAAAATAAAGCAATGTGACCGGATATAGTACTTAGGTACAAAAAGGAGAAAAAGGCATTGCTAATTGAGGTGTCAGTACCCAGAGATTTTGGTCTAAACAAACCAGAAATCAAGAAAATGACCAAATACCAAGATCTCAAACATGGAGGCAATACCCCTGGGTGCTCATCTGGTAGCAGCTGGATAAGAGAAGCAGGGAACCACTGGTAGGCATGGATGACCCACAAAATATGTAATGGAGAAGAAAGCAAATACCTATGGATTTCTTTTTAATGACATGATGAAACTTTGGTACATCATGGGTGATAAAGTTTGTGGTCAAGTTTCATCGAAATTATGTTTGTGGTTCCAGAGAAGAAACCAAATATATATTTTTGGGGGAACGCTCCCTGTAGACACCCTTAGACCCCAATTTTTTTTTAGTGCCATGAACAATCTTTGGTACATCATGGGTGATGAAGGTTGTGTTGTAGAATTTTATTTCAACCGACTCGGTGTAAATCCTACTACTCAAACTGTAAGAAACAATTAATTCACTGTCCACAGCGGAAAGTACTTTCGATCAGAGAATTTTATTTTAACATGGTACCAAGGAGTTCAAAACACTGAGATGTATGCATCCACAATGATTTGCACTAACTCAGCTTACATTTCCTGGCATTTATATGCTTTTGTGGGAGTGGAGGGGGCTGATAAGCATTAGGCAAAAGAACTCCAACTGCAATACGTGTCTACGAGGTGAAAAGCGAATGACGTAATCATGGCAAAAGTTGCAGTGTTATCAACCAGGTCACTTTGTTCCATAGTAAGACATTCCTTTTATCAACATTTAGGTCAAAAGACTCTTGGGTAAAAGGAAAGCATAACTGACATCCAATTCGACTTATGGCATAAAAATTAAATTTATAAAGCACCAGCAACCATTACAGACAGAGAGTACATTAATATCATTATTTTCTTCCACAGTTGTAATCAAGTTTCATCGGAATTGAGCGTGTAGTTTCTGAGAAGAAAGCAAATACCTATTTTGGGGGGCATCCCCCCCCAATCAACTCCCTCAAAGTCCGATTTTTTTTTTTTTAATGCCATGAACAAACTTTGGTACATCATGGGTGATGAAGGTTGTGGTCAAGTTTCATCAAAATTGCAGGTGTAGTTTCTGAGAAGACAGCAATTAACTATTTTGGGGGGCAAGCCCCGTAGACTCCCTGAGGACCCGATTTTTGTTAATGCCGTTTGTGTAGTTTCAGAAAGAGGTTGAAAGTATTTGTGGATGGACGGACAGACAGACAGACAGACAGACAGACAGACAGACAGACAGACAGACAGACGTACGACGAGCCATCCCACAAGCTCCCCGGGAACTAAGTTCTAGGTGAGCTAAAAAATCGGGGTCCAAGGGAATTTATGGGTGATGATTGCCCATCAAGATAGGTATTTGCTCTCACATTGGTTCATGGGGTCATTTTTTCTGATTTCGTCCCACGTTGACTTCCTCCTCAGTATCATGATTGCACCAGGTGAGCGCTCAGGGGTGTTATTACCCCGATGTTTTCAGATTGTTCAGTGAAGTATACAAACGGGAAAGTGAGTCCACATTGTTAAAACGTTACCAAACTCGCTCTCCATATCCATGCTCTCCCTCCAGGAGGCGCTGACGATAAGGAAGTGGATTCTTGGAGCTCTTCTGGCTAGTTCATGGTGTCAGGATTCGTGAACACTTCTCACCATCGGTTCGTTTTGTGTACCACTGGTAAGTTAGAAGTTACTAACCGAGGCCTTGTGTGTTTTTTTTTTACTAACCGAGGCCTTGTGTGTCGTTTTTTTTACCCAGACATAGCTGGATGTGTATAAAGTATCGGAAACGCTGATTAATTTGCGATGAAAACCCATGTGTGTTCAACAAATCGTTTATTGTGCTCTCGTGTGTTTCAAAGCAACCGTGGGTCCAGTACTTTTGCTGAAACGTGGGGGAAATATATAATTATTGTATTTCCTTGAGACGCCAAAAACTTTGAAAGTGGTGCTTTTAATTATTTTTTATAATTACATTATACAGACAATGATTATAGATGCTTTAACTTTTGTTGAACACTCTGTATTGGATTCACTTTATGGTCGATAATTCCACATTTGACTCGGTTCCGTGTCGAGGGGGGCTGAGGAGAATAGGTGCGAATTCTCATTGGCAGATTCGTGTCAAAAAAAAAGAAAAAGAAGAGAATAAGTGTGAATTCTCATTGGCAGATTCGTGTCAAAAAAAAATACGAGAATAGGTGCGAATTCTCATCGGCGGATTCGTGTCAAAAAAAAATTAGAGCAGCTTTTAAAGATCATTGTCGTCAAAAGGTCAGAGCCGAGATCAGGTCGTGGTCCCTTCAGTTTTAAACGACACTGGAGTTTGTACGTAGAGCGCATGATAAATGTGCAATGTTACAGGCGAATTGACCAAACATTTAATAGTGCGTGTTTTCGAGTGTTTGACGATGCTCAGATCACGAGGAGGCACGGCAGGCTTTGTTTTTTGAAGCGACGCTGAGGGAAAGGTGAATCGCAAGTTTTTATTTATATTCCAAGTCACATTAATACCAGAACACGTGCCAAGTGATTTGATGATGTCCTCTTGTTGAACCTTGACAATGTTTTGGTTACTGATTGTCGCTACATGTAAAAACTGCTTCTGATTTATGTTTTTTGGGAAAAAAAAAATTTTGGGGGAAACTACATCTTAATTTTAATGTGCAATAGGTTGACCTTTTTTTTTTTTTTAACTCCTCCCTCCACTCTTTTTTCCTCCCTTTGGCTCTGAACATTCCCTTCCCTCTATTTACATTTACATTCTGTTCTTTTCTCCCCAGCCCTCCTTAATTTCTTCCTCTTTGTTTTGGAATTTTAATTTCCCCATTCTCGCCCCCCCCCCACTCCCCTTCCTTGTACATTTACAAGTAGATCACTCATTTTCATTAAACACACACACACACACCACACACACACACACGGCCATGCTTTTTACAGAGCATCAGTTCTGCCAAAGCAGTTTCTTGTGAATGGTTATACGGTCCTGACTGGTCACCACTCCGATGCAGGAATTTGTAATACTAGTGCGGACCCGTACGTGCGTGGCCGTACGTGCAAAAAAAAAAAAATAAAAATAAAAAAATAAAAAAGAAGAATTGTGACGTCAATCGTGTAAAAAATAAAAAGAATCGTGATGTCATAGCACCGTGTCCTGTCATTGGTTGGCAAATAAATGCCGTAACTTGGGAACCGCTTGTCGATCAATATCAAACCTTGAAATGGCATCACATCACAGGTCCCCAGCAATATTCCTGGCAAGTTTCAATTAGATCGGACCAGGTGGTCGGCCGAGAGAGAACAGCGGTCGCAGACACACGCACACAAACACACAGACACACACACACACAGACACACAGAGATTGCTGAAATTTCAGATAGAAGGCCATGGTGCCGGCGATAACTTGTCTACACTTTGCGAGAGGCAGAGGTAGTGCGAGCAGACGGACGGCGCATCCATTGATGCATTGCATTGCATCCAAAACACCATGATGACAGTTTATAGCTGGGACAAGATTCAAACTCAAGCTACACAGGTAGGCTTATCCTACCAGCCGCATATATTTAAGATGTTGGAAAATGTAAAGTACCCAACCAGCTTTTAAATGCTTGTTAAGATTGGTTGTGTCTTGTTTAATGTTTATGTCCAAGTGGCATCTATCTGAAACCGGCGTAAACCAAATTTTTTTTTTTACCATTTTGCACATTTTTACCAACAGATAGGTAGCAGCTGCATCACTCACAATATGCCTTGAAAAGTTTATTTGCTGGACATGACATTTTATTCCAGGTGTCATATTTTTACCTCCACCACCGAAGGTGAAGGAGGTTATGTTTTAACCCCTTTCTGTCTGTTTGTCTGTTTGTGTGCAGAATATCTCAAAAAGTTACAGACGGATCCGAATGAAATTTTGTGGACAGGTTCGGTGTGTGACAAGGACGAACTGATTCGATTTTGGTAAAGATCCGGATCTGGATCCAACTACTATAATTTTAAAAGTGATTCTTCACCATTGAGAGATCAGGCTAAAAACAATATAAAGCACGATATCTCAAAAAGTTGTGGACGGATTCAGATGAGACTTGGTGGACACTTTGGGTGTGTGACAAGGAAGAATTTATTCGATTTTCATGAAGATTTGAATCCGGTTCTGGATACGAGAATTATTTAGTTTTTAAAGTGATTCTTCACCATTGAGAGATTGAGCCAAAAACGATATAGTACTGTATGGCATGATATTTCAAAAATGTATTGGGCCTGATATGTTCTCGTGGATCAGGCGTTTCGTGGCAGAGGTATGCGCTCAACTGAGTACCAAGCCTGGTGTTGGCTCAGTGGTTCGGGTGGCGGCTTGGAATCCTAGGGTCCTGAGTTCAATCCCCGTCGGCCGCTGAATTAATACACCAGGGGGTTGACTCAGCCTGTCATCCTTCCGAGGTCGGCAAAATGAGTACCAGTTCCAGTGTATGTACTGGTAGAGGGGCACTGCATCAGCGACACAGTCGCGCTTCAAGAAATGATAGCTACCCCAGCAGCTAAGCTGCCATATGACCACCGACCACCAACCAAGTACCCTTCTAGTTCCTATCAGGAATGACAAATCGGCCAAATTTCTCTCTTCCTCGAAGGTGAAGGAGACGTTATCTTCCTCTGGAAGAAGTCAAGTCCCTTGAACTCTTGGGTTTTGAACAGCTTCGAGTTTTCATAGGCAGACCCACATTAATAGGCTTATGTCCTTGAAGCACACCCTTGACATTCTGTGCCGTGACAAATCATTTCCCAACTACTTTCTTCTTGGAGCCTACAGTGCATCTGTATGAAGTCCATTGAAGTAGTGTTCTCCATTTTGGGTTGGTGCCCCTGCATTTCACCTCTCACTCTTGGATGCCGTCGAGACCAAAGTGTTGAACATTACTGGGACCACCCATCAATATGCTGGGGCACAGGTCCTTCTGCTCTCTTCACTAGCTGGTGCCTTCTGTGTCTTCTCCCTACCCTTTATCTGGACATGTAATCATGCTCTTCTAGCTCTTCCAGTCCTCCACTCCTCCTCAGGCCTATCAGGACATATTCCTCCAATAGCTTTCTTGATGATCTTCCAAGCCTCAAGCCTCTTCCATCACAAAGTGATCCCAGTCACTTCACATTGAACCCTTCTGTTGTAGTTGTATTCTTTAATGATGTCTCCAAGTAATAATAATAATAATAATAATAGTAATAGAGTACATAATGAAATTACATTTGCCTTGTTGCTGACTATTTCCTGACTGCATTAGTTTGTTCTACATTTATTCCTAAGTTGCTTTTCTGAGTTAAAATCTCCCCATTTTGTCGTCCAAATGAAAAAAAATTTCCCCCGTTTTTCATCACGTGACATTTTCATACATTTGCCACTTCCCATCCCAACCCCAAGATATATCTGAACTGTCCTGGATCTGTTTATATTCTTCTAAGTTATTTATATTGCATTTCACTTTAGTGTCGTCTGTAATTTCAAAAAAATATATAAAAAAACATCTATTAACTCCCCCTCATTTAGATCACTTAAATAAATTAGAAAAAGTAGTGAAGTACTTTTCAAGTTATTCCCTTAATTTGCATCCTGACCCGTGACCATCACTATTTCCTAATCTTACAAGGATTATTATATTAATACGCGAAGCCATATTTTGTGGACGTATCTCCTCCAAAACTGCCGGACGGATTGTCGCCACTTTCAGCATGCGGGTGGTCTGTGGTCTAATGTACATCATGGGCTATGTGAGATCGCGCCACATGGACAGGTTTGGGAAATTTTGGCGATTTTCTAATTTTTACATTCGTTTGTATGGCGACGTGTGACGTCGCCGCTGAGAGGCGTAATGCGACTCCGAGAAAGCAGCGTCTGCAATGTAAAACCCTCCTCTGCACATGCTGACTTCCTCAGAAGGTGAATTTGACACAAAAAATGTAACAATAAACATTGTATATAAAGAAGTTCGATAAATCACATTGTGAACACTGGATATATTGACGTCCTAACGAACCCTCACTTTAGAAACTTCACGCGAAGCGCGTGTTTGGCTCGTGTACTTTAACACAGAAGGAGGCCATTTTGCCCATCATGCCTGCACTATATCAATACCGCATGAATTCAATTTATCAGTTTATCTGTTTAGTTTCACTGGGGGGGGGGGGATAGGGGGTATGCGAGATGAGGGAGGGGGGGAGAAGAAGGAGGAGTGGAGAGGTGGAACAGTGGGGCAAGCAGAGGAACATCACCAGGGAGTTCTTTAGCTCGTTGTTATCCCTGTCTGCAAACATACCAACCATGCCATTACTTCTAACTTTGACACTTAATTTATTGTGTGAAACCTTAAGAGAAAGTTTCTGAAAATCTATAGAAAGCCAAGTGTCCTGCACGATCTTTTGAAAGCATTCAAGTTGAACGATTTTCCTGGAGTACATTAATGCATACAGTCTCTTGTTATAGTGAATATTTCCAGATGTTGGCTTACTTTATCAGTAATTATAGTTTTCAAAAGCTTCCCCATTATCATAGATAAAACTGCATGTATGTACTTTGTTACTGCTTTCATCGAACCTGAAAAATAGTTTTACTTTTACTGTACTGGCTTCCATTTTCCTTGTTGTCTTTCATTTCTCTTGCACTTCTTGGCCTTACCATTATCCGTGACCTTTCCTGGGCTGACCACATTGCAAAGCTGGCCTCCAAAGCCGGCCGTAGATTGGGCATCCGTGCATCCTCCGTCGATCCAAGTCTTTCCTTGAAAAATCAGAGCTACTCACAGTCTACAAGCCCTTTGTCTGTAGCTCAATGGAGTTCTGCTCTCCACTATGGACTCATGCCCCAGCTTCACATCTGTCTCTCCTGGATTGTGTCGAATATAAAGTACTCAAAGTTATTGGAATCTCCCGTGATGAGACTGAAGTGCAAGGTGTCTTGCTTTCACATCACAGGCAGGTTAGTGGCCTCTCTGTTTTTAACTTTTTCGATATTGCCCTTGCAGTCCTCTGACCCTCCCACATTTACCCCAGGATGCATGCATTCTTCCAGTAACCCCCTCATGGTTAAACTTTCAAAATCCAGGCTGACTGCACGCCTGAACTTTCATTCCTCGATTCTTCCATCTATGGAACCACGTTCCAGAAGTTGTTCTGTTTCACTCTTCCCTCCAGGGCTTCAAGCAAACAGTGCACCACCATCTCTTGTCATCGCCAATTCTGTCTCGTGATCTTTATGACCACCATTAACCTTTCTGAACCTAACCATCTCACTTTCTAGTTTTATCATTTCTTCCCTTCCTCCTTTTCCTTTTATCCTGTTTGTTCTTTCCATTGATGTTCGTCCTACCGTGTCTGATCTGCATTGCTCTTCCAGGAGCCTCACTCCTTTAAAGGAAAAAACAAAACAAAAACCTGCTTCCATTCCATTCACCTTGCTATCATAGGATGTCCGACAGAATGGTGCAGATTATATTATTATTGGTGAAGGAGATTAGTGGTAGAGCCTTATTTTCGGCAGTATTTTGATGTTGATCCCAATTTCCTTTTTCTTGGAGCATTTGAAAGGCATCTACAAATTGTGCATTGGACATGCATGTAAACTAAAGTACTTTGTGCAGGCAGATTACCCTTCCCGGAAGGAAGTCAGCAACACGGCTGTTTTTATTGCCAACCCGATAACAACATGTTTATTTCCCTTAGAATCCACATATTTAATGCTGCTGCTTTTTGCTGCGTTTGAATCCAAAACTGTTGGGATTCGGGTCCAGCGTCCTTAATCACTTCTTCTTCTTGCGTATGGCAGCTTGGTTGCCGGGTAACTATCATTTTGTTGGGGCACGGCCGTGGCCGCTGACGCTGTGCCCCTCTTCCAGTACACTGGTACTCATTTTGCCGACCGCGGAAGGACGACAGGCTGAGTCAACCCCACCTGGTGTTATTTCAGCGGCCAACAGGGCTCAAACTCAGGACCCTAAGATCCCAAGCCGGGCACCCTGACCACAAAGCCAACACCGTTGCAAAACGTTTGCTTAACTTCTTGCCTCGTGCTTCCCTCTTTCTTAGCGGCCTACTTCAATAAAATACTTTAATATATGTTCTTCCTTTTTTTTGAGGTTTTATGTAATAATTTGAGGGTGGCTGTTTGGTCACGTGGTTGAAGACTTGTTTCTTTCTGCACTGGCTGGTGTGGATTTGATTCGTACGGCTGAGTCGCTTGGCAAGTGCAGTGAGGATGCAAAATACCCCACGACATCAGTTGAGGGTTGAGGTTTTTTGTTGTTATTGTTATTATTATTTTTTAAAAGATTATAATTTGAAACTTTTTATTATGTTGTACATTCTCCTTGTATGTATGGGTTGCTCTTTTGTGTAATTTCTTAATTTACATATTGCCGTACATCTTTCAGCCATACTTCGAGTGATCGGAAGACTTCCTTCAGCTTACCAACTGCCTGTTTCATTGGTTCAAGTCCAAGCCAAGGTGACGAGCATCAGAGTGAAGATGGTTGGCATGAATTACACGGCAAATTAAATCTTCCTAATGGAACCCTGCGAAGTACTGTACTTGGCATTTATATGTTGACAGGTGGCTAAAATAATACCCACCCCCAAGATGAGCTTGCAGTGCCACAAACGATCCCTGCTTTTGGCTACTCTGGGGTATATTCGCTTCTTGGACAGTTTGTCTCGAGAGAATCTTGTCAGCTAAGAGAAATATTGTACTTCTACATGCAAGCACAATTTCTCAGGACAATGTAATAAGCTTGTACAATAGTGATGTAATCCAATACAGCAGGCCCGACCATTGTGGATTATGTCTGCTTTCATTAACACGACTGGGCACAGTAAAGCTCACGATTAATTAAAGTTCCAACAGCCTATCCTTTTGAGAAAGTTTAATGAAATTCGTGCTAAAACAACAATGCCCAAAAAGCAATAATTGGACTTTGAGAATTTTTTTATTTTTATTCTAAATGAATACGTAGGAGACATTCCTTTGGGCCATTTCGAAACGTAAATTCTTCTTTGCGTAAAGGCCACCCACCGCAGAAAGGGTAACCTTGCTTCTCTCTCTTATCGACAGAGGCACGGGCATCACACATTTGATCCTGACGATCAATCTTAGGAAGAGTTTTTGGATTTCTATCAAACATTTGAGGTGTGTGGTCACGCAAGGACATGTTATCGTAAAATAAAGAATCTAAATGGAACTTTATTTTCCTACTAGTACATCAAATAGACGCACGAAGCTTGCAAACGTCGATTGAAGAAGTTGCTTATTTTGTTCGTCGGTGCATGTGGCGATTTGGAGTGAGTCGGTGTGTAAACGGGGGAAGTTGTATTGCTCTTCGTCTCGATACCTGCTGCTTGATTCAAGTCGACGCTGAAGTGTCAGTTAACTTTAGCAGCGCAACAAAAAAAAGAGAATACCCTCCCTTGTATATGAAGTAAATAACCTCCCGTTGCTTTGAGTCTTATGCTTGAATGTGCCTGTGATTTGCATATTAAAGGTGCTGTGGGATTATCGTGCCGAAGTCTGGTCCCATCTTGACGGCACTCTCAAAAGCCTGAGGACCCAATGGCCCAATGCCGGTGTGAACGGGGAGCTAGCGGCGTGGGGTTGACTGCCGGGCAGCGGAGAGCTTGTCGCATTTCACGCGCCGCGTCTTGTTTGCCGATCGTGGCCTTGGCTGTGCCCTGGAGATTATGCCGTCTCAAGAGGCACAGAGGACCGTGTGTGCGTGTGTCAGAGCCTGTGGGCTGAGAGGCAGAACCTTGGGCGTGGGGGATAAGGGTTTCCCGAGCTGCTAAGCCAAAGCTGCATTTCGGGCAGAAAGGTGGTGTTGGGAGAATGGGACATCGGGAGGCAGGGTGGGGGTTGGGGGGGGGAGGCGGGGAGGTCCCTTGGCGGTCCCCAGTTGCGGATTTGTTAGGATTAGGGCACTTTAAGCTCAGCCAGCCGCTGGGCACTTCTTTGATGCTCGTGGGTCGTGGCAACTCCCCACCATCCACTCGATCATTTTCTGTCATATTTATGGTAACGGGGTATTGCAAAGTTCACGGACTGCCATAATAATTCTCATCATTGTGCAGCACTCATGATCATTTTCTTTTCAAAGTAGGGTCTTCAGGAGTGCTTCTGTCTGACAATGTTTCACATTTGTAAAACAACACCATGAAGGAAGATGGGTATCTTAATAGAAAAATGTTCTTTTATGCTTTGCACCAAGAGTGGCAAGATAGCTCAGTGGAAGGGTTTCTCCATCGAAAACGATGAAAGTATTAATTTGTGCGTTATTTATTCGAACTAAGCTCATAGAGTGGGTCCTGATGTCCTGTCGTCCATCCATATGGACGTCCGTTAACATTTGACTAAAACATCTCACAAACTACCTGACCGATTATGGACCAAATTTTGTATGATCCATCAGGCCAACAAGGTCTCATGGAGTTGTGCTCCCCATCTGGATGCGCCCCCTATAAAGGGGGTGAACGGGGTGGGGGGGGGTTGCCACAAATATTGGTATTTTATTCAAAAATCTTCTCAAAAACCGCAAGATGGATCCAGACCAAACTCGCCACAAGGCATTGGGACCATGTCCTAACCTTATGTTGTGCTCCTCATGGCCATATCTTCTTCAGAAATGGGGCCACAGGCCCCTCCCTGAGTCCCTCATTTTCACTAAAACTTCCTCTCCACAATTACCTGAGCAATATGGACCAAATTTGGTACAATGCATCATGTATTATTAGGTCTCACGTGGGGTTGTGCTCCCCATCCTGATTCGCCCCCTATAAGAGGCAAAAATGGGGTGGGGGGGGTTTCCTCAAATTCAGGTGATTTGTTGAAAAAATCTTCTCAGATGATGGCAGATGTAGACCAAACTCTTTTTGAAACATAAGGACCATGACGTTAACTTAAGTTGTTGCTCCCCATGACCGTAGCACTTCAGGAAAGGCGTGGGGGGGGGGGGGGGGAGCATGGCCCATTCCCCATAATCCCTCATTTTCACCCCGTCTATTGGGGAAACAACTGTCAATCTGCCACGGGGCTATTTTTTCTTTCATTAAAATCATATCTGACAAATACTGATATCTTGGTGCAGTACCTACTGGGGTGTTGCATCTTGGAGCATTTTTTTCTCTTAGATCTCTTTGGCCTTATCACCATGGCTTGCAAAACCTCCAGGATATCACCTGTAACCTCCAGGAGATCACCTGTCTGTATCACCTTCAGGATATGATCTGTTAAATAAATGTCTTGTGGGTTTCCAGCATGAGCACTATGGTGTTTTATGAAGTCTCTCACAAGACCATCACTGTGTCTCATCCAAGCACCGAGGTGTCTCATGTTAACCTTACGATGTGCTGTTTGCAAATACCTTGTGGGATTCCTTGATGCTCTTCCATACTGGGATGAGCAACTTTAGCTGGATGGCCATCTGCATTTTGGTTGTGAACGATAAATGTCCCATGATGAATGTGGAGAAGAGTAGGTGGCGGTGCCAGTACTCGGGTTAAATTATTTGCATCAAGATTAAATGTGATACTAAAGTTAATTATAAAGGGATTTAGATGTTAACTTACAATAATTTAATGATGCCAATAGGATGGGTACCAAGATTCATTAAGTTTTCTTGCTGTATATTCTTGTACATATAAGAATAGTGTGCATTGTGCAGCATATAAAGGAAGAAAATCCTTGGTGGTTTGAACCCTTCATTCCCCTCGTTGGATGTAATCCCCTTCGATGGGTATCAGAAGGCGGAGCAAGTCCCTCCCATGGCCCAAAGTATCCGTCTTTATTTTTGAGATTTGCTCTTGGACGACTGCGCTGCGCTATTTTCAAGCTTAAGCATCTGAGCATTGTCAGGTGTCTGATAATTATAGCTTCTTTATTCAAAGGGATCTTTTAAGGATTGTCACCGAACCACCCTCTAAGCTTCCAGATGTAGGTCATTTGTTGATTTTTAATTTTTTTTTACATTTTTTGTCAAATATTCTCTTTGGATGTTTTTTCATCACTCCAGTCACCCCAGCTTTTACTGCTCTGATGTCAATTTTCTTTAGTTTCCAACTTCATGTCAACTTTGAGATTGCTTTGTTGACTGCTTTAGTTCCTTCTGATGCATTTTGAACAAATTAATTCGGTACTGATCACATTGCCTTTTTATGTCTTTTATTTTTGAGTTCCCGATATATGTGGATGGTGCTGTGAAGCTGCACATCAGAGGAAAGTCCTTATGGTGCATGTTTCCTTTGCTGCCAAAATGTTTGCTCGATGATAATGAAATGGTTCAACAGAAAATAAAATTGGAATAACAAAGACGGATGGTAAAGGTTCCCCCCCCCCCCCCCCCACCAAAAAAAAACACTGCTTATTGAAATCCTTCTGTAGGATAGTTCCACTCCCTTTTCACAGTGGCAGGCTTAAGGCAGCATCCTTCTTTGCCGATGTGATGAAAATGAACAACTGGCCATCTACCAGAACATGTTTCTTAGTGTAAGAAAGACCATATTCTCTTATCTCCCACCCACCCCTCCCCCCCCCCTTCCATAAGATCAGCAAGCAAACACCCTCAATTAATTTATATAGTCAGTCTCTGGGAGAGGCATAGTCTCAAGCTTCTAAGCCTCACTATCAGGTACTGTATAACTTTGTACCTGATAGTGAGACAGATCATATCTCTTAAGCCAGTGCCTGTAAGTCGGCCACTGCCTCGGAATTCTCCGCAGAGCCAAGTCCTTTATCTGCCCTGTTCAGCTCTTCACCGTACAAAAGTCTTCATCTGAAATGTCATGGAATATTGATCCTAAGACTGGTGCTGCTGTTTCCCATCTTGCCCTTGTTGATGCAATTGATTCGAAGGCCCACTATGTTGTGGAATCTCATGTCAAGAAGCTGAGCATCGGGGTTGCTTCTTGTGCATCATTAAGCAGGTTGGTGCCCTTCCCATTTTTTAAACGGTTCTGTTCTGGTCTTGTTCCTCCTGCCCTTTCACCTTGTTTCTCAGCTCCTGACCCTCAAAGTCACACGTGTTCAACCAGAAACCGTCGCACGTGCGTGTTTCCTTGTTACTCTCTCCCAATCTAAATTTGATGCTCACCTCCATTCTTTCACATCCCTGTATTCTCACCTAGAGATCTGTCTTCCTGAGTCTGTTGGCACGAGTTCTTCCCTACAAGATATGAAATCCACTGCCAATCACCACCCCCTTAGTCTCTTCCATTTTCACAACTGAGCTTTACTTACTACAGCCCTTGAGATTCTGTTCCCATCTTACAAAGTCTCTCATACGTGCGACTTCCAAAATTTCTACAATTTCCTCTCCTTGTACTGTGTTTAGCCTCCATTTGTTGTTGTCGTACTGTTTTCCCTTTGCTCTTTTTCTGTTTACATCTGTTTTGCTCTAAGTCACCAGAAGTGTTGGTTGAGGGGTGGAGAAGGGGTGCAAATGTCCCTCCAAAATTTCAAAATGGTTATGAAAACGATGTGACAATGCTGAATATTAAACGTGAGGCCTACTATTCTTTCGGACTACACTCCCAGGTATTCTCCAAAGAGGAGTTTGCATGCATATCATGCATGCATGTATGCCTGGTCTTGGCTAAATGGCTAGAGTGGTGGGCTTGGGATCCTCGGGTCCTGAGTTCCAATCCTGTCTTGGCTGTTGAATTAATACCAGGTGGAGTTGACTCAGCCTGTCATCCTTCTGAGGTCAGCAAAAATGAGTACCAGCTTGCTGGTATCCTGCGTCGGAGTGGCGACCTGTCCAGGATTGTGCCCAATAGCCAAAGAGACTGCTTAGGCAGCACCAACGTTCTGCCCAGAGTATGGTCCCAATTGATGGATGGATAGTTGTCTATAGAGTAAACAAATGCATATTTGTCTGAAATGAAATTAGAAATTCATTCTGCTGATTATGTCATCACTGAGACTTGTTCGCTGCTGATGCAGTTACCATTTGGACTAGGAGAGTAATTTCGAATTTGGCTAGAGTGCTGATCCACAATGGCCTACTCTTCTAATATTGCAAGAAACAGTTTGCTTTGTAACAAGTGGTTATCTGACTACAGTTGTGGAACAATTATAGCGAACGTAGTGAGCTTCATATTAACGTGTGCACATGAGAGAATAGGAAACAACAACAACAACAACAACACACAATACCCTGACAATTTGAAATCCGTGTGTTGGCTATGACCCTTTTGCTTCCGGTTTTTTTTTGCTTCCGTTTTTGTCATGGGGAATGATGCTGCCGGGAGATAAAGGCATCGTCGGAGACATGAAAGACCCAAATATCAGACATGGTGTATATTTCCTCCACTGATTTTAATAAGATATCTCCGCATCATCAAAAAATAATTTTTCATCGTGATTTACATTATTTGATCGCTGATCCCGAATCCAGGCCGAAGTACCGGAAATTCCGTATACAGTTGTGAACAAGTTATAGGTAAAGTCAGAAGCGAATGTAAGAAGAATTCTACGTTCGCTTCTAGTATTAATTTTTTTATATGAGATCCTGTTCTAGGCGGTGTAGTTGTTGTTGTGAAGTAATGTTAAGGTAATTTTTTTTTTAGATGAGATCCTGTTCTAGGTGGTGTAGTTGTCGTTGTGAGGTAATGTTGAGGATTTTTTTTTTCAGATGAGATCCTGTTCTAGGCGGTGTAGTTGTTGTTGTGAAGGTAATGTTGAGGTAATATTTATTTTTGCAGATGAGATCCTGTTCTAGGTGGTGTAGTTGTCGTGTGAAGGTAATGTTGAGGTTTTTTTTTTTTTTCAGATGAGATCCTGTTCTAGGCGGTGTAGTTGTTGTTGTGAAGGTAATGTTGAGGTATAATAAAGATATCTCCCGCATCATCAAAAATAATTTTTAATCGTGATTTACATTATTTGATCGCTGATCCCGAATCCAGGCCGAAGTAACCGGAATTGCAGCATCGAATGTAAGAAGAATTCTACGTTCGCTTCTAGGCTTTGCCTATTCCATATTAAAATACCTGAATAAACTATGTAGAGCGTAGAGAATTAAAATTGAGGAAATTTTCAGATATTTTTACCGACCGTGGTGTTGGTGATCTTTTCACTTTGTATTCAACTGCTGGTTGCAGAGCCTTCCACTTTCGGAGTGGAAGTGGATTTTAAAAAGAATGACTTTGTGGCACATTATTTGTCTCAAATTGTGCATAGCCACCCTAGGGAGATTTCCTCTCCGTGTTGAAAGCCAATTACCAACTCATAAGCTTAGGCTTTGGCTTAGGTTTCAGGAGCAAGTACTGTCGTCATCGCTGCAAGGTCATCCCACTCTCGTTCTCGCATATCCTCCATCTTTGTCTATGATGACACAACAGCTGCACTGATCATTTAATTTTTGGCATTGATGAAACTTTATTGGCCAGATTTTTTTTTAAAGTACCACTGCTAATGCAGTATATGCAAAGGGTATGCAATTATCTCCAAGACTGGCCAAATTCCAAATTCCAAATTTGGAGCAACAACGTCCTCATTTGCAAGGCTACTGCAGCAATGGCGTGCCACGTCTCGGTGATGTTGCAGTCCAATTCACGATTTTTATTTTGTACGCAGTAACTGGCTGCTGGTTGCATCATTTCTGGGAGCATGACTGTGCCGCTGATGATCATGACTGATGCCACTACAGTGTCTCCTGTAGGTTGGAACGGGATTTTGGAATTTGGCGATAGCTGACCTACTCTTCACGAAGAACACCGTGGGATCTTTACGTCCACAAACTCATGTTGGCAGACGGGACGCCCAGTTTAATGTCCATCCAAGGGACGGCACACACATTGATGAATTACCCTGCCTGTGAAACACCAGGATGACTGTTTATAGCTGGGTTGGGATTCAAACTCAGGCTTGACAGCTCAGAGACGAGAGTGCATCTGTGGACCATCCTGCCAGCCTAACCCAGTCCAATAAGCATTACCTACTCACGACTGCTAAATACATTCATACCTTGATTAGTGCTGCTTTGTTATTATGCTCTTTCTCTCTCCTGTTGGAATGTTTTTTTTTAAACAACAAAAAAGATCAAACGTCCCATGTGAGAACAGGCTGCACGCATCAGTCTCGTCTTTTCTCTGAGCCGTGCGCTCAGCCATTGAGAACACTTCCCATGCCCATGCGGATGCTGCTCATCACTGAGCCATTGAGCACCTCGCTCTGTCAGTTTTGAACGCTCTCCTCATGCTCATGCTTAGAGCACCGTGGTAATTCTTTAATTCTCCTTATTTGTGTATAATTTTGTTAAACCCAATTGACCCATAATGGTCTGGAAAAAAAAAGAAAAAAAAAAAAAAAAAAAAAATAAAAAAAAGACAAAAAAAAAAAAAAGAAAAAAAAAGGATTGCCGTGGATAGTGGTTTGTAAATGTTCCCTCCCCCCCCCAAATCTCATTACCTACTGCTGTCTTGCGCTGCTCCGACTGAATGCATTGGAAAGTACAGTACTGTCCATAACTTAGTTTTTATACCTCCGCCAACAAAGTTGCTGGAGGCACCATTTTTTTCGGGTTGTGTGCCCATCCATCTCTCTGTGCGTCCGTCCATCCGTGATGGGTTATCGTGGTGGTGAAAACCTAAGAATGGCTGAAGGGATCGAAGTCAAACTTGGTACAAGTATGTACAATGATGGAAAGATGAACTCATTAGATTTCGGCATTCAAAAGGTCAGATATCTTGTCAGGTAAAAATGTGATTCTTGAGAACAGCTGAAGGGATTCCAATCAAACTTGCTAAAGCATTATAATGTGGGAGGAGGCATGTGGGTCGACGTCGCATGCCATTGCCATTGTAGGATTGCCATTGCAGGATTGCCATTGCCATGCCAGGAGGCATGCCATTGTAGTTATTTATAAATTGACGTCAAACATTCATCATGTGGACATAATCATGATTTGTACTGCGTATTACCAATATCCCAATGAAGCCCTCAATATCACTTATAGGTGGGGCGTGAGCAATGGTGCTGTCTGGCCTATATTTCCATTGGAGTTATGTTACAATTACCTTATTTAGCCCTGTTTTGATTCATGCTCTGCTTTCAGGAATGCGCCCATGGTGTTAATCAAGGTATGACGGTGTAGTCGTTGCCTAATTTAATAGCGCATCCTTCAGTTTTTGGCTCTTCTTTTTCCAGATATATCTTAAATAGTTAAACTGTGACCTTCAACATTCGAGAAATAATTAATTGTTCTCCTAGACTAGGAGTAAGTCAACAAAACCTTTTTTGAATCGTGTATTTCGTTCTGATTTTTTGTTTTTTTTACCTGCGACATAGGTCTACAGGAGCTCTGCGTTGCTGTTGTTGATGAGGTCGATTTTTGAAATGTGCACCCATTGGTCAGACAACTGCCAAATCACACCTCATCGGTCACTTGACTCCACCCACCATCTCACCCAGATGAAATGATATGACCGCCATCTTTGTTTTCTGGTGGGCCTCACACATTTGGCCAGTAGGCCTCTGCTGATTATACACTGTCTGGGTTTGTTGTGTCATATTTCCATTGGCTTTGTTTGCGTCGAGTGTTATTCACGATGATGGACCATGAAAAATCTAATCGTATGTCGAATAATAGTAAGGTTTAATCAAGACCGTCAAAAAGCACGGTATGACAGAATGCTGTATTACTAAAAAACAAAAGAAAGCATTACGTAGTTTTTGAATTGCTCCATGTTGGGGGTAAACAATCCGTGACCGTGTGACGAATATGTTTGTTCTGACATAACCGTGGTGGATACTGACATGGATAAAAGGTGTCAAGTCGATCTTTTAATAGCGCAGTGAATGTGTGTTTCCCATTCGATCCATTACTGGATTTTTAAGGCCAATTCACTCACTAATTGGAGGTCCCACACTTCGAATGACCTGTACCTACTGTTTTTTTGTTTTTTTTTACAAACAAATGGTTTATTACAACATATAGTGGGAGAGGGAGAGAGTGACATGCACACACACACACACACACAATGCATGGTCTGGCAGCCAGAATTATTTAATATTTTTGAATCTGGGTTCAGGGATTTAAATCAAACTTGGTACAAGTATGTTATTGATGTAATAATGTGGGCGGAAGCATATCTGTGGACGCCGTGACGTCGAAGTGAGCCATTCTACTTTTTTTCTCAATCACCACTGAGTTGTCTACTCACTCAGTGTGTCATACTTGCATTGTTGCCCTCGCCGAAGGAGACCATAGCTCGCCGAAGGAGAGGGTATTGCATTTGGGTCTGTTTGTTTGTTTGTTTGTTTTTCCGCACAGAACTGTTGTGTTTTTCTCTGCAACCACTTGTTGGATTGATATGAAATTTTCACCACCAGAGTGACTACTCATGAAGGTTGTTTTCATGATAATTATGTTGTCATAGGCCACATGGTGTGGCAGCTATGTTGGATAAACAGAAAAACTTTGGACTACCTCTGAAACCGCACCAAGGAAAAAAATCGAACCTTGGCACATGGCAAGTACTCCTCATGGGGAATGTGATTCATTTATTTTTAATGATGTCATAGGTGCCTTTGT
Organism: Eptatretus atami; assembly: GCA_035128595.1. Taxonomy (NCBI): domain Eukaryota; kingdom Metazoa; phylum Chordata; class Myxini; order Myxiniformes; family Myxinidae; genus Eptatretus; species Eptatretus atami. Next base: position 53,088,108 of record CM068954.1, on the reverse strand, counting down.
TATGATGTCATAATTGCATATGTAGAATGCTACATTTGATCAGTATGAAAATTTTTGAGGGTCATCTCGGAATAAAATGGTCCGCAGAAAAAAATTGCTGACATCATCGTTCATGTGATTCGGCAGATAATATTAATATATATATATTATATATATATATATATATATATATATATATATATATATATACAGGGTGTCCCAAAAAAATGTACTCACTCTTTAAATGATAATAAATGCGTTTTTATTGACTTAGAAACAAGATTAATGGTTAAATGTATAAATGGATAAAGTCATGTTTACAAATGTTTAAACTGATGACCGTCACGTTCCAATACAGCTGATAACGCGGACCAATGGATTCAACAGCGTTACGAATCATTTCATTTGGAACTGCAAGACATTGTCTTTCAATTTCCTCTTTCAACTCATCGACTGTTGCTGGTTTTGAGCCGTAAACCTTATCTTTGAGATATCCCCATAAAAAGAAGTCCATTGGAGTGAGGTCTGGGGAACGCGCAGGAAATTCAACACTACCTCTTCACCCAATCCATCTGTTCGGAAAAGTTGCTTCGAGATAGGCCCTTACATCACGGTGGTAGTGGGGAGGTGCTCCATCTTGCTGAAAGTAAATCTCTTCATCACCAAATATCTCTTCGACACGTGGACCGACGGATTCCTGCAGCAAGTTTAAGTAAACATCCCCAGTGACAGTTTGGTCAAAAAGAATGGCCCTCGGATGCCCAATGCTGATATCCACACCACACAGTAACCCCTGGTAAGTTTAAATGGTGTTCCATAGTAACATGCGGATTTTCAGTAGCCCAGTAGGTGCAATTGTGTCGGTTAATTGAGCCATTTTACTTGAAGCTGGCTCATCGCTCCAAACAATTTTGGATGGAAATGCTGCATCTTCTTCGCATTTGCCCAGGTACCACTCACAAAATTCAGCTCTCCGGTCAGGATCGTCTTCATTTAGAGCGTGGATTAATGTTGGAATGTAACTTTTCAAATTAATTCGCTTCAAAATGGGTGCTTGATTTTGGGATTCCTGTCTCAAGAGCCATTTGTCGTACAGATTTCCGTGGGGATCGGTGGAGGGTTTCCAGCAATTGATTTTCCTTTTGTGGGGTGGTTGATGACCGTGGTCTTCCTGAACGCTCCTTATGGACGTCATGCACAGTTACATCTGTTTCAACTTATCTCGGATGCGAGCAATGGTGCGTTGCGTTGGTGGATCTTTTGTGAAAATGTCTTCTAAATTGTCTTTGCACTTCCATGATGTTTTCGTGCTTCCAGTAGCACTTTATGATAAATTTTCTTTCTTCAACACCTAGTCGTACTTCTGCCCTTATTAGGGTTAATTTGATCTGAAAAAAAATGAAAAATTCAATGAGTTATGAGGAGCCAAAATGTGAGTACATTTTTTTGGGACACCCTGTGTATATATATATATGTAATATATATATATATATTATATATATATTATATATATATATTATATATAATTGTTACGAATTTCGCCCGCCCGGCGTGCGATCGGCCGCTTGACTCGAATGGCGGCCGCTTCGCCACCGAATGTGCAATTCAGTCGTTGACCCTCCAGGAACTACCGCCAGGAGCCAGCTCGGGTGGGGTTTAACCTCACCACAACTCAGTCCGCATTCTACCGCGCGAAATAGGGTCCGATCGCCGAATGGTCGATTTACCTAAGTACCCGCGCGGATAGCGTACCGAGGAGTTGTACCACGCCACAGGTCGACTCCGGACACGACCGCTTAAGCGGCTCGTTCCGTACTACAGGGATAACCGAGCGGAGTTATCGTCGACCTTGACGGTTCAGATAGTTACCGGGTGTATTAAACCCACTATTAATCCCTTACGTGATGCAAGATGGAGATTCAAACAAAGGAAAGGACGCAGCGAAACGGGGAACAATTGGACAAGCACACTTTTTATTCGGAAACACGGAAGGCACGTATATTACAGTCAAGCAAGGAATCACAAATAAGCAAGGACACAATGCAGAGCTACAACCGAATATAATTATTACACAGGGACAATTAAACAATTCTACTTGATGGACTGGCGCCACACACACCACGTTTACACAGAACCCAAAGAAATGGAAGTCGCGACTTCCCTTTGTGTGTCGAGTCCTTCTCTCGTGACCGCAACTCCGAGCTCCTCCAGCGTGGTCCGCGAGCTCGTGCCTCGCGCCGCACGTGTGGTCCGCTCGACAGCACGGACAGGGTTTTGGGGGAACGGACGGGTTTTGGGGAACGGTCGGCAGGAACAACAAGCTCGCCAGGATCAAAAAGGCTCACGCAAGGAACAGGAACAAGAAGAAGAAGACCTTGCAGGAACAACTAGCAGACGACCCGAACCAGAAGACGACACGAACCCTCCTCGTCCGCCCCTTTTGTAGCGCGGGGCTCCGCCCTTCGCCCCGCCCCGTTTCTGGCTCCACCTCCCTTCTGAAGCTTCCCAAAAAGGGCGTGCCCTCTTGTTCCCCCTCCCGTGCCGTGCGGGGACGAGGAAATCAGTTTTGGCTCGGGCAGGGCCAACGTATTGCCGCCAAATCTCATTGCCCGCTCGCTTGCGGTGCAGATTCATGCCACCGTTTCCTCCAAGCCCCATTTCGACCTTGAAATGCTGCCGGCGTTTTGGTGGGAGATATTTAAGCTGCCACTCCGCTCCTTTCATCCGTCCACGGACGGAGATCGTGACCGCTCGTGTGCTCATTGAAGGCGAGTGGCGAAGATGTGGTAGCGTAGTTGTGGAAGGTGGCATCGTGGTGTGAATGTGTGATTGTTGGCGTCGTGTAGTGAATGGCGTGATCGTTGAGATGTTGGTTGTGGCGATGTTCATTGTTGTTCTTGCACCAAATTAACGACAGCAAAAGAAAAACGACCTAACTGAAGAATCGCAGCCCGAATGGATCCACTATATTCCCTCTAAACAACGGGTTTGGGCTAACTACACATGAACTTAGATAATCTCACCTGAGGACCCTTTATGGGTTAATGCGATTTCCACAACCGTAACACTACCCCCTCCCCTTTTTACAGACTCGTCCCGAGTCGTCAAATTCTCGTGTACCATCATGTGTAGTTCTCCCCTAATACGTTTTACCTTCGGATCCCTGAGTGCGACATTCAGTGTATTCGCTGTCCCCAAAATAAATAACCTGAGGGCTGAGTAACTAACTAACAAACACACTCATCCGGACGACTTAAATAAAATTGCCGGCGCTAAGACACACATGCCCGTGGCGCACTTATTTGTACAGTACATCTTAACACCTTACAAATCTTACACTAAACCATGGCCCAGGATCAATGGACTCTCGCAAAGAGAAAAGCAGTTAGCAGGGAGCCAGGCTTCTCGCATGCAGTCTCTGGCTCAGGCAATGCAGGTGACAGGGATGTGGCCGGCTGCACACACGCAGTCCAAGACCTCCCCCCTTTAACATGGACGCAGTGAACATAACGGCGCATGAGCTGCGCAAACGCAGTCTCCGTGCCAGCTCAAGTGGCACACGCAATGAACACAACGGATGGATGGATGGATGGATGGATGAATGGATGGATGGATGGACGCAAACACGGTGCACGGGCCGCCACTGCAGGCCCGTGTTAGCTGCCAACAGGGCAGTCCTTGCAAACTGCGCGACGATCCTGGCGCACATGGCAATGAACAAGGGGGGGGGGGGGGGGAATGCAGAACAGAACGGGGCAAATGGACGAGGGCAGCAGGCATGGGCCAAGGCAAAGCAGGCAGGCAAGGCGTGGCATGACAAGGCCGCTGTAACAAAAACAATCGGCAGTGAAGCTGACCGGCACAGGCCTTGTAGTAACAGCCAGCAGACGAAGTGGGCCGGCACAGGCCTTGAAGTAACACAGCCAGCCGATGAAGTTGGCCAGCCTTTGCCTTTCAGTGGAGGTGGGTGGAGGAGGTGCGGTGGTGCTGGCCACTCGGAAGGCGGGCTCGGACCTACCTACTGTCTCCCTCCCAACCTATCGCCTTTGCCTGTTCTCTGTCCATACCCACCCCCTTAATTTGTAAAACCCAATTTAGCCCCAACTTATTTTTTTGTTTTTATTTTATTTCACTTCTCCCACTGAAATCGTCCCCTAACCCCCTTTACTGTCATTGTTCGGCTAACCTATCCTGTCACCTAGCCTACTCCCACCCCTACGTTCCCTTTCCGGAGGGGAATAAGGGAGAGCTAGCGTCCTGTGTCGAGGCCCTACTCAAGCCTCAGGATGGCCTCCTCGGACTTCAGCGATCTAACCCAAAGTGCGTCCAGCGGCCCACAACGAGAGCGAAGGGAT
>CM068954.1:53041696-53057498 GCA_035128595.1 Eptatretus atami | reverse complement strand
TTACATTATAAACTCTGTTGTGTCGTTGTGTGACAGCTGTTCTGACATGAATTTATTTTTGTGTGTGTGCTCGGTCATTAAACATAACATATCATTATCTTTACTAATCTCACCTCCACCCTTCACCTTTCTCTCATTTTTTTTCATTCTCTCTCTCTCTCTCTCTCTCTCTCTCCTCTTCTTTCTCTTTCCGTTCTCTGTCTCTCTCTCTCACCCCCTCCTCGCACCCCTCCTTCCGCAGTACAGCAACGTCTGGTGAGGCATAGCTCTCCCCATGCCCCTCCCACTTCCTCACTCTTCCCCCCCTTTTCCTCGCTTCCCTCCCTCCTGCATCCTCTCTCTCTCTCCCTCCCTCTCTCTCTCTCTTCTCTCTCTCCCTCCCCTCCCTCCTCTCTCAACCTCACCTCTTAATACCCCTGTTAGCAAAGCGACGTGTTGTATTTGCTAGTATATCATGTAATGTCGTCCAATCTAGATTCATATATATATATATACAGCTCTGGAAAAAATTAAGAGACCACTGCAAAATTATCAGTTTTTCTGGTTGTACTATTTATAGGTATGTGTTTGAGTAAAATGAACATTTTGTTTTATTCTATAAACTACTGACAGCATTTCTCCCAAATTCCGAATAAAAATATTGTCATTTAGAGCATTTATTTGCGAAAATGACAACTGGTCAAAATAACAACAAAGATTCAGTGTTTTCAGACCTCAAATAATACAAACAAACAAGTTCATATTAATTTTTAAAACAACACAATACTAATGTTTTAACTTAGGAGAGTTCAGAAATCAATATTTTGTGGAATAACCCTGATTTTCAATCACAGCTTTCATGCGTCTTGGCATGCTCTCCACCAGTCTTTCACATTGCTGTTGGGTGACTTTATGCACTCCTGGCGCAAAAATTCAAGCAGCTCGGCATTGTTTGATGGTTATGACCATCCATCTTCCTCTTGATCACATTCCAGAGTTTTTCAATGCGGTTCAGGTCTGGAGATTGGGCTGGCCATGACAGGGTCTTGATCTGATGGTCCTCCATCCACCCTTGATTGACCTGGCTGTGTGGCATGGAGCATTGTCCTGCTGGAAAAACCAATCCTCAGAGTTGGGGAACATTGTCAGAGCAGAAGGAAGCAAGTGTTTCCAGGAAAACCTTGTACGTGGCTTGATTCATGAGTCCTTCACAAAGACAAATCTGCCCGATTCCAGCCTGCTGAACACCCCAGATCATCACCGATCTCCACCAAATTTCACAGTGGGTGCAAGACACTGTGGCTTCTAGGCCTCTCCAGGTCTCCGTCTAACCATTAAATGACAGGTGTTGGGCAAAGCTGAAATTGGACTCATCAGAGAAGATGACCTTACTCCAGTCCTCAACGGTCCAATCCTTGTGGTCTTTTGCAAACCTCAGCCTGGCTCTTCTTTGCTTCTCATTGATGAAGGGCTTTTTTCTAGCTTTACACACTTCAATCCTGCCCAGAGGAGCCTGTATTGAACCGTCCTCGCATGCACTTCACCCCAGCTGCCGTTTGACATTTTCTTTGTAGGTCACTTGATGTCATCCTACGGTTGTTGAGTGACATTCGAATGAGTTGGCGGTCATCCCGGTCAGTGGAAAGTCGTTTTCACCCTCTGCCAGTCTGTAGCTTTGTTGTCCCCAATGTCTGCTGCTTGACCTTGTTCTTATGAACCGCTGTCTTGAAATTTTAAGGATGGAAGCAACGTGACGCTCACTGTATCCCTCTGCCAGTAAAGCCAGAATTTAACCCTTCTTTTCCTCAATCAAAACTTTTCTTTTCAACTCTTTTGGCATGATCAATAGTTATTTTTTTGATTCCAATTACTTTTGACGTACTACTAGCACTGTTTTTGCCATCCAGCTAGTCCTATTGCAAGAGGATAGTGTTGACCACAGCAGTGGTTTTTATACTTTTCCTTGTTAAATAAGATCTGGTTCAGGTGATCACCTAATCAGTACCTCACTAAGTAGAATGAGGTGTGCCTGTGTTGGAATTCAACAAACACTGGAATGGAATGGCTTCCATACATGTAGAGATGCTGATTTAAAAAATTTTTGGAGTGGTCTGTAATTTTTTCCCAGAGCTGTATATATATATATCTCATGGACATAGCTTCTGGGTGATATTTTTCATGACAAGCTTTCAGCCAAATAATCCTTCTTGGTGTACAAGAACAGCAGGCATGTATATGAGATAATGGTACAATATTGACATATACACCAAATATAAAGAATTTACCAAAAGGTAACAGCTCGCACCTTCCTCAACGAGATTGAGTGTACAGTTGGAGCATATACACACATGTACATTTTCATAAACTGTTTATATTCATATACATATACGCACACATATATACACACTGCCTACATTTATCAATATGAGAAATAGAAAGGTGAAAAGGATCTTATTCTGAAAAAGTGAAGTGAATGAGTTCAAGCATATTAAAGTGAATGAGTTAAGTATTTTAGAATGAATCAATTGATGAGTTGGATCCCGTGCTAGTCATCAACATTTATTCCATGAGGGAACTTTGTTTTAAGTTTGTTCATCCAAAAAAACTGGTGTCTTAGGATCCTATATTTTCATATATCATCTTTAATGGCGAAGTAATCAAACATTATCTGAGATAAATCTACATCCCAGTGTATGAGAAAGGCTCTGAAAGAATGTTAGTGAGTGATGACATCATTTGCAATGAAAAACATAAATTTCAGACAAAGTTTAAGCTAGAATGATTGTGCATTTTTTTTTCTTGTTTAAAATAAATTTGTGGAGCAGGTTTATAAGATGTATTTACTGTATTTCGTTTCTAATGTATTTTTGTGTCTGTTGATTAACAGGGAAGCAATGCTGATGTCATGTTTGGCCCTCTGCTGGCATCAAAGTAACACAGCAGTTTAAAAGTGGAATTCACATTTGCTGGCAAATGGGATCCAGGATCAGACATGAGACAAGCAATACTAACATTTTGCTAGCCCCCAATCCAAATAACAGGTGTACAAAATACTACAGGGTTTTTTTGCAGCACTTGTGCTTGTGCTCTTCACATCTACAGCAAATATATGGTGTGTATATTATATTGTATATGTTTTGATGTCTTACCCAAGGAGACCCTGATGCACATTATTATTGTTCTGTGCAGTGCAGCAAATTTCCCATTTCTTAAATGCAACAGTTATATGGAGTTGAACGTGTTCGTCACTTTTAACATTTAGTGCTGGAGATGATAAAGGATGTCGTCAACCATGCAGTCACTGAAGTTGCACTAATGATGCAGGTTGTTTTTTTTTTTTTTTATCAATGAATGCTATTATATAGACTTCCCAGAGGTAATTCGACCACCCAATCAGTGTTCTTGACCATCCAAATGATGGCTGGGTATCTTTAACACCATGGCAACTGCAGACCACACTCCTTGCTTTGTGTGTTTTTCCTTAATGGAATTATATTAACTTATTTTCGAGTTATACATTTACACAGGATCCACTATGTGAACTATGACGATGTGTCCAGGGCTGTAAGTCACTGAACCTCAAATCGAATCACCTTATTATTTGATTTGATTTGATGTACCATATTTTTTAGAGTGTTGATGCTGCCAAAGCAATTTCTTGGGAGGAGTTGATCCACTGGGTTGTTTGCCATTTCCTCTATCCTTTTAAATGCTGAGCGTCAAGCAAGAAGCAGCATGGCCCATTTAAAAAAAAAAAAAAACAAGAACCTTTTGATATGATTCAGCCAGGGTTTGAACCGCCAACCTCCCAGATTCGGAACGGATGCTCTAACCATTACGTCAGAGTCTGGCTCCAACTTATGACACAATACTCTTATTTTGACAATGTAATCAACTCTAATATGTCAAAATCTGCAACTCATGCAAATTTAAATTCAAGGTTTTGTACTTTGCATACTTGTTAATAACTGAAACATCATGTAGAAGGTAATGAAATGCAGGCATTATTAGATGCATATGCAAATTAACAGTGTGACATTGTGCCACAAGATGTTGCTTGGACCTGGTAATGGGTTGTTTCAATGTCTCTCATCATAAAAAAAACTTTTTTTTTTGAAAGTTTATCAGTAAATCAGAATGTTCAATGCAATTTGCTCTGCATTGCATTATCCCTGCTTGTAAATTGGATTATTTGTTAATGTTAGTGAGTGACAAACTACTCGTAATTACTAAATCATTCCAGTAATCAGAAATCTCCCGAACTTCAGCGATCTTTCCACACAGCTTAAAGTGTAAGTACAATATTATAACTTGTCACCTTTTTACTGGACAACTTTTAGAACAAGGATATAAAAAAAGACATAAAATGTCATAAATGCATATGCAAATTTGAGTAATTTTGCTGTACTGAATTAAATGATATCTATTTATACCCAATATCTATTTATACCTAAAATGGCCGCCAGTCTACCAGTCGGCCATCTTTGATCAGATCACAAAATAAAGTGAGGTGCACGAGTATGCCATCATATCCTGTGCTTGTGCCAAGCTTGAACAAAATTGGACAACACATGTCAGGGAAATGGTTGGAGACACATATAAGTAACAAAATGGCCGCCAGTCGGCCATCTTGGATCTGATCTCGAAAAAAAATGACGTGCTTTAGCAAGCCATCATTCATTGTCTGTGTGCCACGTTTGAACAACATCGGTTAATGTATGTCCGAGAAATGGTTGAAGACGTGTTCAACATCTGGTTTTGTACAACTAAAATGGCCACCAGTCGGCCATCTTTGATTGCATCGTGAAACAAAATCATGTGCATATGTATACAGACCATCATCTGTTGTCTTTGCACCAAGTACGAATAAAATCGGTCCATACATGTCCAAGATATGGTTGCGGATGCACGCACACACAACCATGAAAATCGAGACCAAATCCATAATCTTCCATTTTGGAATAAGTCCAATGGGGGCTAATAAACATCTAGCCTCATAAAAACTAGACGGGCACTTGATAGAGTGCATACCTGCACCACGCAATGCCTGATCCAGTAGAACATATGGGGCCAAATAAATTTGTGAAATATCATGCTATGTATCGTTTTTGGCACCATCTCTCAATGGTGCCAACAATACGACACCACAATCCTCTTATGGATTACCATCACAACATCTTTTGGCATTTTACTTTTGTTGTGGAATTGTGATGGATGGAGGAGAAGAACGAATAAGAATAATAATAAGAAGAAGAAGACTAACAAAGTGGAATGATACCGCATTATGGCGCCACAATACGACACAACAATCCTCTTCTGGTTTCGCATCATGATATCTTTTAACGTTGTTCCATCACAATCCTACAACAAAAGTAAAATGTCAAAAGATGTCGTGATGGTAATCCATCAGAGCATTGTGGCATCGTAATGCGGTGTCATTCCTACTTTGTTTGGTCGTTTTTTTTTTTTTTTTCGAGATTTCATCCCTCGATGTTTTCACATTTTTCTTTAAAAAAAATTTCTTCTTATTTCTGCAAATTTTTTTTAAAGTAATAAAATGCTTAATGTTTCACTTATTTTGTTATTCCCTCGGATAGACTTTAACCTGGACGTCCCATTGCACACTCGCCTGCCTCCAAGTTGTCTAGCCTGGATTTGAATCCCGACCCAGCTATAAGCTGTCATCCTGGTGTTTCACAGGCAGGGTGATTAATCATTGTGTGTGCCGTCTCTCGGATGGACGTTAAACTGGACGTCCCGTCGCACAATCACCTCTAAGTTATCGCCGGCACTAACTGGTTTGTGAAAGACTTGGGTCAACCCTCCCTCGGCTGAACCGACGAGAAGGTGGGATTAATGGTTTCCGTTAACACAAATACTCATTAATCCTCCCACGTTAAACCTCCCTACATAAAACAATGTTATAAACTAACCTGTGACCTACAAACAAATCTATTTGCCAACAGGGTTCATGTGATGAATGCCAAATGAGAAGCTGCGATACTGCAGTGATATTTCAGAGTAAAACTACACCATACCTGTTCATCGACATATAAGAATACCTGTGAAACATCTTTCCACATCCCTCCCGTAACAGATTGGAGCAGTTTATTGCTGCACAAAATGTCATTTTAACATTATTTTATTTGGCTTTTTCAATCTGGGACGCTTTTTCAATCTGAGTCCACATTTACGTTTGATTTATTTTCCTGATAAAACGATTAATGTTGTATATATTTTTTAAATTTTGGGTTGTGTGCACTAGCCCAGAGACAAAGTAACTTCCTTGTGTTGGAATTACCATCCTGGCTTCAGCAGTTGTTGAGGTAGGTCGGGCTACAGTTTTACATTGTTTTGAGAGGGGAACAACGAGAAGAAGTACAAATTGGTGATTTAGCGATATTGTGATGTACTTTAGCGATGTATTCTGGTGTCTTTTTAAGTCTTGGTAGTTCAGAAAATGCTCGAGAATAAAACGTATGGCTTATAAATGCTTTTGACTTCACTCTTTAGGAGTTTACTAGACGACCCGTGAACCCGTTGGGTTCCCGTTGTGACAGCGGTTGATGAAAAAAATCATTTCAAGAAAGAAAAAAAAAAGATAGCTCCAGCGAACTATACCGCTGAGGTTGTTTGCATTGATCAAATAATCCTGAAGAGTACTTGACTGAATCGGGAATTGATTTTTTTTATAAAAATTTTCGTTGCCCGATTTTAACGAAACTTGATACTGCACACTGCAGGCGAATGGTGAGTAAGGTGGCTGTAAAATGTTTGCGCTTTCGTGTACCGTTTTGGCTGTATTTCGGGAACATACAAGATGAGAGTTTTACTAATATATAGATGAGTATATCATTGTGTACAAATTTGAATGGGCGGCCATTTTTTTTTCCTGTATCATCCCTCGATATATAGTTCATGATAGCATCTTTATTTGCCACAGAGATGTACGTAACATACCAGCTTGACATACTAAGCACTCGGCTTCCCATTCTTCTTGACCACTTCAAAAACATGGGATTTTGTCTTTTGTGCTGCAGTGAATTTACACTTTCGTTTTGGCATGGCAAAGAGCTCTTGAAGAAAATCAAACAAATGTGTACAGTACGGATTCAGAAAAGACACTGAATCACGGACTGAGTATGCCACTGGACTCTCTTTCACTGTGAGGTTGGACAGGAAGTTGACACGTGTTTTGTTGATGTTCAAACGCGTCCATTACGTCATGACAGATTAGAACAGACTTGTACCAAACTGTCCTGGTCCAATCATTACATAACTGCATTTTATCACCATAATAAAATGTACAAAAATGATTTCACCGTTTAAATGAGGTTAAAAAATTTTTTTTAAAAGGATCACAAATCCTAAAATTTATCCCTTTGAAAAAGCAAAAAAAAAGGCAAAATCCCGAATATTTCTCGATGTTTAAAACACACCCGGCCAGTGGACGGAGATTTAAACACTGAAAACAAGGACATGTCCAGGGAAAACCGGACGTACGGTCATCCTATCATAAGACAAAGGTTTTATCTACTTGGTTTGCCCCTGCCCACCTCCCTCAGGAGTTCCCAAGGTGGGGCAGACACAAACTATATATATATATATATATATATATATATATATATATATATATATATATATATATATATATATATATATATATATATATATATATGTGTGTACCTTGTAGCGCTGCTCCCTGTGGTTGTGCGGGAGAGGGTATTACGGGTGGATCTTCAGAGACTTTAATTGTATCATGAGTAGGGGGTCTTCCTCTTTTCACACTCATTTAACCTACGTTGCTTTCGGCTCGACTTAAAAAAATAAAAAAATCCCAAGGAAGTCCCATGTTTTATGGCATTTTACCACTGTGGAAAAACGACATGTTAAGGTGTAGATGTTGTTTTTTGATGGTGCCACATCTTGAACATAGATAGCAACTTGAACATCGTTGCATATTACCGTGCCCTTTCTCCAAGGCTGTTTCCAATAACGAAAGTTATCACAACACCAATGCCAACAACAACAATGATAGCATGCAACTAGAAGGGTAGTCAGTTGAGTGCATACCTCCGCCATGCAATGCTTGAGCCAAAAGAACATATCAGGCCCATTACATTTTTGAAATATGCTATACAGTATATCGTTTTTGGCCCTATCCCTCAATGGTGAAGAATAACTTTAAAAATTCTCTTATTCGGATCTTCACCAAAATCGAATCGATTCTTTCTTGTCACACACCCAAAATGTCCACCAAGCTTCGTCCGAACCCATCCACAACTTTTTGAGATATCCTGCACACAAACAAACAAACAGACAGAAAGGGGTGAAAACATAACCTTCCACCTTCCACCTTCCACCTTCAGTGGCGGAAGTAATAATACTACTACTAATAATAGGAAAAACAATTACCAATAATAATAATAATAATAATGATGACAATAACACAATCTCTCTTGGCCACACCTGTAGGCAGTGGGCGTTTCTACCGTAGTATTATGCTGTATATAATAAACAATTTGTTTCATATTGATTTGTAATTGCACAAGTGTTCACATCGCACTGAATCGATACACTGCGAAGCCTAACAATCACTCGTAAAGAATTTGTGACAGTTAATTTGGCTCGGATGGAAATCAAATGTGGTATCGGGCTAGTGAGTGCTGCTTTCATCATTAATGGGAACGACTGATTGTATGTTTTTGTTTTTTTACTTGTTTAAAGATGTCTAGCTAATAGGGTACATATCTGTTTCAGCCTTTGTTTTGAAACACATGCAATGTTAGCTAGCCTTTGTTTCTCCTTGTATACATTTGTCTGTGTTGATTGTGCTCAACCTAAATGCACATGCTGTTAAAATCTTTTTTTGGCTTTTCATGCACTTCACCATCTCACTCTGCTGAACATGCAGCTGGAGAACGTTTTGTGTGCGTGTGTATGCACAACTCGTGGTCCTCGAATCAGAGTTATTTAACGATGTATTCACCAACTCGTGGTACTCTAATCATGACCTCATTCACAGAACTTTTTTCTTTCTTTCTTTTGCTCCAACCAGCATCCCTGGAATCCCACATCGCAGGTTATTGCCTTATTTATTTCCGAATGTTTTATTTTGTTTGCAGCACGGACTGCATCATGTAAATTATAAAGACAAATGTAAAACTTTGGACATGTTTAACAATTCCAAGCATGCTGGGTTTTTAGAAGCAAAAGCTGAGAAGCCATCACAAAAGCTAGAATTTGACAGCTGTCAAAATGATTTATTTCTGCCAAGCTGTGCTGTTCTGCACCCGACGGAGCCTCGTTCATTTGACAAAGCAGCTGAAGGCCCTTTCACCTCCAGCCCGTCGGCCTGCGCTGCTAGCTACCATAGCCATCGGGAGATCCCTCGGTCCGGCCTTTCCTCCTTTTAACTGCAGATTTACTGCATCCAGGAACGCACAAAAGCCAGTCTCAGACAGACTTGAGGCACCGCAGTCTCATCTGAAATGTTTGTTGGACATTGGAGTGCAGTCGATCTCTCTGTTTTTGCTTTGAACTGACAGAGGAGTATCGTTGACTAAGTGGACGGGAGGACATGTCGCCAACACGATGTTTTTCTGTTTGTGAGGGTTACTGTTTGAAAATTCTACTTCTCTTGGGTTGACATTTTTGTTCATTTTATCTTCATGTCAATAATAACCTGGCTGCTGCATCTGAATACCTTTCATTGGCTTCTTCTTTGACTTGTTTCAAAGGTAGGCTGAAGGCCTTCAGAAAGTAAAGCTCAAGTATTTATTCCACTTCACAATCTTGAGGTTGAGTGTATTAATTCGAGCTTGGCTTTGGCAATGAGGATGAATGGTCAGCAGTGTGTTCCTTGTACTTCATGGTATAATCTTGATGTAAAACAGTACTTCAAAGTGAATATAGCTATTGGACCTTTACAAGGACATCTTTCCAAGATTGAGAGATTCCTCCTGGATCTATTTTAATTTTGAAGGTCGTCAAGTTCCTTCGATTTTATGAGTAGAGCTGAACCAAGGGATGAATCTCCACTACCATTTTGCTTTGAAGAGGTAATGCAACACCTGGTTTGGTGTGAACTCGTTTTCATCTGCAATGTTGAACAATGGATTTTATCAACAGAAAGCAAAGAGGTATGTTAACTGTCGTGGGTTCGACTGATGTTTTGAGCATTAGCCCTTCGTTGGAGGTCTTTTGCTCTGATGAAGGACTAATGTTCAATGTCTTGTGCACTTCACTTCGCATGACAGTTAACATACTCTAAGATTTCAGTTAGTAATCGTATATCTTCTCCATTGCTCGTTGTTATCAGCCAATGTAGATCAACATCAGTGTTTATGAGGATAAGTATTCCATCATTGCATCTGCAACGTTGTTTACTATCTGTCTGTCCATATATAATATTTAGTTTTCTTTATCATCCCTTTTAATTTCCTTCTGTTTTTTTTCTCCCCCTTCCACCTTAGCCGAATTCCCCCCCCCCCCCCATCTTTCACTCTCTGCTTTCTCATTCCATGCCTTTCTGCCTTTCTTTTCGCCATGGCGCCGACCGCGAATCGGTGGCGTCCCGGAGTAATTGAACGTAGCAGGCAGGCTCAGCCGCAGATGGCTGTTCAATTGCTCTCCGCCGTTCACCGCTTGCCCCATCTGTTACATCATTTTATCCAGCTCCGGCCCGACCAAGGGCGCCTATCAATTAAAGGCAACGCAGTTGCCAACCCCCCAGCCAAGCTCGCTGACCAAGTCCCTCCATCCTCGGATGTCTCTGCCCTTCGAAGGTCCGCCTTTCTCTTCTCATGAGACCCGCCTTTCAACCTCCACTTCCTCCCACCATTCTAAAGTTTAGCCTTATTATTTGCTTCTTGGTGGTGTATGTTGACTGTCTTGTTGGTCGTTTGACAACTATCCTAATGCTAATGATGATCCAATTAATTCAAATTTTTTTTCTTTTCCAAACTTATTTCAAATCTTGTGTTTGAGATGTACTTGAGTAAAGAAATATAAGTTAAGTAGTTGTTATGGAGTTTGGTTCTCGAGCATCATGTGTTGGTGGACACAAGGCCTATTTATTTGCACCTCTTTCTCATGCAGACTTCTGGTTGTTGTTTTTTTTTCTTTTCTCCTTTCTCTGCTACAAGGTACTGTATTGGAATTGGAAAGTAATCACTTGATGCATCGTGTCTATATGCCAACTTACTGCATGTGAGGGTAAGTGTACAGCCAAACCAAAACAAGGAATTTGGCCCAGGGTATTGGCCCACAAATGCCAACACTTTTGTAAGGCACTTTGGCATCTTGAAGGTCCACGAGTAAATATGAGCAGACACCTCTGCAAACACTGCATACTCACTCTATGGTACAACGTACTTCTAAAAAAACAAAAGTACGCCGAAATTAGGTGGGTCTTGTACTGGTTTTCAAGAGAAAACTTACTTGCACATAGTCTTTGAACTTGAGCATAACCTTTGAGGGTTGTCAAGTTCTCATGTACTCTGCTCATTTTTTTGTTATTTTATTTATTTAAATTTTCTTTATAAATGGCTGTCGTGGTGAACCCGGTGTGCACATTTAATTACGACGAGATTAGCAATACATAGGTTTGAAACAATAATACACATGCACTTGGATATGGGTCATTATATAATTTTTAGCCGCGGAGCGCGTTCTTGTTCTTCTTCACTCCGCGTTCTTCTTCTTCTTCTTCTTCTTCTTCTTTCTTTCTTTTTTCTTTTCTTAAGACAAACCCTTTAGGACTCTGCTCTTTTATATACAGGATCCGGATCTCCTGAAATACTAAACACCTGTACACATCTCGCATTGAGGGTGCCTTTTGAGAGTGTCTATCATGAACTTTTAAATATATTCAGACATTTGCTTTAAAGTTTTGAAAAGTTCACGTTACTATTTAAAGATTATTCCATTTAATGTGTTGTAATTTCGTAATACACTATTTTCTCGTCATGAACGAGGAGCCTCCATGACGGGTCTCGCTATTGGCTCCATCAAGGCGCGTGACGAAATATCGGAAGTTGTTGTTATTGTTATTGTGATCAAAATGCTGATGTTTCGACTTTCTGTAATGAATTTTTAGCCGTGTCGCGTTGCGAATGCTGGCTCAAAGAGAGCTCCGCGTTGTTCTTCTTCTCTCTTCTCTTGTTCTTCTTCTTGTTCTTCTGGTGAAGACAAAACCTTTAGAACGTGGCTCTTGGACACATTTGTCCTTGTTCATTACATAATTCCCTACTTTCAATGTGAACCATAAAATAAATTAAATTTAACAGATAAATTGATAGATTGAATTAGTGGTGTTGATGGGCCAAATGGCACCTGTCCAAGTTCCTTGTTACCTCCACCACCAAAGGTGGATGGAGGTTATGTCTGTCTGTTTGTCTGTCTCTGAACAGGATATCTCAAAAAGTTGTGGACGCATTCGGATGAAATTTGGTGGAGTGGTGGGATGTGTGCTGAGGACGAAATGATTAGATTTTGGTGAACATCTGGATCCGGATCTGGAAGACGAGAATTGTTTGAGTGATTCTTCACCATTAAGGAGTGCCAAAACTATATATACCACAATATCTCAAAAAGTTATGGACAGATTCGGACAAAACTTGGTGGCACAGGTTGGATATGTGACAGACACATTGATCTGATTTTGGTGAAGATCCGAATCTGGATCCAAATACAAGAATTAATTATTTTTTTAAGTGATTCTTCATCATTAAGAGATGGAGCCAAAAACGATATATACGTATATATGTATATATATATATATATATATATATATATATATATATTATATATATATATATTATATATATCTATATTAATATTTCGGCACGCCCCTTTCTTTGTTCCACCATCACACTTTTGTTACTGCATGAAATGAAACAAGCTTTGACATATATAGTAATGATATTATTGTCTTCCTTAAGAGGCCCTCAAAATTCGTTTTGATGATTATGGTAGTTAAATCTTATTATATTCTTCTTCTCTATTAATATTTCGGCACGCCCTTTTTTTTGTTCCACCATCAGATTTTTGTTTACTGCATGAAATGAAACAAGCTTTGACATATATAGTAATCTGATGGTGGAACAAAAAAGGGGCGTGCCGAATATTAATATAGATGATATTATTGTCTTCCTGAAGAGCCCTCAAAATTCGTTTTGATGATTATGTAGTAAACAGTTCATGTTCTCCATTTGCAAAATGGGAGGAATTATTGCACAAAAAAGAAATACAAATGTTTCCCATTTTTTTAGAGGACCACTAAGATGAGTTCGTAAAACCTTTTGTCGAGTATGTTATTATTAATCACTAGACACCATAGTAAATTACTCATGTTATTGAGCTGTCATAAGCTATCAATCATAGACATATAATAAACTCACTTGAGTATTCATATCTCTATTTCAATGCGTAAATTCAAGCGGTACCTTCATGATGACCTAATAAAACCGGTCTCGATGTCCGTCCGTCCGTATATCTGTTCACAATCAAACCGATCGTGATGCATTTTTAAGGCTTTCCGAGAGCTTTGGAGAGATTACCTACACTCCGCCACGGTGCTGTTTTTATTATTCCTACTTCACTTCATTAGAACATAGATCGTGGATGGATGCGCAGATCCCAGGAGAACAACTATAGCTGTACAGAACAATTCATATTATCGATGGATAAAAATGATATTTATATTGATATTATAATAAAATGTTTATTTAAAATATCTTCAAATTTTGTGAGTTTTTAGTTTGTTGTGAAATATTAGGTCCCTCGGGTCTCCGCATAGTGGCGTACAGCGCTTTAAGTCGTACTTCTGTTTACTACCGTAGAAAATCACAGAACCATCCGATCGACATGCTGTTAATAGTTTCAGAATCAGCTAAAATCTCCAACATATGAATATGTAGACGAAACTGATCCGGCCAGCTAAAATCTACAAGATATGAATATGTACACGAAACTGATCCGGCCTTTTGGATCACTTTAAAGTAGGGTGCCCTGTAATTTTAATGCGCTCTATGGATCCTCCGGAACTCACAAATGGTACACGTTGTGTAGTCACTAAACTACGTGGTAATGTCATCGAAGTGGAGCTACTACGGGACAGTCGAAGGGGAAAACCTGAATGATAATTATCAATGGATAAAAATGATATAATATATTGTTTAAAATACATTCATGCTATCTGTCATTTACCATATGTTGCCAGTGACGCCCGTCCAAGACGGGCAACTTTACTAGTATATATATATATATATATATCATGTTGCATCAAAAGTTGTGGACGAGGTATGACAAAACTCAGTGGATGAGTTGGTTCGGTGACTAGAAATAACCGATTCGATTTTGGTTCAGGTCCGGATCTAGATCTGGCTATCAGTGAGATGCAAAACATAAACTGTTCATCCTGGTGGAGGTCAGGTCAAAACATATTGTCAGGTCAGGCCAGATCAGATCTGAGACTTTCTACAGGTATCATGTAAACCTGCACTAACCTGTTCTATCGTGGGGTTGTTGGCGACTAAACCGTCTCCCCCACCAGGTTTCCTGGTGAGAGGGTGTTTGGATATGGATACCCAGCAGAATTAAAAACAAAAGCCTGTCAAAGGGCGGAGGAGCTCCTTGTGAGCCAACGGCCATCCATATCTAGTGCCCAACAGTGTCTGCGGATGATGTCCTGCAGTTGGGTTACTTATTCGGAGGTTGGTGGCAGTATTTGCATTCTGGCCACCATCACACACTTCATTCCGCAAAACATTCTAGAAGCAAAAAAAATATCTGAAAACCGACTCCGTGGGAGTACCTCCTGTGCAGCTTCTTTCGCAGGGCAGCTCACTGGATGACAGGATTAGGGTAAAGCCTTCGGGTCCCCCAATCTTTGATGATATAGTCCAGAAAACCAACCACTTTTTTTGGCAAAGATTGGAAAAAAATAGGGGAGAGATGAAAGTTGGTGGGAATCTTCTTTGGACCTTATAGAATGTCATACTAAAAGTCCCCGCATGTCACATGTGAGCTAACGTCACTATACCGGAAATGACGTCATTACCGTAAAATGCACTTTTAGAGACTTTTTCATACTTAATGTAATTGTTCTCGGTCACAAACACTTGCAGTAAATCTCACAGGATCAACAAAGGTTTCAGTTTTCGGCAGAAGGCATCACTGCTTATTGTTTACATGCTTAGTTTTCTCTTTTGCACCCCCTTGGTCGACGTTGAGGCTGTAGGTTCATCCGAATAAACATCCGAACTAGTGAGATCGTCCTCTTGTAGACCTGTGTCATCTTCATCATATTCATCGTCAGAACTCATTCATGAACACATTCAGAGTGTCTGGACAACAGACATCACACTGTCAAATGCCGTATCTGCAGGCGTATACTCATCAGTTTTGTATACCACTGAACGAATATCTTCTCTGATTATCATTGCAGCCGTCTTAACTATTCGTAAGCGTTCTTCTATTGGATCCAGGGATTTCTGCGTATACCATGAGCTACTCAGAATCTTATAACCTGTGTCTCGGAAACAAGCAACTGCCTTCTTACCATGCACAGACGTAATGATGACGTCGTCACCAAAATGGTCTATCAGTTTTTGCCTCAGTGTTTTTTCGGAACACATGTTTGAAGTATTTGGAAGATACTCCCCAAGCTGCTGAAGTAGCTCTTCGAGAGAATATTGGCATTCATCATTTTTCTTTAGGAAAGAAACAAACGTTCAAATGCTACAACAAGATCATCATCTTCTGGGCGACCACGTTTGCGAGCGGATGGCATTTTCAAGAACTTCTTATAGCAGGCGTT
>CM068954.1:53004456-53021015 GCA_035128595.1 Eptatretus atami | reverse complement strand
AGCAGTTATAAAGTGGCAGTTCTAATTATCTCAATAATTATGTAACACACCAGTACACAAACGCCACACAAAATACACCACAAAAAACTACACAAACACGACACAAAACAATTCCTGGCAAGGGTCTGCAATCTCTGATTGCTCTTTTTCTTGTTAACCTTCGCCATCGAAGATGGATGGAGGTTACTGTTTTCACCCCTCTCTGTTTGTTTTGTTTGTTTGTTTGTGAACAGTATTACGGAAAAACTCCTCGATGGATTTCGACGAAACTTGGTGGGGGGTTAGGTCTGGTCCAAGGATCATGCCATTAGATTTTGGACTTGGTCCAAAATCCAATATGGCCGCTATGGCGGCCAATTTGAAAAAATATTTGAATTTTTTTTTTTTGCATTCTCTGTTAGTGATTCCAACATTGTTATCATACATGTTGATTAAGTGTATTTCCAACAAAAAAACATGCAAAAATATAATTGCGGCTGATTTGGAACCAGGTGGATATACCCACGTAAAATCAATTTCTGTTCAAGGATCTAGTTGATGAGAATGAATTGGTATGTAAAAGTTAAAGTAAAAGGGAAAGTTGCAAACTATAACTCTGTGAGCACTGTTGACGTCAAATTGAATGAATAGGATATCAGGTTCACTTGAGTGACCTAGCAGTATTGGCGGCGGAGGTTTTTGCACTCTACCGAGTGCTCCCCTCTAGTTTTTTCATGTTATACTGGATGTGGGAATTTATTGGATGACTTATAGCCTGGAATGCTCCCAAAGGAATATCGAAACGATTGTAATGTGCTGTATGTCATTCCAATTAGCAGGTCAGTGAATGAGTCCACGCTGGTTCTCAGATATACTCTAATCTATATACCCTGTAAACATTGTTCAATGCTTCTTCTTGTTACCCTCGCCAAAGGAGAGGGTATTGCATTTGGGTCCGTTTGTCTGCACAGAATGTGCTGACGTGGACCCCAATCGCCACCTAGTGGAAGCCAGTGGTATACATTCTATTTTTTCAACTGAGTATGTCTATAAAGTATGTACAATTAGAATGTGTACATCTGTAAAGGATGTCCAATTGGAATGTGTACATCTGTAAAGTATATACAATTAGAATGTGAATATATCTATGAAGGATGTACAATTAGAATGTGAGTATATCTATGAAGGATGTACAATTAGAATGTGATAAAAGTATCTTTGGTTCAGAGGGAATCGGATGCCTTCTGGAGGATTCTTGGTCTTTGTGCGGTGCCACCAAAACTGATTGGACTCTGATGTTTGAACATACTCGGGACTGAGAGTGCTGTGAGATGTGGTGTACCATCTCTGACTTATTTCCAGTTGTTATGGGAGTTCGGCAAGGGTGTGTATGGCCCCCACACTTTTAGCACTTGTTTCGACTGGATTCTGGGAGGATGTCGGAGAGATCAAGTGCGGTGGCACGTTGGAATGTCAAAGATCTCTGACCTTATTTCCGCAGATGATGCAGTCATCTTGCCGGAGGACCTCCAGATATCCTTTTGGGGCCCTAGAGGTGCTGAATTGAGGAGTCTGAAGCCACTGGGATTCACGGGTTTTCTGGGTCCTACTAAGAACCAGCTTCAATGGCATCTTGGAATGCTGCCTGTCCTATCTGTGCCTGTTTGTCGGTGAGATGTTAGGTCGTGGAGAGATTCAACTTACTTTGGCATGATATTCATGTCTATGCTGGCTGTGAGCCGGCAGGAGTCAAACAGAACATCTGCGGTCAAGGCTGGGGAGTCATGGATCACTGAATCATGGATGTGGCCGCTGCCGGGTACCTGGCGGGAGGAGGAAAGTCCTAAGTATGCAGGGTCCTTGGTCTTCCAGTCTTGCTCTACGGTCGTGTGAAACCTTGGACCTGAACCAAGTCAGAGGTGTTGTACCTCTGAATAGGGATCTGAGACGGAGACTTAATTCCTTTGGAACCAAGTCGCTCTTCGGAGAATCCTTGGCTATTGCTGTTGGACTTGTTGTGTAACGAGCGGTGCCTAGATAGACTCAAATGAGATTTGTTACCTGCATAGTCCGTGAGGTCAGCTGCGGCTGTGGTGACATGTGGCTCGTTTTCCTGACGCTGATCCTGCTCACCAAGTTCTCTCAGCCGAGAGAGTCTCGTGATGGAGGAAGCCATTGGGCGAAACCACTTGCCTCGTGGTTGCAAGCAGGTTAGATCAGCTTCTCAAGGAGATGGGGATCTGCTGGGGATGGCCAGCACTGAGGCCCCTGGATACCGGCGGAAAGTGGACGCAGCGAGACGGCAGCTGTGATGCATACTCCCATACCTGACCTGGTGGAGGTATGTCTCTATTGAGTGCCATTCTAGTGTATCCCATGCTTTTTGAAAATAAACAGGGGGGGGGGGGGCATTGTAATGTTGCTCATTCTGTCTCTGTCTGTCCATCCATCTTGTTTGTCATGCTATGCTCCTCCGAAACGGTTCAAGTGCCAGAAAATTCACACAACTTGTTAGTTATGATCACCACATGACAAGAAGGTGCAGGAGTAGTGTCATTTTTAAAGGGGGCCCCCCGGTTTCCCCCCTGGCGCAAACTTCAAAAGTCAAACACAGAATATGCAATTACGGGCACGATTTAAAAAAAATTTAATGAAACTTTGTATATGCTAATCACCATTGGGGAACACATTGAAATATGTAACGATTTTTTGGGATTGACCTCTGGTTCATTGCCCCAGGAGAGTGGCACTTAAGACACTGGTGTCAAAACAGGAAGCAATTTTTAACTCAAAATGATCATCGGTAATCCTGTGAAACTTTTCCCAATCTTTTAACTTTGCTTTCGATGGAAGTGTGTGGATTTGCGATGGAGCACCATCAACTTCGTATCTAATTTATCCTCGAGGCTATAGTTCTCCTTGTCGCCTTTGAAAACTCCATGAAGTCAAATTAATAGCTATTTTTAAAAAGTTTTGCCAATTATACGTCCGGCTGTATCCATCATGTTATGTTCTCATATGGAAATGTTTGTTAACAATTTAAATTATCTCTTGTGGGATTGGTTTAGAAAATTGATGTTCACTAAATGCTCATCAGATCAGCTTGCTATGTAAGATGCAATTGTTCAAAAGTTAGAGCTACTATTTATATACATAGTAAAATGAGCGGTGGTCAGGATTTAATCATAAAATTGGTCCATCTCGGAGTATCTTTTAGCCTCGCCGTTTCCACGAAGGACACCGAGAGCGATAGTTAATACATTTGTGTGTGTTGTGTGTGTGTGTTTGGTGTGTGTGTGTGTGCTGTGTGTCATGCATGCTGAATTCATAACAGTACATTAAATTGCGGCCTTAAGCCACAGTTCAACAAAATTCCTCAATGCTAGCAATAAGTTTTACATCTTAATTTAACCGTAAGTCGATTTTGTACCTTTTAAAATATATTATTTCTATTACCCGAAGGTGAACAGAGGTTATATCCCCCCCACCCCACCCCCCCTGGCCTGTTTGTCTGGTCTGTCTCGCGAGCCACAGGTATGTCAAAAAGTATGGACTGATTCGGCAAAACTTGTGGACAGTCTGGGTGCTGACAAAGACAATTGTTCATTTTGGTGAAGATCCGGAATCGCACTGGCATTCAGTGGGCATTACAAAACGTAAACTGTTCAGCTGCAAAGGTATGGCGCTCTCAACGAGTCTGTTCTAGTTTGTTTTGTTTGTCTATACAAGGTTTAAGGCTCGTGAAAGCGAGAACTGAATACATCAGGATGCAACAGAACAAAACAGTAGAAAAAGGGAGGGAATACAACAGCAGGTGTGAGGATAAATAAGGAGACTTGGACCAAATAAGGGATCAAAGTAGGATGATGCACAGGTTGACAAGATAGATACAACAAATTGGAAAATTTAAAAGTGACAAAAGTTTGGAAGGAGGTGGGCTTAGGGTGTGGGGAAGTTATCAGGGTATAAAAGATCATGATTTTGGATGGGGTG
Source organism: Eptatretus atami (assembly GCA_035128595.1). Lineage (NCBI taxonomy): Eukaryota > Metazoa > Chordata > Myxini > Myxiniformes > Myxinidae > Eptatretus > Eptatretus atami. The sequence goes on along the minus strand of CM068954.1, from coordinate 53,017,043 downwards.
ATTGGATTGTGGTGAGCAGCGTTGTTGAAGACCTGGAGGGAAGAGTGAGATTGAAGAAGAATGTGCAAGTAGGATTCCACAGGTGGGAAAAAAGAAGAACGAATGAGTGGAGTGAGCAGTGATGTCGTATTTTTGGAGGTTTCACCGGAAGGGGGTGGATCACGTGTGCCCACAGAAAACCGGGGGAGAGGGGAGGGGTACAGGGGGACAAAGCACGGAGAGAGTAGAAGGTCAAAGACCATAAAGGAGTTGTGCTATAAGATAGAGACGCACTGACCCTGTCTCGGAAGCGCATCATCGACTCAGCTTCATCGTGGATAATTCCAGTGGTCTTTAAAGGGGAATCCAAATGCTCAGACCACCTCAATGCTAATCTATCCCTTTGATACCCTACAACAATAATATGAATGTGTCTTTTTCCGATTTGCGATTTATAAAGGGCAGTTCTGCAAATTAAAGAGTCAAAAACCTTCTTCTTCATCTTAGCGTGACGTCACACCCAGGAGTCGACCGCCATTTCGCATTGTCTCCAGGTTACAGGCGTGTGTATGATTTAACTGAAACGGTGATAATTTTCGATTTTCCATAAAATATGTCAGGCAATGCGCCTGGTAAGTTGTAATAGTAATTACAAACAAGAGATGGTTTCATGCTACACCAATGGCCGAAAGACCCCAGGTTGCCCAGAAATTGCGACCAAAGCTTTGTCCGAATACCCGATGTGGATTGGGCCAATAAAATGTTTGCTTTGTAACTCAGAACATTTTTACAGAGCACTTTTTCTGAGATGGCTTAGATCTTGTGGTTATCTGGCCACAAGTGAAGCAGGGGATCGTCCCCACGATTGAGCAGAAGAAACAACCGCCACCTCGAAACTGCAACACCCATCTCTACCCAGCTAACCAGCAACATTGTACGCAATATTTCAGCAGTGAAATCAAAATACTTGTGTTGGCCTGCCGGCGACTGAATCTCACCTCACCACCACTCCTTCGACAGTTGGGACACGGCACGGCATGCCACAGACACAAATCCATTCCATCCATTCCATGGGAATCATACTCTGTGCAAAGCGCTGGTGCTGCCTAAGCGGTTGTCTTTGGCTATTTGGGCACAATCCTGATGGATCGCACACCGACACAGAATACCAGCAACGCTAGGCACTCATTTGTGCCGACACTCAAAGGAATGGATCAGCAGAAGTCAACCCCACCTGGTGATAATTCAACAGATGAGGGGGATATGAGGAACTCAGGATCCTAGGAATCCCAAGCCCAACGACACAAATGGCAATCCCGGGAAATGTTGAAATTGGACGCTACAGAAATTGTACAGCCTGCCATGGTGTGGCCAAAACATTCGTCAGCCATTTTGTTGCAAGCTGTCCGTGCCCATGTTGCCGAGTAATGACCAGTGTCCTGTGCTGCTCCTCGCTCACTTCCTTCAGTGCCCGATATCCGATATGCCCTGTCCATGCCATGTCTGTCGTGTCCACTGTCATACCGTTACTATTGCTGTGCCTGCGTATGCCCGTGTCGTGTCCGAGTATCCAGTCGTTTCCGTGTCGACTGCGACTTTTACTTCCTGCGGATAGTCGAACTGAATTATCCAATTAGCTTACAAAATCCCCTTGTAAGTTATACATCATCAATTGCTTGAAACAAACCCAGCATTTGTGGTTGAACATGCGTTGGTAGTTTTCTTGTGCACTAACAACTTCCATTACATTGTCACCACCTCGTCTGAATCCGCTCGCATAAGGCTCAAAATGATACGACCCATAATCCCCCCTTGAAAGACGTTTCACATCACTAATTTTGTTCAAAGAGTTTCTTCAAAAACCCACTGAATCAAGTTTCAACATACTGAGAACTTCAGAGTGCTAAATGACTGGTGGGATCAGTATCAGAAATCCGAGCTCGAAATACACTGTTTTCTCCATGCAAACTGCCACTTGGAACAAGGTGAGGTTCAAGGTGGGTCAACCTGCTGACATTCGTTGTCAAAAATCACACACTAGAGGTTTTTTGACACTTTGTGATTGGCCAAAAAATATTTCAAGTCCCCCCCCCCCCCCCCCCCCCGGAGACGTAAATTCCATTCCTTCAAAATTAACCGTGAGTAATGATTTTCAATGGTTTGTCAGAAGAAAAAAAAATTATGTTGGTCCTCTTGAAGGCCTTGAATTCATGGCATGCAACGTGAGAAGATGTAGGCAGGGAGCCAGCCCAGGGGAGAGAGCATACTCCATCAGCTGCGGAATGATGAAAGGCCTTGTAGTGGACAGAGTTCAGGTTGTTCAAGGAGGACGTTGCAAGATGAGGAGCTTCTCTCACAAACTGGCTATTGGAGGCTAACATTTAAATGTGTTTGCCCAATGAGAGAGAGAGATAGATATGATTGATTGATTTATTTCTGGATAAATACTATCTTGCAAGGTGTGACCATCTTGTTGATTTGCAAACGTCTGCAGAGAGGGGAAAGCCACTGCACTGTAACCTATCTGAAAGATTAGGGATGTCATTGACAGAGAGGATTCGTCATCAAATAGATAAAGGGTAATTGTCCAGAGAGTCAGAACTCATTGATGAGATTAGGAATAAGGACTGAGGCCCAGAAATAACTGCACTTGGGGCATTCCAAGCATAAACGGTTAGAGGAATGAAAGGATCCACAGTTGAAGAATTAGACATGGCTGTAGAGAAGTAGAAGTCAGATAAGCCATGTATGGAAGTTATATTTGGGATGCCATAGCAGAGTTGGAGAGCAAGGCTGGACGCCAGACTGTATCGAAAGCACGAGATATGTCGAGAAGAGAGGCCATGATTCTCATTACTGGACGTTGAGGCCTCCATCCATTGTGGAGAGTAGAAGCAGCATGCCCGGTGAGTGACCTGGTTGAATCTCAAATGGTATCTGAGATGTGGCCGTTGAAGAAAGGAAGGATTTCATCAACTGAGATGATGGATGCCATGACCTCGCTGATGCTCGCTGAATTGAAGTAAGCCGATGGTCCTAGTTAAGGGAATCATTTTTTTGCACTTTTATGTAATGCAGTGAGTTTGCATGACTTTCCAAGCCGATGGAAGATGATCAGGCAAATGATAGATGTGTGAAAAGAGCAGAACGAGTATGTGCAACAGAGTACAGGGTTTTTTTTATTTTTTTTTTTTTTTTTTTTTTATTTTTTTCTTTATATTTAAAATAAAATATTTGTTACTTAATATAAAATTATATAAAAAATACAAAAATATAAAAAACATGTATGTTCTTTATTATTTTTTTTTTTTTAATTATTTTTTTATTTCATTATTGTTTACAAATTTTTTTTTTATTTTTTTTCTGTAGACGCATAAGCTGATGTCATGCCGATCAATTGCCCGAATATTAGAGTTGAGGTGTAAAGAGAAACTCTCCACCTTCTCAGGTGGCAAAAGAAGTGCAGGAGCACAGTTTTGGTACACGACTGGCTAGGAGTGAGTACAGAGAACCGCGAGGGTTTGGCGGACAAAATATCTTGGAGAAAGACACAGAATTAAGACCATTTTGGCTTTCTCATGAAGCAGTCAGCTGTGGTGCCATTTGAAGTGGAGGGATAGGATAGAAGGGGAGCATACTCTAGACGACAGACTGAACAAGGTGCCACCCAGATTTAGAGGAATGGAGATCATGTGAAACAGTCATATCTTGAAGTTGGACAGATGTTGTCTGGGTCTTCTAAGAGTGAAACACATTTGTTGTGGGCTGTTTTGCAATGATCTGAGATTTGCTTTCGGTTGGGTTTGCTTTCCAACGAGAGACGAGGCAAGGTTGTTCAGACAACTACCTCACCACCATTCACTGTACCCAGGCTAGCAACAAGGTAAGATAACTGAAGATGAGATGGGATAATCTGTGCATAAGAAGAGCATGTTTCTGTGGGAAAAATTACCAAGGCTGAGTTAATATAATAATGATTTAGACAAGTTAACTTTTAACTCAATACAAAAATTGCTTGCTTCTGACGCCTTCACTGCCTGATGGGCATATGGTACCTCTTGAGGAATTCACACCACTTTGTCTGTCTGGTCCCCTGACTGAATCACTGTCAGGTGGTTATATAGCTCCCTCCAGCTCCTTTTCCACCATTACGTATGCACTAGTTCGTTCTAGGTCTTCAATCCTCCTTCAACAAAAAACCCTTCTGGCTTCTGGTGTGTCACTCTTTTGTGATGTTTTCCATATGCAGTACATGTTCCAATCCATCTCCACTTCCTCATTTTTATTTCTCTGTGATTTGTTCTTTCATGTCCTTCTACATCCTTCTTGCTCACTCTATTTCGGCAAAGATTTGCAAAAATATTTAATGACCGTTATTAATAAAGTTATGTAGTTTCTGCATCAATGACTTTGGTGATGTTCATGCTGACAGCCTAATTAATATAATCCATTTTCACATTGTCATGAAACATTTGAAACATTGTGTCTTGTGTTGATTTTTTTTTTGATTTTCCAAGTATTCTCGCATTCTCATAAATGCTGCTTCTTACTTTCTGTATTCTTTGTAGACCATCTGAGTCCGTTGACCACCACTCCATCCCCGCTTGCCTGTTACAGTGACCATCTGACCCCAAGATATGTTTCCTCGTCATACATCTTCGTATAGCAGTCATTTCCACATGACAGCATTGTTGTCTGATGCGTACAGTCCCAGGCAATCTGTTTTGTTGGTGTTGATTTTCAGTCCTATTGCAGGTCATGCCTCTTGAGGCCTATTCACTTTCTCTGCTTACTTTGCTCGGTGTCCGATAGCAAACGAATGTCATCTGCAAAGCGGGCTCCTCCAGATGGCCCAGTGTATTCCATGTCTGTCATGTTCGTACTTCCTTAATTAACCAGTCCATTACAAGTGACACAGTGGTGGAGACAGCATGCATCCCAGTCTGACTCTTGTTGTGACTTCTTCCCTTTACAGATCACACTGCATTTGTATCCATTGTTTATGTTCTTTCTCATTCTGATGAACTTTCTGGTAATCCACACCCTTCTAATATATTCACATCACATTCCCGTCCACAGTCAAATGCCTTTTCACAGTCAACGAAAGTCATCACATGACTTGAATTCCATTCATCACATTGTTTGTTCTATTACTGTCCGTAGAGTGAAAAATGATCTCTACACCCTCTCTTCCTTCTCATGCTTCATCCATAGCTTTTGCATCCCATTTAGCATATCTTGTGGAACACCTTGTTTGCAATAAATAGAAGAATTCGACCTCCTCCAGTTTCTACATTCATTAGTCTCCTTTCTTTGGCAGTTTGAGGATTCAGACAAAACATTCTACATTTTTGGTACTTCTTCTTGCCACCACATTTCATTACATCTACGCCTGGCCGGAAACCGGCGTATGCGGAACCTGTGGAAACCGGAAACCTCACCACATCACCACATGTAGTGGGGCAGATATGTGAGAATATTGGAGGAATTGTGGCTTTTGCAGTGAAAACACCAAAATGGTATAGATATAGATCATGTTTAATATGTACTAAATTATTTCAGATATAGTGCTAAGCTGAATATTTCCCCTGACGCTCATAAATGGGAAAAATCCACGATGGCCACCACACAAATTATGAAAATCTATTAATATTATGTTGCATATCTTTGGAAATTTCTGACATAAAAACATGAATGAAGTGTCCCCTTCTCTGTTTTCAAAATATGAGAAATCCAATGCCATCATCATTTATTCTAAAAAGACAAAAAATGCATAGTAATCTTCATGGGAACGATTGTATGCTACAATTGCCTACGTCAATATGAAAAACAGCCTTTTAGTCAATATTTTCAACAATTTGTGTCACTATTTTGAAATGATCATGACATATATTCCAGAAAACAATTTAAGTTTTTGTTTATTTATTATAAACACACCAGAATTGGTTGATTTTTTTTTCAACGCTGTATGCGTCATGGGCTTTGATGATGGATAATAATTGATAAAGCAGGTGTGACCTCTTCTGCATGTCTTGTTTTGTTCATGTAATGAGCATTTGAGAAAGGAGTCGGCCGTTCCGAGATGTAGCATTATCTGCTTGGGTCAGAGGGTTTGTTCCACCACTACCATCGAGGAAATCTCCAGAGTTCTCCGGGAGGCAGCCATCTCGATGTGTAAGCACATCAAGCACATTGATCCAAACTTCTGTATGCCGCATGTATCTGGCCAACTTCCACTGGATGAGTTTCGTAATCGTCAACGGTGGCTGATCCAATGTTCACACGAGGCACCTGTCCAGGGTTCAGAAATTTGACAGCATGCCAGACAACCGCCACAAATGACGAATCATAGCCACAGATTTGGAATTGTCAGGGAACAATGGCAGAGGTGATGTGATGGTGATGTCAAAGTTGCCTGGTTGCTGTGAATTTGCATGGAATGCAGCTCAGGAGATTGGATCAGTGATGCTCTGGTCTCCTTGCTTATGAGTTGCTGTGTTGCTTTTTGCCACTTGTTCTCATCTTTGAGGGCAGCCTTTATGTGATAGTCATCACCTGTAGGAGTACGATAAATGGAAGGGATGAGAGGGTCCTTGTTCCTCCCCATCACAAGGGTCAAATTTGATACGACTCGGGTATGGTGACGGAATCTGCTTGCTCAAGGGCCCAGGCTTCAATATAGCTCTTTATGTTTAACACTATCAGACTCTGTTATACGATTCTGAAACGGGGATGATACAGTGCCTTCAGAAAGTATTCACACCCCTTGACTTTTTTCACATTTTGTTGTTATGGCCTGAATATAAAATGGATTGAATTCAAAATTTTGTCACCAATCTAACCCAAAATACCCATAATGACAAAGTGAAAAAATGTTTTAGAAATTTTTACAAATATATTGAAGATGAAATGCAGAAATATCTAATTTACAGACGTATTGAGCCGCCAGAGTCGATACTTTGTCGAAGCTCCTTTGGCAGTGATTACAGCTTCGCGTGTTCTTGGGTATGTCTATTAACTTTGTACATCTGGATTTGGGGATTTCTCCCATTCTTCCTTGCAGATTTGCTCAAGCTCTGTCAAGTTGGATGGGGAGCGTCAATGAACAGCAATCTTCAAGTCTTTCCACAGATTCTTAATGGGATTCAAGTCTGGGCTTTGGCTGGACCACTCAAGGGCTTTCACGTTCCTGTTCTGCACCATTCCAATGTTTCTTTGGCTGTATGCTTGGGTCATTGTCCTGTTGGAACGTAAATCTTCGCCACAGTCTAAGGTCTTTTGCATTCTGAAGCAGGTTGTCCTCAAGGATTTGCCTGTATTTGTTTCCATTCATTTTTCCCTCTATCCTACAAGTCTCCCAGTCCCTGCCGCTGAAAAAACATCCCCATAGCATGATGCTGCCACCACCATGCTTCATGTTTGGATGGTGTTAGATTGGTGATGAGCTATGCTCGTTTCCGCCAGCGGTAGTGCTTTGCATTCAGGCCAAGAAACTCAGTTTTTGTCGCATAAGACCACAGAATCTTTTGCCTCATGCTCTCAGTCTTTCATGTGCCTTTTTGCCAACTCCAGGTGTGCTGTCATGTGCCTTCTTCTCAAGAGTGGCTTCTGTCTGGCAACTCTCCCATAAAGCCTAGATTTGTGAAGTGCTGCAGAGACTGTTGTCCTTCTGGCAGGTTCTCCCCATCTCAGCCAAGCAACTCTGTAGTTCTGTCAGAATGGTCATTGGGTTCTTGATCACTTCCCTGACCAAGGTCCTTCTTGCCCGGTTGCTTAGTTTGGTTGGACTGTCTGCCAGCTCTCGGAAGAGTCTGGGTATTTCCATATTCTTTCCATCCTAATGATGGAGCTGATTGTGCTCTTGAGAACTTCCAACACTCTAGAAATTGTTTTAGACCCTTCTCCAGATCTATTCCCCTCACAATTCTATCTCAAAGATCTATGGACAGTACCTTGGTCTTCATGGTATGTTTCTGCTCTGGCAGCGCTGCCAACTGTGAGACCTTATATAGAAAGGTGTGTTTCTTTCTAAATCATGTCCAATCAATTAAATGGGCCATAGGTGGACTCTAATCAATTTGTGGAGACATCTCAAGGATGATCAAAGGAAATTGGATGCACCTGAGCTCAATTTGGAGTGTCATAACAAAGGGGTTGAATACTTATTGATGCAACATATTTCAGCTTTTCATTTTATTAATTTGTAGAAATGTCTAAAAACATGTTTTCACTTTGTCATTATGGGATATTTTGTGTGGATCAGTGACAAATTTAAATTTATCCATTTTTAATTCAGGCCATAACAAACAACAAAATGTGACAAAAGTCGAGGAGTGTGGAATACTTTCTCAAGGCACTGTGTACCTGCACCATAAAATGCGTCATGAGCGGCCGTTGAGCTTGGGTTATGGTCAATGTTATCGACTACAGCTATGGTGATCAGATTTTTTTTCGCAGGATGAGGAGACAAACAAACTCATCGGTTTCATATTTCTGAGAGGCTGAAACGGCCATGCGTGTGGAGATATGAAGAACTCTATCGTACAATATTAATAAGCCTAAATGGAATAAGGTGTCCACAAGTCACGTTTGTGTGTATGTCCATGAATCATCAGCGCAAGGTATATCAGTAGTGGAGTCTCTGTCCTCACTGTGGTATGTTCTGGTGGACACCTGGCATCTTCTCACATGACTGTTAAATTGCAACAATGGTCAGACTAAGTGCTGCTTGTCTTGCTGTGTCTGTATCATTGTTCTTGATATTTGTTCCATCCATGATCATGTCAACTATTGCAACCAGAGACCTGGGAACAGCATCTTCCTGGCAGCCTTTCTGAAATTATTTGATAGGACCAATGTTTGTGTAAAATATATTCTTGCAATTGTGCAATATCAATTTGTTCTCCCACACCATCCCTCTTAAATACTTCCTTCAAGTGTTTAGCCCACCTTGCCATCTGTTCCTCTCACATAAGATGCTCTCATGTGAGCATACACCTTGTTTATCTTTATACAAAACGTTACTGATTTGTTACCCTCGTCGAAGGAGACGGTATTGGTTTCGCGGGCACCAGCAGTGACCACTATTTTCGTTGTGTCTGTGTGTCTGTCTGTCTGTCTGTTTTTGGTTTGAAGGCGCCAGCAGTGTGGTTCGCGGGCGCCAGCAGTGACCACTATTTCGTTGTGTCTGTATGTCTGTCTGTCTGTCTGTTTGTGACCTCTCCAGGGCATTTGCTCCGTGACGTTTGATGCGATCTTGATGAAACTTGGACACAAGCTAGATATCATGGTCGAGTTGTGTCTTTTTGTATGAGGTCAGATCGACGACAGATCGAGCGAAACTTTACATGTATTACCACCTATTCATCAGGAACAAAAGGTTCACACATATGATGTTATTGGTCACATGGTTTGGCAGCCATATTGATTTACTCGAAAACCAAATAAAAATCTTCTCCAGAACGGCTAGACAGATCGAGGGGAAACTTCACACAAATGTTCCCCAATCCATGGGTGTACAAGTTTGTTAAGGAATAATTGATGCGTCACATGGTTTGGCAGCAATATTGGATTGAAGAAAATATTAAATAATGTTTTTCTGGAACTGCTTAATAATTGATGTGAAACTTCACACTTATGATCTAGTAGTGATGGGGAATACATGTTTTAAATTTCAACTTGATCGGACACATGGTCTGGCACCCAGAATTATTTAATTTTGTTTGATCTGGCTTATTTTTAATTATTTACTTATATATTTTGAATGAGGCTCACTTGGCTGTGCCTGGATGGTTTGAGGGAAGAGGAGTAGCAGCTGAAATGCGAATCCTATCCAGGTTCCTCCTGATGACTTCATCTTGCTTTTTGCTTGTTTGGGTTCCTTCTTATGACTCCAAAGCAGGATTGGCAATTTGGTCTTCCATTTGACCTGAATTGAATTGTTTTAATCCCATTCTAAATTCAATTGAATGATAATAAAAAATACGTCATGGGTCAGGTCAGGTGTCCGATCAAAGCGGGGTTGCATCAAAGCGGGATGTCTTGATACCCGGTCATCACTGGCAGCAGTTATAAAGTGGCAGTTCTAATTATCTCAATAATTATGTAACACACCAGTACACAAACGCCACACAAAATACACCACAAAAAACTACACAACACGACACAAAACAATTCCTGGCAAGGGTCTGCAATCTCTGATTGCTCTTTTTCTTGTTAACCTTCGCCATCGAAGATGGATGGAGGTTACTGTTTTCACCCCTTTCTGTTTGTTTGTTTGTTTGTTTGTTGTGAACAGTATTACGGAAAAACTCCTCGATGGATTTCGACGAAACTTGGTGGGGGGGTTAGGTCTGGTCCAAGGATCATGCCATTAGATTTTGGACTTGTTCCAAATCCAATATGGCCGCTATGGCGCCAATTTGAAAAAATATTTGAATTTTTTTTTTTTGCCATTTCTACATGTTATAAGTGATTTCCAACAAAAAAACATGCCAAAATTATAATGCGGCTGATTTTGGAACCAGGTGGATATACCCACGTAAAATCAATTTCTGTGTCAAGGAATCTAGTTATGATGAATATTGGGTATGTAAAAGTAAAGTAAAAGGGAAAGTTGCAAACTATAACTCTGTGAGCACTGTTGACGTCAAATTGAATGAATAGGATATCAGGTTCACTTGAGTGACCTAGCAGTATTGGCGGCGGAGGTTTTGCACTCTACCGAGTGCTCCCCCTCTAGTTTTTCATGTTATATCTGGATGTGGGAATTTATGGATGACTTATTAGCCTGGAATGCTTCCCAAAGGAATATCGAAAACGATTGTAATGTGCTGTATGTCATTCAGTTAGCAGGTCAGTGAATGAGTCCAACGCTGGTTCTCAGATATACTCTAATCTATATACCCTGTAAACATTGTTCAATGCTTCTTTTCTTGTTACCCTCGCCAAAGAGGGTATTGCATTTGGTCCGTTTGTCTGCACAGAATGTGCTGACGTGGACCCAATCGCCACCTAGTGGAAGCCAGTGGTATACATTCTATTTTTTCAACTGAGTATGTCTATAAAGTATGTACAATTAGAATGTGTACATCTGTAAAGGATGTCCAATTGGAATGTGTACATCTGTAAAGTATATACAATTAGAATGTGAATATATCTATGAAGGATGTACAATTAGAATGTGAGTATATCTATGAAGGATGTTACAATTAGAATGTGAGCATGTCTTCAAAAGTATGTACAATTAGACTGTGAGTGCATCTATAAAGTATGTACAATTAGACTGTGAGTGCATCTATAAAGGATGTACAATTAGAATGTGAGTATATCGATAAAGGATGTCCAATTAGAATGTGTGCATCTGTAAAGTATGTACAATAGAATGTGATACATCTATGAAGGATGTACAATTAGAATGTGAGTATGTCTTTCAAGTTATGTACAATTAGAATGTGAGTATGTCTTCAAAGTATGTACAATTAGAATGTGAGTAATCGATTAAGGATGTCCAATTAGAATGTGAGTATGTCTTCAAAGTATGTACAATTAGAATGTGAGTATGTCTTCAAGTATGTACAATTAAATGTGAGTATATCGATAAAGGATGTCCAATTAGAATGTGTGCATCTGTAAAGTAATGTACAATTAGAATGTGAGTACATCTATGAAGGATGTACAATTAGAATGTGAGTATATCTATAAAGGATGTCCAATTTAGAATTGTGTGCATCTGTAAAGTATGTACAATTAGAATGTGAGTACATCTATGAAGGATGTACAATTAGAATGTGAGTATGTCTTCAAAGTATGTACAATTAGAATGTGAGTATGTCTTCAAAGTATGTACAATTAGAATGTGAGTATATCGATAAAGGATGTCCAATTAGAATGTGTGCATCTGTAAAGTATGTACAATATAGAATGTGAGTACATCTATGAAGGATGTACAATTAGAATGTGAGTATGTCTTCAAAGTATGTACAATTAGAATGTGAGTACATCTATGAAGGATGTACAATTAGAATGTGAGTATGTCTTCAAAGTATGTACAATTAGAATGTGAGTATGTCTTCAAAGTATGTACAATTAGAATGTGAGTATATCGTATAAAGGATGTCCAATTAGAATGTGTGCATCTGTAAAGTATGTACAATTAGAATGTGAGTACATCTATGAAGGATGTACAATTAGAATGTGAGTAATGTCTTCAAAGTATGTACAATTAGAATGTGAGTATGTCTTCAAAGTATGTACAATTAGAAATGTGAGTACATCTATGAAGGATGTACAATTAGAATGTGATATGTCTTCAAAGTATGTACATTAGAATGTGAGTATGTCTTCAAGTATGTACAATTAGAATGTGAGTGCCATCTATAAGGATGGTACAATTAGAATGTGAGTACATCTATGAAGGATGTGCAATTAGAATGTGAGTATTCTTAAAGTAGTGTACAATTAGAATGTTGAGATATCTATAAAGGATGTTACAATTAGAATGTGAGTATGTCTTCAAAGTATGTACAATTAGACTGTGAATGCATCTATAAAGAGTACAATTAGACTGTGAATTGCATCTATAAGTATGTACAATTAGACTGTGGGTG
>CM068954.1:52990849-53004431 GCA_035128595.1 Eptatretus atami | reverse complement strand
TACATCTACAAAGTATGTATAATTAGAATGTGGGTATATCTATAAAGTATGTACAATTAGAATGTGAGTATGTCTACAAAGTACATTAGTACAGTATATATAATTAGAATGTAAGTACGTCTATAAAGTATGTACAATTAGAATATGAGTATGTCTACAAAGTATGGACAATTAGAATGTGAGTAACGTGAAAAGTATAATATATAGAATAGAATACGTCTAACAAAGTACAGTATATATAATTAGAATGTAAGTACATCTACAAAGTATGTACATTGTACAATTAGAATGTGAGTTGCTACAAAGTATGTACAATTAGAATGTGAGTAGCGTCACAAAGTATGTACAGTTGAATGTGAGATGTCTATACAAAGTATGGCAATTAGAATGTGAGTACGTCGACAAAGTATATATAATTAGAATATGAGTACTCAAAAAAAAACACACAAAACTAGTCTGGGCGAGGGTATGCAATCTTTGTCGTTCTAGTTTATGTTCCACTTGTTGCAGTAAGCTTCAAAGTATTGGATCGAATTAATCTTGGACTCAACTATAAAAATGGAAATGGTGAAAAAAATAGAACTAGGATTTGCAAATACTTTTCTGTGACATTTTTCATTGGAACAAATGGATTGCATCTTTTGCAGAACTTAAAATATTTGAAAGTTATCCTAAATGTCAACTTAAATCGAATGACTGCAAAACTATCCATGGTTCCATGGTAAACAAAGTCAAGAACCCTTCATCATCACAGTAGTTTTTATAAACATTTATCCAGATATTCCAAAGTTATAGATCAACCAGCGAAAAGTTTGTTGACAAAGTAAGGCAGGAAAAGAGGGAGAGAATCGTGAAATCCATGGCTCTGCTTGCTGGAAGGAAATGTTACTGGAAAATATGCTGGAAAATCTTTGAAAATTTGTTTGTTGTTTTATGTGGACAAAGTCTAGGCTCACAGAAGAGCAAAGAGACAGAGTGTGAAAAGGCAATGCACTGACAGTTTGGCAGCAGGTGGACACTTCAAACTAAGGAATGAGGTGAGAGGAAGGGAGGAAACATGCAAGTCGGGAGGTTGTTAGGTAGTATCAATGGGGGTACAAAAGATTGTGGGTATGGATGGAGTATAGCATAAGACTGTGGACCACCAACTTGGAGACCAAGAGGGAAGAGTGGGATTCCTTGATACCCAGTCCCCAGATTCCTTAATAATACCTAAGCGACATAATAATACCCAAATTCCTTGTTAATACCTTAATACACAATAGTTCCACAAACGGGAGAAAAGAGTGGTAAACCTTGCACTCCCATGACTTAAACCATGCACTCCCGTGTCTAAAATACCATGTCCTATTCCATGCACTCCCTTGTCTTATACCGTGCCCTCCTTTGTCTTATTCTTATACCATGCACTGTGTCACAAATATGAATGTCTGTTGTTATATTTCTGTAATCGCCTCAATTTTCCACAATTATTCTTTTCTAACCAGCTCAAACTTTCACTTCACAAGCTCCCTGCTTCACCACCCCACTCAGACATTGTATCCCTTCCTTCATTTATTTCATGAGAACTTCGATCCATTTCTTCCTTCCACTTGACGACAATTGGTAATCCTTGCAGCATTTATTTTAACAGCGAAGTTTAAACACTTCACTTTTTGAGACTAAATAAATACAAGATAAACATGTAGATCTCCAAAATAACTTGCAATTGGCCTACTGTTATAATGAAATTAATTTAGGTAGAGATTGAAGTTGCGCAGCAGTGTTTGGTTCGTGTGGGCGCCAAGCAGTGACCACTTATTTTGTTCTGTGTGTCTGTTGTGTTGTCTGTCTGTCTGTTTGTGGATCTCTCTCTTCAGGGCAATTTCTCCGTGACGTTTGATGCATTCTTTTTGATATGAACTTGGACACAATGCTAGATATCGATGGTCGATTGTTGTCTTTTATGTATGTAGTCGCATGACGATCCTAGATTCGATGGCGAATACTTTATCATGTATTACCACTCTATTCATCAGGAACAAAAGGTCACTTACTAGTAGATGTTAATTGGTCCATGGTTTGCAGCCATATGATTACTCGAAACAATAAAATCTTCTCCAGAACGCTAGACAGATCGAGGGGAAACTTCACCACAAATGTTCCCCAATCCATGGGTGCTACAAGTTTGTTAAGGAATATTGATGCGTCCACTGGTTTGGCAGCAAAATATTGGATTGAGAAGAAAAATTAAATAATGTTTTTTTCTGGAACGCTTAATAAATTGATGTGAAACCTTCACAGCTTATATCTAGTAGTGATGGTGAAACATGTTTTAAATTTCAACTTGAATCGGACACATGGTCTGGCACCCCAGATATTATTTAATTTTGTTTGATCTGGCTTATTTAATTATTTACTTGTATATTTTGAATGAGGGCTCACTTGGCTGTGCTGGATGGGTTTGAGGGAAGAGGAGTAGCAGCTGAAATGCGAATCCTATCCAGGTTTCCCTGATGACTTCATCTTATGCTTTTTTGCTGTTTGGGTTCCTTCTTATACTCCAAGCAGGATTGTCATTTGGGTCTTGCATTTGTGACCTGAATTGAATTGTTTAATCCCATTCTAAATTCAATTGATGATAATAAAATAGTATGGTCAGGGTCAGGTGTCCCGATCAAAGCGGGGTTGCTCAACAGGGCGGGGATGTCTTAGATACCCGGTCATCATGCCAGCAGTTAAAAGTTGGAGTTTCTATTATTCTCATAATTATGTAACACACCAGTACAACAAACGCCACAACAAATACACCACAAAAAACATAACAACACGAACAACAAAACAATTCGGCAAGGTCTGCAATCTCTGATTGCTCTTTTTCTTGTTAACCTTCGCTCGAAGATGGATGGAGGTTACTGTTTTCACCCCTCTCTGTTTGTTTTGTTTGTTTGTTTGTGAACAGTATTACGGAAAACTCCTCGATGGATTTCGAACGAACTTGGGTGGGGGGTAGGTCTGGTCCGCAAGGAATCATGCCATTAGGATTTTGGACTTGTCCAAAATCCAATATGGCCGCTATGAGCGGCCATTTGAAAAAATATTTGAATTTTTTTTTTTTGCATTTCTACATGTTTTAAGTGGAATTTTCGCAACCCCCCCCCCCCCCCCAAAAAAAAAAAATTGTTAGAGAAAAAAAAAATTTGGCAACTTTTTTTTTTCAACAAAATTTTTCGATTTCCTTTTTTGCATTTCTACATGTATATAAGTGATTTCCAACAAAAAAACATGCAAAAATATAATTCGGCTGATTTGGACTTCAGGTGGATATCACCCCACGTAAATCAATTTTGTCTCAAGGGATCTAGTTGTATGACGATGAATTGAGTAATGTAAGAAAGTTAAAGTAAAAGGGAAAGTTGCAAACTATAACTCTGTGAGCACTTTGACCGTCAAATTGATGAATTAGGATATCAGGTCACTTGAGTGACGCTAGCAGTATTGGCGGCGAGGTATTTTGCAAATCTCGTACCGAGTGCTCCACCTCTAGTTTTTTCATGTTATAACTCGGGATGTGGCGAATTTATTGGATGACTTACTAGGCCCGGAATGCACTCCAGGAATATCGAAACGATTGTAATGTGCTGTATGTTCATTCCAATTAGCAGGTCAGTGAATGAGTCCACGCTGGTTCTCAGATATACTCTAATCTATTATACCGCTGTAAAAAACATTGTTCATGCTTCTTTTCTTGTTACCGCTCGGCCAAGGAGAGGGATATTGCATTATGGGTCGTGTTGTCTGCACAGAATGTCTGAACGTTGGACCCCAATCGCCACCGGTGTAGTGGAAGCCAGTGGTATACATTTCTATTTGTTTCAACTGAGTATGTCTATCAAAGTAATGTCGAATTAGAATGTGTACATCTGTAAGAGGCATGTCAATCTGGAATGTGGACATCTGTAAGTATATCACAATAGAATGTGAATATATTCAATGAAGGATGTAACAATTAGAAATGTGAGTATATCTATGAAGGATGTACAATTAGAATGGTGAAGTAATGTCTTCAAAGTAATGTACAATTAGCTGTGAGTGCATCTATAAAGGAATGTAGCAATTAGAATGTGATAACATCTATAAAGATGTACAATTAGAAACTGTGAGTTAAATCGATAAAGGATGTACAATTAGAATGTGAGTACATCTATAAAGTATGTACAATTAGAATGTGAGGTACATTATAAAGGATGTTAACAATTAGGAATGTGAGTAATCTTAAAGGATGTACAATTAGACTGAGTACATCTATAAAGGATGTACAATTAGAATGTGAGTATATCGATAAGGATGTACTAATTAGAAATGTGAGTACATATATAAAGGATGTACAATTAGACTGTGGAGACATCATAAAGGATGTACAATTAGAATGTTTGGTATATCGATAAAGGATGTCCAATAGAAATGTGAGTACATCTATAAAGGATGTCATAGAAGGTGAGTAATAATCGATAAAGATGTACAATTAAAGAATGTGAGTACACTCTATAAGTATGTACAATTAGAATGTGAGTATTCTATATAAGTATGTACATTAGAATGTGAGTACATCTATAAAGGATGTACAATTAAGAATGTGAGTATATCGATAAAGGATGTCGCAATTCAGAAGTGAGTACATCTATAAGGATGTACAATTAGAATGTGAGTATATCGAATAAAGGATGTACCAATAGAATGTGAGTACATTATAAGTATGTACATTAGAATGTGAGGTACATCTGTAAAGTTATGTACAATTAGAATGGTGAGTACATCTATAAAGGATGTACAATAGAATGTGAGTATACGATAAAGGATGTAACATTAGAATGTGAGTACATTCTATAAGTATGTACAATTATGAAATGTGAGTACATCTAAAAGGATGTACAATTAGAATGTAGATACATGCTATAAAGATGTCAAGAGACTGTAGTTACATCTATAAAGGATGTACAATTAGAATGTGAGTATATCGATAAAGATGTACAATTAAAATGTGAGTAGCATGCTGATAAAGGATGTACAATGTAGACTGTGAGTACATATATAAAGGAGTACAATTGAATGTGAGTATATCGATAAAAGGATGTCCAATTAGAATGTGAGTACATCTATAAAGGATGTACAATTAGAATGTGAGTACATCTATAAAGGATGTACAATTAGCACTGTGAGTCATCTAAATAAAGGATGTACAATAGAATGTGAGTACATCTATAAAGGATGTACAAGGAAGGACATCCTATAAAGGATGTACAATTACGAATGTGAGTATATCGATAAAGGATGTCCAATTAGAATGTGTGCATCTGTAAAGTATTTATCAATAGAATGTGAGTAATCTTAAAAGGATGTTAACACATTAGAATGTGAGTACATCTATAAAGGATGTTTACAATTAAGACTGTGAGTGCATCTATAAAAGGATGTACAATTAGAATGTGAGTATATCGATAAAGGATGTACAATTAAGAATGTGAAGTACATTATAAAGATGTACACTTAGAATGTGAGTACATCTATAAGGATGTACAAATTAGAATGGTGAGTACATCTATAAAGGATGTACAATTAGCGACTGTGAGTACATCTATAAAGGATGTACAATTAGAATGTGAGTATATCGATAAGGGGATGTACAATTAAATGTGAGTACATCTATAAAGGATGTACAATTAGACTGTGAGTACACTATAAAGGATGTACAATTAGAATGGTGAGTATAATCGATAAAGGATGGTCCAATTAGAATGTGAGTACATCTATAAAGGATTGTACAAATTAAGAATGTGAGTCATCTATAAGGATGTACATTAGACTGTGAGTACATCTATAAAGATGTCAAGTTAGAGTGAGTACATCTATAAAGGATAGTACAATTAGACTGTGAGACCATCTATAAAGGATGTACAATTAGAATGTGAAGTATATCGATAAAGGAATGTCCAATTAGAATGTGTGCATCTGTAAAGTATGTACAATTAAAGAATGTGAGCTACATTCTATAAAGTAGTGTACAAGTTAAGAAATGTGAGTATATCTATAAAGGATGTACAATTAGAATGTGAGTACATCTATAAAGGATGTACAATTAGAATGTGAGTATATCTGATAAAGATGTACCATTATTAAGAATGTGAGTACATCTATAAAGTATGTACAATTAGAATGTGAGTATATCTATAAAGGATGTACAATTAGAATGTGAGTACATCTATAAAGGATGTAAATTAGAAATGTGAGTATAATCGATAAAGAAGGATGTCCCAATTTAGAATGTGCATCTGTAAAGTATGTACAATTAAGAACTGTGAGTACATCTATAAAGTATGTACAATTAGACTGTGAGTGTAACATCTATAAAGGATGTACAATTACGAAAATGTTGAGTACATCGATAAAGGATGTTACAATTAAGAATGTGAGTACATCGATAAAGTATGTATCAATTAAGAATGTGAGTACATCATAAAAGATGTTACAATTAGAATGTGAGTACATGTTTAAAGTACTCGCTACAATTAGAATGTGGTAGCATAT
Source organism: Eptatretus atami (assembly GCA_035128595.1). Lineage (NCBI taxonomy): Eukaryota > Metazoa > Chordata > Myxini > Myxiniformes > Myxinidae > Eptatretus > Eptatretus atami. The sequence goes on along the minus strand of CM068954.1, from coordinate 52,997,867 downwards.
TATAACAGATGGTAACATTAGATGTGCATACGATCTGATAAACAGATGTACAACTTAGATGCTGCCGTACGTGTTTAGGTATGCATTAATACCTACCACTATAGGATGTACATTAGAATTGTGAGTACGTTCAAACAGAGTACAATTAGAATGTAGACGTAATGTCCTATAAAGTATGTACAATTAGATCTGTATAAAGTAGTGCATCTAAAGACGTATGTTTACAAGTTAGAATGTGAGTAATGCGATAAAGTATGTACAATTAGGATGTGAGTTGCATCTATAAAGATATACAATTAAATGTGAGTACATGTATAAAGATGTCACAATAGAATGTTGAGTATGTCTTCAAAGTATGTACAATTAGGACTAGTTGAGTGCATCTATAAAAGGAGTACAATTAGAATTGAGTACATCTAATAAAGGATGTTACAACTTAGAATGTGAGTACATCTATAAAGAGGTACAATTAGCACTGTGAGCCACTCTAAGATGTACAATTAGAATGTGAGTACATCTATAAGGACTGCTACAATAGAATGTGAGTATATCGAAAAGGATGTACAATTAGAATGTGCGACATCTATGAAGGATGTCACTTAGAATGTGAGTATGTTCTTCAAAAGTACTGGGTACATTAGAATGTGAGTATGGTCTTCAAAGTAGTACAATTAGAAATGTAGTATATCGGTAAAGGGATGTACAATTAGACCTGTGAGTACATCCTATAAAGGAATGTTACAATTAGAAATGTGATACATCTATAAGGATGTACAATTAGATGTGAGTATATCTATATAAAGGATGTACAATATAGAATGTGAAGTACATCTCATAACTAGTATGGTACCAATTAGAATTGTGAGTACATCCTATAAAGGGATGTACAATTAGAATGTGAGTATATTCTATAAAGGATTGTTACACTTAAGCAATGTGAGTACATCTATAAGTATGTACAATTAGAATGTGAGTTATATCTTACTTAAAGTGATGTACAATTAGAATGTGATACATCACTCATAAGGATGTACTATTAGAATGTGAGTATATCGCATAAGGAGTCCAATCTAGAATGTGTGCATCTGTAAAGTAATGTACAATTAAGAATGTGCAGTACATCTATAAAAGTACTGTTACATATACGACTGTGCACGTGCATCTTATAAAGGATGTACGAATAAGAATGTGAGTACAATCGATAAGGATGTACAGATTAGAAGGTTGAAGTACATCGATAAAGTATGTACAATTAGAATGTGAGTACATCGATAAAGTATTGTACAATTAGAATGTGTGCATCTATAAAGGATGTCAATTAGCAATGTGGAGTACATCGATAAAGTATGTACAATAGACATGTGATGCATCTATAAACGGTATGGTTACAATAGAATTGAGTACTATCTATGAGGACATGTAAATTAGAATGTGCGTAATGTCTTCAAAGTATGTACAATTAGACTGTGGAGTGCATCTATAAAAGATGTACAATTAGAATGTGCAGATACATCTTAAAGGATGTACCAATTAGAATGTCGTAGTACATCTACTAAAGGATGTACAATTAGACTGTGAGTGCATCCTAATAAAGGATGTACAATTAGAATGTGAGTCATCTATAAAGGATGTACAATTAGAATGTGAGTATTCGATAAAGATGTACAATAGAATGTGAGTAATCTATGAAGGATGTACCTTAGAATGGAGTACTGTCTTCAAAGTATGTACAATTAGAATGTGAGTATGTCTTCAAATATTGTACAATTAGAATGTGAGTACATTATGAAGGATGTGCAATTAGAATGTGAGTATGTCTTCAAATGATGTGTACAATTAGAATGTGAGTGCATCTATAAGTATGTACAATTTGAATGTGAGTGCATCTATAAAGGATGTACAATTAGAATGAGAAGTACAGTATATCTATAAAGGATGTCCATTAGAATGTGTACATCTGTAAAGTATGTACAATTAGAATGTAGTATATCTATAAAGGATGTACAATTAGAATGTGAGTATCTATAAAGGATGTCAATTAGAATGTGGAGTATATTATAAAGGATGTACAATAAGAATGTGTACACTTGTAAAGTATGTACAATTAGAATGTGAGTATATCTATAAGGATGTCCAATTAGAATGGTGTACATCTGTAAAGTATGTCACAATTAGAATGTGAGTATATTCTATAAAGGATGTCAATTAGAATGTGTACATCTGTAAAGTATGTACAATTAGAATGTGAGTATATCTATAAAGGATGTACAATTAGAATGTGAGTACATCTATGAGGATGTACAATTAGAATGTGATGATTCTTCAAAGTATGTTACAATTAGACGTGAATGCATCTATAAAGTATGTAGAATTAGACTGTGAATGCATCTATAAAGTATGTAACAATTAGACTGTGAGTGCATCTATAAAGTATGTAACAATTGGACTGTGAGTATATCGATAAAGCATGTACAATTAGAATGTGAGTACGTCTCTAAAGTACAGTATATACCAATTAGAATATGAGTGCATCCATAAAGTATATACAGTTAGAATGGTGAGTGTCTACAAGGTATGTACACATTAAGAATGTAAGTACATCTATAAAGTATGTACAATTAGAATGTGAGTGTCTAAAAGGTATGTACACATAGAATGTGAGGTACAATCTATAAAGTATGTACAATTAGAATGTGAGTACGTCTCCCAAAGTACAGTATATACAATTAGAATATGAGTGCATCCATAACGTATATACAGTTTAATGTTGAGTGTCTACAGGTAATGTACATATTAGAATGTAATACATCTATAAAGTATGTACAATTAGAATGTGAGTGTCTACAAGTATGTACAATTAGAATGTGGGTATATCTACAAAGTATGTACAATTGAATGTAAGTACATCTATAAAGTATGTACAATTAGATGTGAGTACACTACAAAGTATGTATAATTAGAATGTGGGTATATCTATAAGTATGTACAATTAGAATGTTAGTATATCTTATAAAGGAGTACAATTAGAATGTGGAGTATATCTATAAAGGATGTCAATCTAGAATGTGAGTACTATCTATAACAGGATGTACAATTAGAATGTGAGTATATCTATAAAGGATGTCCAATTAGAATGTGTACATCTTTAAAGTATCGTACACATAGAATGTGAGTACATCTATGAAGGATGTACAATTCAGAATGTGTACATCTGTAAAGTTATGTACAATTAGAAGTTGAGAAATCTATGAAGGATGTACAATTAGATGTGTATATCTATAAAGTATGTACATTAGAATGTTAGTTATATCTATAAAGGATGCACAATTAGAATGTGAGTATATCTATAAAGGATGTCCAATTAGAATGTGAGTATATCTATGAGGGATGTACAATTAGAATGTGATATATCTATAAAGGATGTCCAATTAGAATGTGATATATCTTATAAGGAGTCCAACTTAGAATGTGTATATCTATGAAGGATGTACAATTAGAATGTGCGTATAATCTATAAAGGATGTCCAATCAGAATGTGTACATCTGTAAAGTATGTACAATTAGAAGTGAGTACATCTATAAAGGATCATTAGAATGTTTACCTGTAAAGTATGTACATTAGAATGTGAGTACATCTAATGAAGATTACAATTAGAATGTGAGTATGTCTTCAAAGTATGTACAATTAGTGTGTGAATGCATCTATAAAGTATGTACAATTAGACTGTGAATGCATCTATAAAGTATGTACAATTAGGACTGTGAGTTGCATCTATTAAAGTATGTACCATTGGACTGTGAGATTATATCGATAAAGCATGTACAATTAGAATGTAGGTACGTCTCCAAAGTAAGTATATACAATTAGAATAATGAGTGCATCCATAAAGTATATAAGTTAGAATGTGAGTGTCTACAAAGGTATGTACAATTAGAATGTAAAGTACATCTATAAAGTATGTACAATTGAATGTGCAGTGTCTACAAAGTATGTACAATTAGAATGTGGGTATATCTACAAAGTAATGTACAGATTAGACAATGTGAGTACATCTACAAGTATGTATAATTTAGAAATGTGGGTATATCTATAAAGTATGTACAATTTAGAATGTGAGTACGTCTCCAAAGTACAGTCAATACACATTAGAGATATGAGGCATTACCATAAAGTATATATCAGTTAGAATGTGAGTGTCTACAAAGGTATGTACAATAGAATGAAGTAATCTATAAAAGTATGTACAATTAGAATGTGAGTGTCTACAAAGTATGTACAATTAGAAATGTGGGTATATCTACAAAGTATGATACAATTAGAATGTGAGTACATCTACAAAGTATGTACAATTAGAAATGAGTATGTCTACAAAGTATGGCAAATTAGAATGGTGAGTATGTCTACAAAGTACGTATATATAATTTAGAACTGTAAGTACTCATAAAGTATGTACAATTAGAATATGAGTATGTCTACCAAAGTATGGACAATTAGAATGTGAGTGTCTACAAAGTATGGACAATTAGAATGTGAGTACGTCGACAAAGTTATATATAATTAGAATATGAATACGTCTACAAAGTACAGTATATATAATTTAGAACGTAAGTACGTCTACAAAGTACATTTTCATTAGAATGTGAGTGTCTACAAAGTATGTACATATTAGAATGTGAGTATGTCTACAAAGTACAGTATATATAATTAGATGTAAGTACGTCCATAAAGTATGTACAATTAGAATATGAGTATGTCTACAAAGTATGGACAATTAGAATGTGAGTGTCTACAAAGTATGTACAATTAGAATGTGAGTACGTCGACAAGTATATATAATTAGATATTGAATAGTCTACAAAGTACAGTATATATAATTAGAATGTAAGTAACGTCTACAAGAGTATGTACATTGTACAATTAGAATGTGAGTGTCTACAAAGTATGTACATAGATGTGAGTACGTCTAAAAGTATGTACAGTTTAGAATGTGAGGCTTACAAAGTATGGACAATTAGAATGTGAGTACGTCGACAAAGAAATATAATTAGAAATATGAGTACATCAAAAAAAACAAACAAACTAGTCTGGGCGAGGGTACTGCAATCTTTGCTCGTTCTAGTTTATGTTCCACTCGTTGCCAGTAAGCTTCAAAGTATTGGATCAATAATTCTTATTCAACTATAAAAATGGAAATGGTGAAAAAATAGAACTGGATTGCAAATCTTCTGTGACATTTTTCATTGGAACATGGATTGCACTTTTGTCAGAACTTAAATATTTGAAAGTTTATCCTAAATGTCAACTTAAATCGAATGACTGCAAAACATCCATGGTTCCATGGTAAACAAAGTCAAGAACCCTTCATCATCACAGTAGTTTTTATAAAACATTTATCCAGATATTCAAAGTTATAGATCAAACCAGCGAAAAGTTTGTTGAACAAGTAAGGCAGGAAAAGAGGGAAGAATCGTGAAATCCATGGCTCTGCTTGCTGGAAGGAAAATGTTACTGGAAAATATGCTGGAAAATCTTTGAAAAATTTGTTTGTGTTTTATGTGGACAAAGTCTAGGCCAAGAAGAGCAAAGAGACAGAGTGTGAAAAGCAATGCACTGACAGTTTGGCAGCAGGTGGACACTTCAAACTAAGGAATGAGGTGAGAGGAAGGGAGGAAACATGCAAGTCGGGAGGTTGAGTTAGGTAGTATCAATGGGGTACAAAAGATTGTGGTATGGATGGAGTATAGCATTAAGACTGTGGACCACCAACTTGGAGACAAGAGGAAGAGTGGGATTCCTTGATACCAGTCCCCAGATTCCTTAATAATACCTAAGGCGACATAATAATACCCAAATTCCTTGTTAATACCTTAATCAACAATAGTTCCACAAAGGGAGAAAAGAGTGGTAAACCTTGCACTCCATGACTTAAACCATGCACTCCCGTGTCTAAAATACCATGTCCTATTCCATGCACTCCCTTGTTCTTATACCGTGCCCTCCTTTTGTCTTATTCTTATACCATGCACTGTGTCACAAATATGAATGTCCTGTTCTTATTTTTCTGTAATCGCCTCAATTTTCCACAATTATTCTTTTCTAACAGCTCAAACTTTCACTTCACAAGCCCCTGCTTCACCACCCCACTCAGACATTGTATCCCTTCCTTCATTATTTCATGAGAACTTCGATCCCTTTCTTCCTTCCACTTGACGACAATTGGTAATCCTTGCAGCATTTATTTTAACAACGAAGTTTAAACACTTCACTTTTTGAGACTAAATAAATACAAGATAAACCATGTAGATCTCCAAATAACTTGCAATTGGCCTACTGTTATAATGAAATTAATTCGAGGATTGTACAAAACGTTCATGAATAAGGTTAATATTTCTCCAAGATACAACACCCGTTATTGTGTGTGTGTGTGTGTGTGTGTGTGTGTGTGTGTGTGTGTGTGTGTGTGTGTGTGTGTGGTGTGTGTGTGAGTGTCTTTGCCAGAAATATTGACACCTTGCACTTTTTTCAATAATGCACCATTTCTTCCAGAAATTGTTGAAATTAGAAATCTTTTGATTCCACAAATGTATTTTCTTTGGTTTTGTGGAGCAAAACAAAAAAAAGCTGAAAAAATTACTAAGTCTTAGCTTATTCCACACAGAAATCCTAAAAGGCCCGGACAATATTATTAGCAGCTTTTAGAGTTGTTAAAATAATGAGATTTCAAACAGGTGATTCTCCTTTACTTTGAATTGAACTCACCTGTGGTGAGTTTCAGGTGCCTGCATATAAAAATCACTCATTCAACCAGTTTGAATAGAGAAAAGGAGTCATTCTGCTGTTTTGTGTCACTGTACTGACTGCAATGAGCATGGAAAAGAAAAAAAAACAAGAGAATTGTTGAGGAGGGCAGACACAAGATTGTAGCAAGCATAGTCAAGGCTACAAAGTCCATCTCCAGAACCTTGATGTTCCTGTGTCCACAGTATGCAATGTTATCAAGGAAGTTTAAGGCACATC
>CM068954.1:52953982-52966686 GCA_035128595.1 Eptatretus atami | reverse complement strand
AGAGAGGAGAGATCGAAGTATGATGGCTCCGTGCGTGAGAAGGTGGTCCCGCGTGACATCGTCAACGAAGCCACATAGCTAATGAACATGGATCAACTGGGCCAAGGACAATATTGTTCTGTTTTTTCTTCCCACCGCCACCACTTGTTCCCCCCCCATATCTTACAACTCTGGATGTCGGATGGTTTTGGGGGCCCAGTTCCGGCTGAAGTCTAAATCCAGGGGAATGGTTTGTTCTTTTTGCACAGCGGGCCAATCGACAACTTGCCTGCTCGTTTTGGCGCAGTTGCTCAGGGCCGCAGTGAAGCATCGACTCGCATGACCAGAAACCGTACCAATGATGGATGGGATGAGCGGGATGTAGGTGATTCGTGCCCCATCTGCGCTGAAAATAAATGCAGATGAGGCACAACCAGGCGGAGTAGCACGCTGCAGTGGAAATATAGGGTTTGTTCGTTGCTCGTGGTATATATCCGAACCAACAAGGAGAGGCCTTGAGAGATCCTCCTCTACGCCATATATACACTGCAGGAGAAGGGTTGCACACTAATTTCCATTCACCGGGATGCTGGGCCTCTGTCTGTGACCAAGAGAGAGAAAACAAATAACGGGTGACCACGAGTGGGCAAAGATTCGCGATTCGCGACGACCACTACTCGAGTTGTTGTCACAGTTTTGCCCCACACGCCGAGAAGGTCTGAGTCCTGCCAACCCCATAGTTGGGACGTGCACTCTCCCTGGAGGCTCCTTTGAGGCTGAACGCTCCATTTTCTTGCCTGCGGTGCCTGAAGACCCGCCAAGCTCGGAAGACCACACGAGTGGACAGGTCCGAGGCAGGCTCTGGTCTTCAGCTCAGCCTTTTCCCTCAGAGCTGGAGGCCTCAATAAAAGGCTGTGGCCACCGGTTTTGGGGTGTAACGTGTGTGTGTGTGTTTGGTGGCGCCAGTCTATAAGTAAAACTGCATAAGTGCTTGTACATAAATTGTATTCCTTTAATAAATTCGGTTTAAACTCTGCCTCGTTGCGTGCTCCCCTGTCCATTATAAAAATAAATACATTTGTTAAATGTATCAGTTCATTGCTGTGTTTCCCTCATTGGCTTAGAGGTGAACACGGTGGTTGGTGAATTTATAAAGCTGGTTGCGCTGTAAATGATACATTCGGTACCGACGGAACTTTGGCAAACACGTCACTCGGTTGCGCGCAGGGTGGCACGCTAAACGCTCGACTCGTACGAGGGCCGTAGAGGGTGTGAGTACTCGGTAATCGCAGTGGAGCTCTAAGGTATTCTTGAAGTTGGCAAATAACCTGTACCAGTGGTGGAATTATTGAGACCTCAGGTCGGTAAAGGCAGTGTTTCTCAACCTTTGGAGCCGCGAGACCCTACCAAAAATTTAAGTTGGGTTCGCAACCCCCTCCCGATACTATGAACACACTGCAGTGAACGTACAGGAGCGCAATAAATATGCCACAGTGCTGGAGCAATTGGGTCAATGCTAGGTACTGCAGCTGTTTAAAACAAACAGAAACTAAACCTAAACTAAACTGGCTCACAAATTAATTATTTACACTTTGATGTACTAACACAGTAAAAACAGCCAGCCATTCATAAAAAGGCTTCTGTAATTGCAAAGAAGCGGTTGTAGCCTATTTTATGCACGGGAACCAGACCTGGAAGATTGAGCGACCCTCTGCTGCAGAACAAGAGGTTACCTATCAACATGAAGCTACCTAAGAGCGTACACAACCTTGCACTACTGACCAAAAATATCCAAACAAAAAACAAAACAAAAACTAATCAATTGGCTTTAAGTTACAGTTTTAAATTTTATTCCAAGGATCCGACAGCGACAACTCATTGTGAAGGAGGCAACAGGACTGCTTTCCAAAAGCTTGATGGAATAGGCTATTATATTCATTCTCATATAGCTAGGCCTGCAAAACAACCTTTTAACAAGTGCAAATCTTTCAGTGTCCTCAGGCTTATTATTTCAGTTATTCACTAGTTCTTATAACAGCCTTATGCTGTTGTAGGCTTGTAGCCTAATTATAATTCATCTCAATTTTGCATTTTCCCTTTATAACACGATTCTGCATGGGTTTTCGTTTCATTTTTTTTCAGATTGAAACACAATAATTAGATAATACATGATCAGCAATAATTGAACACAATAATTCATAATAATACCGACTAAATATTGAACATAATAATTCATATAATAGACTAAAATAATTGAACACAATAATCAGATAATATGATGCACATAATTAGATAATACTGACTCACAATAATTGAACACAATAATTCAGATAATACCAGATCACAATAATTAGAACACATAACACGACAATAATTTTTTTTTTATTCAGTATACATATGTAAAGGCACAGGCTTGTATTGTCAAGATAGTATTCACTTACTGATTTTGTGGGATGGCTTGGCTGTTTCTTTGAACAAAGCAGCCTTAATTCTTGGTTTTAAGTGGAGATGCAACACGAAGATCATCCTCAACTCTAATTGAGCCGTGATCTGTAATTTGGTTCGTGATAAATGTTCAGTGAGGAAGGTCTTCTACAACAAGGTATGTAGATCAAATGGAATAAGTATATCAATTGCAAGCCTTTGATAGTCCTGGTTATCTGCGGCACTGAAGGGACTCAGAATTCCTCGTGTGGATGAGGCAAAAGTTGGTCTTTAATGGTGGCGGTCAGAGAGAGGTCCAAGAGCGCATCCTCAAGCTCCGATGACCAGGTGTCCGGGCAAGATGAAGGTGATGAAAGGCTGGCGTAATCAGTCGTTTTCTCTCTTTTGGGGTGTCATCATTTTGGGAAGGTACCTATTGAAGGGCCAAGCAGGCTTCTGAGGTGAGTAGCAATAAGTCTTTTATTGTTTGGGATGTTATGTCAAAATTTGTCATGAAGTCTCGAGCTCGAGAACATTTTCCACACTGCCTTCTTCGACTCGGCTGCCATCCCGCTCTAAGCTTCTATAGTAAACATGTAACTTGTCAAGAAAAGCGTGTAGGAATCTGGAGTTTGGCTTGGAGAGACAAGTTTAGACTGTTCAGTTTATAAATATTGCTTGCCAGAATATGCAAGGCAGTACCAGAGGGGTCGTCAGGTGGCAGGAGGGGGGAGCCGAATCTGGAGAAACATGCGAACTCCTCAAAGCAGTTTCAAATACAGTCCTGGTTAAAACTTTCCCCGTGATAGCCATCTGACTCATCTGGTGTGAATAATAGTAGAGATTCGTGTTCGATCCATTTCACTGGAAGAGTGTGGCAAAACATTCTGGTATTATCACCGGACGGGATTTGATGAGTTCACCACTTTAAATTGCTGTTTGGAGAACATTGGGGTTGGGGAAAGTTTTTGGGGTGGGCCTTTTCGAGGGTTTTCTGGCGAGGGCTCCTGTGAAATATGCAATGAGTAAGATTGAATGCGCGCCACTCCAAAACTTTAGCTTTCAGTTCCCTTATTATCCCTCTGCATGGCACCAGCTTCATCTGTACACACAGAGATGCAATTTATTTATGATTATGCTATCTAACAACTTAAAATAAGTATTTTTATTATAACTTTCCCCTCCTTCCGTCCCCTCCCCAGCTCTCGTATTTTACTGTCAGTTTTGTTAAAAATGGTCACGACCAGTGCAAGTTCCTTCAAGTGTCGAGCAAAACTAACAATATCGTACATTTTCCCTCCGTAAGCTGTATCTTCCAAAACAGTAACATGTGCATCACTGGAAACATCCGTTGTTTCGTCAATTGGAGGAAAATCTCCATTTTCATCACTGGTCAATAGCTGCTCTTTTTTTGTTGGCATTTAACCCAATGCGGCCTCCGCATTGTGGTCATTAGAAGTGGAATAGTCTCAGTGTGCTGCGCTATTTATTTCACCATGCATGTCTGGTCTTGCAATCGTGCTGGTGCGAAGATCGGCCCTGCCAATAGTATGGGGTTTTGGATTGGCAACCCGGTATGCCACATTCATATGAAGCAACGGCTTTGACAGGGTTGTAGAGTGCTTAACGTAACAGTCGTCTTTGACTCTGTAGTTCTCCTTCCCTTGAAGAAAAAAAATCTAATGGCTTGTAATGTAGAAGGTTGGGTGTTTGGTTGTAAATGTCTGTTCCAATTCACTGGTTTCAAGCTTTCCGTGAGCAAGCACTTCTGACACAGAACAACTGTGGCTATTCACTTCAATTTTTGGCTAGGCATGTGAATCGTACTGCAGAATAGTCATCTGAATATTTCCGATGCTTGTTGGAGGCAAATTGCCGTGGCGGCCTTACGTTTTTTCAGTTGAACTTGCAACAGTTGGCCCACCATCACATGTGTCGTCTTGGTCCACATCTAGAGCTGGCAGACGTTTTTTGACAAGCCCACCGATCCATATTCAGCACCTTGCAGTAGTTAGCTAGCGCTAACATTGACTTTCAGCACGCCGCCACTGTGCTGCGCGCGGCGCACACACACGCAAACGCAGCACGCACACACACACGCACACGCGCACACACGCGTGCAACACCACACAACACACACACACTTCATTTGCTGCTAAAGTCTGTTTCATAATGACTATTCATTATAACATTGGGTATGGGAGATTTAATTGAAAAATCATTTTCAAAATATTTATGAATTTTCGTTATTATATATTTGTTTGTTTATTTGTTTTGCAACCTTCCGGTGACCCCCAAAAAACAATCTTGCGACCCCCAGGTTGAGAACCATTGCATTAGCCGACCAGGTGTTGGCAAAGCTGAAATTGGACTAATCAGAGAAGATGACCTTACTCCGGTCCAATACTTATGGTCCTTTGCAAACCTCAGTTGGCTCATCTTTGCTTCTCATTGATGAAGGGGCTTTTTTCTAAGCCTTGTACGACTTATAGCCTGCCGCCTAGGAGCCTGTAATGAAACGTCTCTCTGCCGTCACTTCACCCCAGCTTCCGTTTGCCATTCTTTTTGAAGGTCACTTGATGTCATCCTACGGTTGTTGGTGAACATTCGAATGAGTTGGCGGTCTCCGGTCAGTGGAAAGTCGTTTTCCGCCCTCTGCAACTTTGTTGTCCTAATGTTGCTGCTTGACTTGTTCTTATGAACCGCCGTCTTTGAAATTTTAAGGATGAAGCAACGTGACACTCACTGTATCCCTCTGCCAGTAAGCCTAGAATTGAACCTTTCTTCTTCTCACTCAAAACTTTTCTCTTTCAACTCTTTTGGCATGGTCAATAGTTATTTTTTTGATTCAATTACTTTTGAGGTACTACGGCACTGTTTTTGCCATCCAGCTGGTCCTATTGCAAGAGGATAGTGATGACCAAGCAGTGGTTTTTATAACTTTCTTGTTAAAATAAGATTCGGTTTCAGGTGATACCTAATAGTTCCTCACTAAGTAGAAATGGGGTGTGCCTGTGTTGGGAATTCAACAGACACTGGAATGGATGGCTGCCATACATGTAGAGAATGCTGATTTAAATTTTTTTTGGAGTGGTCTCTTCTTTTTTTCCAGAGCTGTATATATATACTATATATATACATATACATATATATACACATATACATATACATACATATACATATATACATATACATATATATACACATACATACATATACAGTAGACTAACGCTTAAGTCGGCCAGCGTGTAACTCGTCACTTCGCTAAGTCGGCAGCTTAAAATTCCGAATTATATAATGTTAAATCCTTTGAATAAAGTCTGTAAGTCGTCATTCTCTAAGTCGTCACTTGTCTAAGTCGTCAGATGTTGTCCGTTCCCGCATAATGCACTCAAGTAAATTACCACGCCTCACTAAGTCAACATGGATGCTGCCTCGTGAGAAGCCCGATTTCATGGAATCGTGATGCGTGCTCATTGGTGTACACCACCAGTGATAGGCTATTTATAACTGCGCTGCGTTCAGCTCAGTCAAGCGACACGGAGGTCGCTGGGTCAGTGTGTGGCCGGCTAGGCTGTGAAGCTGGGCATTGAGTACTGGTATTGGGTATTACGCAAGACGGGGTCATAAGCCGGGTCGTCGTGACGACAGTTGTCATTCTTACTTTGGATATGTACACACGTTGATCGCACTGCAGCAGGACGATGGCGACTAAGCGTAAGCTTACAACTAAAACCTACCAAGAAAAATACGACATTATCAAGTTTTGCGAGGAAAAACCCACTGATGAAGAAAACAGCCATACCTGAGAAGTTTGACATCAAACGGCAGACATTGAACGATATCTGTGAAGATATAGGGCAAGATATTTTGGCAAGTGGAGAAGATCGCGAGGCTGGTGGTAAGTGTGAAACGCGTGAAATGTGTGTCTTTGAAGTGTCGATGACAGCGCTCATCATCTGGTTTCAGCAAATGTCGGCTCAGCCAAATATTCGGTTGGACGGTGAAATGTTGCTGCTGAGGCACATAAATTCGCTGCGGACTCGGGCTTAGAGATTGTTTGCGCCTCATCACAACGTACATGTCCAGGCCGCAAGACTTCATACTTCACCCACAAGTCATCATGATGTGTTCGCATACGCGTAAGTCGTCACCGTCAAAGTCTTCACTTTTTTCTCGGTCGCGATGGTGACGACTTACGAGTAGTCTACTGTATATATATATATATATATATATATATATATATATATATATATATATATATATATATATATATATAATACATATATATATATATTATATATATATATATATACATAATACATACATATAATATATACATATACATACACATACATACTATATAACATAAATAATTATATATATATATATACAGTATATATACATACATATATATACATATATACACATATATATACGTACATATATAGCTCTGGAAAAATTTAAGAGACACTGCAAAATTATCAGTTTTTCTGGTTTTACTATTTATAGGTATGTGTTTTGAGTAAAATGAACATTTTTTGTTTTATTCTATAAACTATGACAACATTTCTCCCAATTCCGAATAAAAATATTGTCATTTCGAGCATTTATTTGCAGAAAATGACACTGGTCAAATAACAACAAAGATTCAGTGTTTTCAGACCTCAAATAATACAAACAAAACAAGTTCATATTGATTTTTAAACAACACAATACTAATGTTTTACTTAAGGGGCTGTCACACTTGACGATTTAGCGAACGTATGCCGTTTTTTTACAAATTTGCCGAATACAGCTGGCACACGTCGAATACGTTATTGGTAAGTTTTGTATACGTTAGGAATACCCTGAAAACACTGCCATAAGTCGTTGTACGTGTCTTTAATCGTTGACTTTTGTGCTTGTTCTCTCTTTTTCGAATGCTTAAATTTTACGACGTACTCGGCGTTTGGCTCACACGTTCCGCTACGCCGGCCATAAGGTTTAGGCACGTTATGCGTTCGTTGACACACGATAATTGTATGTTACTCATAAGTCGAAACACGTAGAGGTAACATTCGCGTAACCCGAAACTTATTCTAACCTATGAGTAACGTTTTTGTAAGCACGCTAACACGAACGTTGTTCACACTTCGCAACACGCTACTTGAAAGTTCCTCATACGTCGAAACACATCAAAGTAATGTTTTGGGTACCCGTGACTTTATTTATAACCTATGAATAACGTGCTTGGGAATTATTACGCTCTGCATACGCTGGACTATCGTTGGGCATAGGTTGTGGACGCCTAAAACACGATAAACAATCGTTGGTATAACTTATGTATAAGTTCTCGAGCGTTCTGTGTTTCATTACTAGTACATTATGCATTTGTCAAGTCGTTTTTAATACTTTAAAAAGTAAAAAGAAATATTTCATCGTGGGAATGAGGAAAAAAAAATTAGCCGAAAAGAACATCGAACAATGGTGCAAAGTAGTCTCCTATTCGTGGACGAAAGAGGATCCATCATCACCCACACCCTCCCCATCACGCTCACCTACTACTACTGACATGGACTAGTACTACTACCTACAACTACTACTATACTACTACTATGGACATAGACATACTACTACTATACTACTACTACTACTACTGACATAGACATACTACTACTGACATGGACCTATACTACTACCAATACTACTATACTACTACTACTGACATGAGACATACTACTACTACCTACTACTGACATAGACATACCACTACTACTACTGATGTAGACATTCTACTACTACCAATGCTACTACTACAACTATACTACTATACTACTGTCACCGCACACCAACTACTGCTAATAGTATTACACTACTGATACTACTGGCATTGACATCTACTCAACATGGAGTCTGGAACAATGATGGGTTCCTCTTGTGAAGCCCATTTGTATGTACCAATTCCCTAAACGCTGCCATACGTCAGTACACGGTAGATGTAAGTTAGAAACACTTTCAGTAAGTTCTGTGGTTGTCCGGAAGACGTCAATTTATTCGTCTACATACGACAATGGTGCGTTATACATACGTTACAAATAGGTTCATAGCATGGTATTCAATGGTTAGATGCACGTTTTACTTAGGTTCAAAACATGCTACACATAGGTTAAACGCACGTTACTCTTACGTTCATAGCACGGTAGCCATTGGTTCAAGCCAGTTATACATAGTTTCAATGCACGTTACTCATACTTTCCAAGCACGTTAAACATAGGCTAAGCTGACGTTACTCATTTGTTCAAAGCACGTTACTCAACGGTTATAAATTGGGTTTCAAGTATGGTTGCATTAACTTGACGTGCTTCGACTTAATGAGTACCCACAAGTAACGTGTGTTCGCCGTGTTAAACGATCGCGGAACGTGCAAGAACAGATGCCAACGCATGCGAAACGTGTGAGCCTTACGTCGAGTACGTCTTAAATTTTGAGCATGCTTGAAATTTCACGACGTATCGAACGGACTAGGTAATATGCCAGCGTACTTCAATGATTTCGAGCATAATCTTAACGTATACTCAACTCTCTATAGCGTATTTGACGTGTGCCTAGCGTTGTAAACCCATTTTTCATAGAATGGATACGCTGGCAAAATCGTCAAGGTGTGACTGCAATGTTGACAATTCAAAATCTCGGGCAGTTTTGATTTTAATCGGCGTCCGGCAAGTTCTCAACAGGCTACGCCACGAGTTCGCCGGCGATACGTATAGCGCGCAAAGGGTAAGTTGAACTATCGCTTGTCTTAGGTTTTGAACGCCGATCACAGGTAAGCATTCGTTGGTAAAAGTTATGTATAACCAAGAAACGTTCTGTGCCCGTTACTAATATGTTATGACGACAACCACCCAACGTTTTGAATACGCCAAAAACCAAAAAAAACATCAAAAATTTCAGCGTACGTCAACGTTTTAGATCAATTTTTATACGTTGCATTGCTGGTTAAACGTCAAGGTGTGACAGGGCCCTTAGGAAGAGTTCAGAAAATCAATATTTTGTGGAATAACCCTGATTTTCAATCACAGCTTTCATGCGTCTTGGCATGCTCTCCACCAGTCTTTCACATTGCTGTTGGGTGACTTTATGACACTCATGGGCGCAAAAATTCAAGCAGCTCGGCTTTGTTTGATGGCTTGTGACCATCCATCTTCCTCTTGATCACATTCCAGAGGTTTTCAATGGGGTTCAGGTCTGGAGATTGGGCTGGCATGACAGGGTCTTCATCTGATGGTCCACATCCACACCTAGATTGACCTGGCTGTGTGGCATAGAGCATTGTCCTGCTGGAAAACCAATCCTCAGAGTTGGGAACATTGTCAGAGCTGAATGAAGCAAGTGTTCTTCCAGGACAACCTTGTACGTGGCTTGATTCACGAGTCCTTACAAAGACAAATCTGCCTGATTCCAGCCTTGCTGAAGCACCCCCAGATCATCACCGATCCTCCACCAAACTTGACAGTGGGTGCTGAAAATTGGACTCATCAGAGAAGATGACCTTACTCCAGTCCTCTACGGTCCAATCCTTATGGTCTTTTGCAAACCTCAGCCTGGCTCTTCTTTGCTTCTCATTGATGAAGGGCTTTTTTCTAGCTTTGCACGACTTCAGCCCTGCCCCTAGGAGCCTGTTTCGAACCGTCCTCGCCGTGCACTTCACCCAGCTGCATTTGCCATTCTTTTTGTAGGTCACTTGATGTCTTCCTACGATTGTTGAGTGACATTCAAATGAGTTGGCGGTCAACACGGTCAGTGGAAAGTCGTTTTCGCCTCTGCCAGTCTGTAGCTTTGTTGTCCCCAATGTCTGCTGCTTGACCTTGTTCTTATGAACCGCCGTCTTGGAATTTTAAGGGTGGAAGCAACGTGACTCTCACTGTATCCCTCTGCCAGTAAAGCCAGAATTTAACCTTCTTTTCCTCACTCAAAACTTTTCTTTTCAACTCTTTTGGCATGGTCAATAGTTATTTTTTTGATTCCAATTACTTTTGAGGTACTACTAGCACTGTTTTGCCATCCAGCTGGTCCTATTGCAAGAGGACAGTGATGACCACAGCAGTGGTTTTTATACTTTTCTCTTGTTAAATAAAATTCGGTTCAGGTGATCACCTAATCAGTACTCACTAACTAGAATGAGGTGTGCCTGTGTTGGAATTCAACAGACACTGGAATGGAATGGCTGCCATACATGTGGAGATGCTGATTTAAAATTTTTTTGGAGTGGTCTCTTATTTTTTTCCAGAGCTGGATATATATATATATATATATATATATATTATATTATATATATATATATATATCACATCCACATATATATATCATGTATATATTATATATATATATATATATACACATATACATATATATACATGTATATATTTATACATATACATACACATATATACATACATACATATATATATATATATATATCTACATATATATATACATATATATACATACATATATACAGCTTCGGCTGGCTCAGTGAGCTTCGGCTGCGGCCTGGCTCGAGAGGAGGCTTTTGCTTTGATGGTTCCGTGAGCCTCGCTTCTGCTTGGCTCGGGAGAGCTTTTTGCTTCAAGCTGCTTTGCTTGGAAGGAAGTTGAGCCGGTCGCTCGGCTCGAGCTGCGAGTGGTGGCTTCTTCTTCTTGGTTCATGGAGCTCTTTGTTCTCCATTTTGGTTTGCGGCTTGGTGCGACTCATCGACCTCTTCGTGGAGGTGATTCCTCGGGGAAGCGACGCATCGACGGGAAGGTTCGGCACCTCGTCTCACCAGCACGTGTTGAGAAGCGCGGGAGGTGGTTCCTCGGGAAAGCGACGCATCGACGGGAAGGATCGGCGCCTCGTCTCACCAGCACGTGTTGAGAAGCGCGGGAGGTGGTTCCTCGGGGAAGCAACGCATCGACGGGAAGGATCGGCGCCTCGTCTCACCAGCACGTGTTGAGAAGCGCGGGAGGATTCGCGAGAGCTCGGGAAGGATCGCGGCTCGGCAATTGGATCCAGCTCGCTCTCGCTGGAGCCCGGGTCCGAACAACTTGAAGACCACACGAGGTGGAGAGGTTCGAGATAGGCTCTGGGTTTCAGCTCACCTGTCCTCCGAGCTGGAGCTCGTTATTAAGGCCTCTGCCACCATTTCTTGGGTGTGTGTGTGCGTACGTGTGTTCGTGGCCCGTCTAATAAGTAGGAACTGCTGTTAAGTGCAAGTGACTGTACATAATAAGTAGACGGTTGTAGTTATTTTGGTCGTGCTTTCGTTGCTTGTAAAATTGCATACGTGTTTTGCCTTGTTTAATTGCATGCGTGCTTTATTATAATAAATGTCTTTGTGTGAATGTAAACCTGTTCGTTGCGTCCATTCCCTCATTAAACTGCCCATCTTGCACTCGAAATATAGTTGGTTTTTAAATAGCCGGTAAAGTGATCGGGTCCGGCGAGGTCTGGCGATAATACCCGCTCGGTTATCCCAGAACGGAACGGACCGCTTAAGCGGTTCGTGTCCAAGCAGGCCTTCGCCGAGGTACGGTCCCTCGGTAGGTTACCACCGCGGGTACTTAGGTATATCGATATTCGGCGATTGACCCTATTTAGCGCGGGTAGAATACGGACTGGGCCGTGGTGGGATAAAAAAAACCCACCCGTGACTGGTTTCTGGCGCTGTTCCAGAAAGTCACGACTGGATTGCTCGTTCGGTGGGGCGAACCGGCTGCTATTGGTTAACGCGGTCGTTCGCACGCCGACGGGCGGGAAATCCACAACAATATATATATCATGTAAGAGCATGTTGATTGAGGTTATAATTTGATAATAAGGCAGCGCACAACTTGGATACAATATTCAAGGACGAGAGAGAGAGAGAGAGAGAGAGAGAGAGAGAGAGAGAGAGAGAGAGAGAGAGAGAGAGAGAGAGAGAGAGAGAGAGAGAGAGAGAGAGAGAGAGAGAGAGAGAGAGAGAGAGAGAGAGAGAGAGAGAGAGAGAGAGAGAGAGAGAGAAGAGAGAGAGAGAGAGAGAGAGAGAGAGAGAGAGAGAGAGAGAGAGAGAGAGAGAGAGAGAGAGAGAGAGAGAGAGAGAGAGAGAGAGAGAGAGAGAGAGAGAGAGAGAGAGAGAGAGAGAGAGAGAGAGAGAGAGAGAGAGAGAGAGGTTTTGAGTGAGGAAAAGAAGGGTTAAATTCTGGCTTTACTGGCAGAGGGATACAGTGAGAGTCACGTTGCTTCCACCCTTAAAATTTCCAAGACGGCGGTTCATAAGAACAAGGTCAAGCAGCAGACATTGG
>CM068954.1:52923041-52936795 GCA_035128595.1 Eptatretus atami | reverse complement strand
GCCAGAGAGGAAGCGTGCAAGCGAGGAAGCGTGCAAGCCCACAAGTGAGCAAGCGAGCGTGTGGTGCGCGTGTAGGTGTGAGCAGCACCGACAACGAGTGAGGCACGGGTCGGTCACCAACGAGTGAGGCGCGGGTCAGTCACCGACAGACCGCGTGGGTCACTGGACGTCACCAGTTTCGTGAAGTGTGAGCAGTTGCCCGTGTCGCAGCACCAGGGTCTAACCCACGACAGACGATCTCAGTGCCCTCCCAGACGTCGACTGGCATTCAAGGCTGTTCGCACGAGAGGGTGCACGGCAAGGCTGGGTGCTGGTGATGGACAAGGCACGCACACACACCTTTCAGGATGTTTTCACTTCACGGACGACTTCTCTCTGGTGAGCGAGACGACTCTTCTCCCCCCCCCCCCCCTGAATGATCTGCTGGTACCCTTGCCTGTGTTTAGTTGCAAGTTAGTCAACCCCCCCCCCCCCTGAAAAGCATCTGCTCTCCTCTTTCCTGTCATTTTGATTGATTTTGCCTGATTAATTATTCATTTTGATTGCTTTGAAAATTTATCACTTATTTACCGAAGGAAATAAAGTTCTTTTATTTATTTATTTTCTTATTAATAAATTATTTGTTGACTTCCAACCTGTCCGTGTTTGTCCTTTCCTTCCATTGGTCTAGCATTGTCCAAACTCGATAGACTGGAGGTAATTACCACAGATTTGACCAAAAATAGTTGGCACGCACCAGCGGTTAAAACGCTCGCCACCCCAATTAAAATCTAATCGTGATAACATTGGTGCTTTGCCGAGGGCGTGCTCCCGCCAGGTAACCACGTGACCTCTCGTTAAATGGCATAATTAGACGGTGGACACTGGAACTCGTGCTTAACTGGTGGTATTCGTGGTTTTAAAACAACCCACCGTACCACAACGTTAATTGTGAGCATGGGCCCCAGGTCCGGCTCTTCTGAGGACAACTGGGGATTAATCCCCCTGAGTGACGAGCTGGTGTATCGGTACCCGTGGCCGCAACAATATATATATATATATATATATATATATTATATTATATATATATGTTTATGTATATGTATATATATTTTTGTGTATATATCTATATATATATAAGTTGAAAGTGTGTCTGTGTGTTTGTCTGTGACCTAATGCACGTGAAAAGTACTGGACTGATCCTCACCAAACTTCACATGCTGACAGAACATATACCGGGAGTGTCCCGATGTAAAATAATTGTACTTCCGATTCCGGTTTCTGAATCATGACATCATCACCTGATTTCGTAACGTTAATTTTTCAAGTTCAGCCGATTGACATGGGGCCAACGCCATATACAACATAACTAACATATTATTTTAAGTTTTCGTTTGTCTGTTTGTTTGTTTGCATGCGCTAATCTCCTGAAAGGTGAAATATAGGAGCTAACACTGAAACAAAAAATGTCAGGATGGGCCCCGGGAAGGTTATAGGCTATGTGGCAAGGCCCCTCGGCCGGGGGGGGGGGGTTGGAGGGGGTGTGTTTCCCCCCTCGCCAACCCCCTTAGCCTATGACTGCCATGGCCCAATAGGGAACTGATACTGTGCTCGCGTCAGACATATGCATAGAAGATTAAATTCATTCAAAAAGACCGGGGCAGCGCCGGGTGCATTCACCTAGTATATATATAATGAGAGCCTTAGATGTGCCATGACACTGAACATCATGCGCGAAGCCAAAACATCACCTCCAAAATAGGATGGCATCCATGTGCCTGATGGACAAAGGGACATGCTGTTTGATTCCTCAGTCAGAGTCTGAGTAGTTCTGCCTACATCTCGAGCATCACACCGGCACTTGAACTCATAAATAATATTGCTATGTTTTGAGGCAGGCAGAACATCCTTCTTAACTGCAGGAATCAGACGTCGAGAAGTGAAAATCACTGTTGACCGAACATCCAGATCCGCGTTTGAGACGCATCTTTTGATTTGTTCCTCATATATCTTTGCGCCATTTTCCTTTTCCAAGGAACATCAAGATCTTCACAAACCTGGTGTTCTTCTCAGTGCGATCTCCATCAGTCAGTGTTTTCCTCAGCGGGATCTCCACACACCCACCGTTGAATAGTCAACCAGCATGGTATTCTCCACACCACAGCGAGATATATTCACTCAGTGTGGGATTTCCACACCACCAGCGTTTTTCACCGCGTCCTCTCTCTCGTGATCTCTCATCGCGCGAGGATCGCGTGACTGCGCTGGTTGGCTGGGGAGGAGCTAGTAATTTTTCATTCATGACCTAGCTTATGGCTGGCATGTGACTGGAACCTTATTAGATTATGCTGCGACCTTTCTCACAGTTCTGTTCTTGCTGTAATGGGGATGGGAAAACAGACAAATTACACAGGGAACATTGCAGAATGTGTGCGGGCGGGGGTTGGACACAAACACTGGGGGGGGGGGGGGGGGGCGGAAGACAAGAACTTCTAAACATCCCATTTGACACTGCCTCACTAATTACAGTAATTATGTCACACTTATGCTGACTGCACGATAAAATGTATTTTTAAAATACAGTATTCCCATTTACCCCTACAATAAGCCATTTCCATTACATAACCCTCCCCCCCCCCCCCGAAGACTCGTCCCGATTCTGGGTCAAAGGACCATGTCCAGCTGACTATTTACTTTACAAACTGCTCCCCTCTAAGTCTAACCCACATGCAAAAAGTTAATGCCCAAGGCTAAGTGTCGAAAAACTTTCCTATCCATACTCTCTCTCAATGCAGCACTTAAACCTTTGCCCTCCAAATTGCTGTATAGTGGGGCAACTTAGCTAAATATAGCATAACAATTGTGCATTTTGTGAGGAAAGCACCAAATTTGGCACACTAGTAGCCCATCATATTATGAACAGATTTGGATATTGGGCCATCTCAAAATTTTTGATGGCAGTGGAAAATGGCTGCCACAACCATCAGCGGCTGAATTTGAGATGGCCAATATCCAAATCTGTTCATAATATGTTAGGCTACTCGTGTGCCAAATTTGGTGCTTTCCTCACAAAATGCACAATTGTTATGCTAAGTTGCCCCACTAGTATAAAATTCATGCAATACATTATTTACAAATGCGTTGGGGAGTTTCTTTGAGGGCTTCTCAATCTTTATCGCAAAAAGAGTTCACTGTTCAAAGTTCATCCCTCCCGGCAGCTTCCCAATTTATTGTTCATTCAGCGCACGCTGATGGAAAAGCAAGTCCATGTGTCCATGAATGCCAGTAGACAGGCCGGCATGCAGACAGGCTTGTAGGCATCCATGTGAGTAGGCTGTCAGTCAGGCAGGTGGCAGGTAGTTATGCAGGAAGGTGGTGACAGTAGCAGGAGAGACGGCTGGATTTGCCTTAAACGAACTCTTACTCTCGGTCTACCTGCCCCACTAATCCCCCTAGACTCGAACACTATTTACTCCCCTTAGTCCCTCTAAAGTCGAAACTAACTCTAACGGCATCTCTCCCCTTCCCGGGAGGAAGCACAGGCATGTGCAGGGACTTAAAGGCTGGAGTGGCATGACCTTACCTCGATCACTGGCGGAGTGACTTGATGGGGCATGCTTTCCCCTATCTTAACATTTTGGGGCTCAGTGGGTCCATGAAAAAAAAATTGCCCTACTCCTGTTCTTCCCCAATGGCCATTGAATGTATGAAGGAGAAGCATCACTACTCTAACATAGCATTTTCAGAAACACATTCATTTTACTTTTAAACCCCCCTCTCTTGTGGTTCCAATAATCAATTTACCCGTCACTCCATGTGCTGGTGCCATCCTTAAGTTTTGGGCCTCGCCCTCAAATTTTCATACTTGTGCTCCAGCACAATTTCCCAGCTAGGCAGCGTGGATCCAATTTGCCTTACCAGCCTAGACTCTCTCCTGTATCGCCCGAGTCCTGAGGACCTCCGCGAGCATCTTCACATGCTCTCGAATGAACTGTGCAGTCCTGGGTCTGGTGTTCCCACCATGGGTCTGGTACTCCCGCACCCGTTGTGCCCTTTTGGCACTCTCACCTCAGGCCCTCCTGGGCACCTGGGCTTCCTAATTGATCGCCCACCTAGTTATTACATGTAAGGCCTTAGCATGAACTGACTATGCGTTCATGTAAGATAGATCATTTTGACGTGCAACAAAGACTTTGTGTTTAAGGTACATTGTCCTGTTTTTTGTATGCCGTTGGAAGGCGGGGTTGTTTGCAGTCGAGGTTGTTTAGGTTAAGGATGTCATGTGATCTCTGTCCTTCCTGTCTGAACCGGGGAGGGCAGGTGAGGTATAGCGATGGTAGCCCAAGAGCATCATTTATGAGGTTTCCACCAGTACATCTGGTTTTATGTCACTCCCTTCTCTCCCCTTCTGACAGATGAGCAGGCTCAATGTGTCTATGTCAATGTCTGTATTAACGTCATCCCCTGGGTTGGACATCTAGGTAGTCTGCCCCAAGGTGGCAGCAATGCAGCTCACCATTAGCCATCCCCATCTCCTGCAAGCAAGATTGAGCCTGATATTGGCAGAGCTTCGTAGAGACCTCCAGGCCACAGAGGGTAGATGATGCCACATTGAGAGGTGTGGTGGGTGGGGGGTAGGAGAGGAAATGGGAGGATGATATCACCACCAGAGAAAGGGGATTCTTCTATTTTTCCTGGGATACTTCTTGGTACCAAGACTGCTGTGCTTTCATTGCAATCTGGTCAGGATGGGCCTACTGTGATCCTCTTCTTGCTGTTCCTTCAAGGATGCTTGAGCCTTTTAAAATGCCTTGCATGGTTCTGTGTGAATGCTTGAGTTTGTGTTTGGGCCCTCAGTGGCGTTCGTTTCATTGTAATTGAAGGATTCATAGATTCTTATTTTTATTTTAATTTTTTTTAATTTTCTTTCATTGTCTGTCTCTTGTCCTGCTTGACGTGTTGGATTATGGGTCTCATGCCTGGGTCCTGATTACTTAATAAATCCTTATTCCATAAGACTGCACATGCTTACGCCGTCCTCCGCCTCCAACTCGTTTCGGTATCATTGGACTTCCGTGGGGGATCGCTAAATTAGTGAGGGTAAATGGAGAATATCCGTCGTTTGGACACAATGACATACTAGACGTCGCAACATTAAAGATACGTGGCCTATCTCTTCGGGGATGTGGGTTCTTCAAATTTATCACCCAAAATTGGCATGAAGCTGGCCATTCACAGTAGTAGTAGTATCTTCCAGCGTGGACATTCATCTCTCACACTACATTGGGGTTGAGTAGGACCGACATTTACGTGTATGCTTGTATACACATTGTATGCATTCATCAATCCTATTCTTATCAACCTTTAAAAGTGCAGGCTTCTCACTTACATTCATTTGTCTCTCTCTTTCCCTGCCTGTGGAATTGCTTTGTTGTTGTTGTTGTTAGTCCTCCCTGCCATGTTTTGGGCTCTGCCACAGTCCACAGTCCACATGGATGGGAGAGGAGGGTTAGCGGGTAGTGTCAGAACTCCCAACTCAGGGGTTTTACTGAGTTGAGTTGTTTCGGACATTAATTTAAAGTATGACCAGGATGCCGGTGACATAGTCTAGTCTTTGAAGAAAGCATCTTGGGGTATTTGATGTCAACCAGCAATCAATGCTGGCAGAGAATGTCCCCAGCTGAATTCACAATCAACATACAGAGCACTTTTTGATGCAGTGCTCTGCCAATGAAGCACCAGTCCAACAGTTTTATTGTCAGGTTGAGAATCAAATCGAGACAAATGGTTCAAAAGTAAGTTCATTAGCTCTGTGCCATCCTTACCTTCCCTCTCCATGCCTGTGTTTGTCTCATCATGATCCTGAACTGATTCAAGGTTACATCTCACTGGCCTCTCATGTAATTTCTCATTGCCATTGATTATCTTTTTCTTTTTTTTTTTTTGCTTACCTGGCCATACCACACCTTTTTTTTTAACAACGTGCAATACTTTGGAGGTGAGAATGAGCAATCAATATTCATCGAAGATAAAACTGTTCAGAGAAGACAAGGGCAGTATTATATATATTGTTGGTTTGACTTGACAGCAATTCCATCTCAGATTATTGCTCATTCGAGAAAATTTTCCTTACGGGCGGGCGTACGGCCCCGACTAAAGGCAGAAGTTACAAAGATAGGCAAAACCCAGGTTGGCAATTTTTATCACACCGCATGGATATTTTACAATTTTATTATTCATTCAGGCTTTGATTAGTTTTTGCAAGAATTGAAAATTAATTTTGTCTGAATTATTGTTTATATTGTAATCCTGTGATCAAATCCAAGCTTGCATGAGCATGTGGTTGGGGTTATCTCACTTAGAGTTGACATAAGTATAAATTAATTGTCAGGTTCAGTATGTATAATGATTGTCATCGCCATCGTTCGAATGGAGCATGTGGCTGCAGGGTGGCATCGGTTCTTGCAGGAACACAGCAGTACCGCTGATGCAGTGCCCCCTTTAGGTTAGAGCAGGAATTTGGACTTGGCCGGGGTGTCGGCGATAACTCGCCCACTCTTCGCAAAGGACACCGTGGGATCTTAATGTCCACCAACTCATGCCGGCAGACAGGACACCCAGTTTAAACAGCCATCAAAAGGACGGCACACACACTGATTGCCTCACCCTGCCTGTGAAACACCAGGATGGCAGTTTGTACCCGGGCCGAGATTCGAACCCAGGCTGGAAGCTTAGAGGAGAGTGTTGTTAATGATAAATGCTGAAGACCAATTAATTCACCCAATGAGCAAGAGCAGTGAGCAGCGCATCCCCAGTTCATTGATTAATTATGCTCACCAAATGAGCCCCACTGGGAGTCAAACTGCATGCTGCAGTGGTGACAATATTAATAGGGCAATTGGTTAGATCAAGACATTTATTGGGTATATCAGGTCTCTGCAAACATGGAATTTTCTCATATTCCTCATTAAGTCACTTTTGTTAACTTTTGTTCAATCGAATTTGTTAACAATGTAGAGCAGCAATATGTAGTGAACAATGGCACTGTTATAATGTTTAATATCAAAATTAATTAGCCAAATACAGGGTGTTTCAACAGGAATGATTCAACTTTAAATATTTATTTACAAAGAAACAGAAACCTCAGGAATGTGAACCAAACATTTTTTGAAAGCTTATGACATGGTATTTTCTATCACTGATTACTATTGCAGTAAGTCACTGCTAGAGTTAATGAGAGCCCAAAGTCTGAAATTGGCATTTACGCAAAATCCTTGTAATTGACGTTTCGATGTGTGCCCTCTCCAAGTTCAGACAGGCATTGATCCTGACTCCAAAGTTCTGTCAAACTTTACTGTAGGTCTCGTGTGGCACTGCCTGGAGGTAGTCTGACACCTCCTGCTTCAGATCATCCAGTGTGGCAGGGCGGTTGACATAGACAGAGCCCTTGGCAGCCCCCCAGAACCAGTATTCCAGAGGGTTCAAGTCTGGGCTCTGGGATGCCCAGTCATGAGCGGTACCCAGAGCAACAAGACTTTCTGAAGAGCTGCCACAGGAAAGTGATGGCATCACCAGCGTGTGTGGGGGTGCACCATCCTGCTTAAACCAGGTCATGCTGTGCTGGTTTGGGGTGACTTTTTGGGCGAGATCATTATGGAACTTCTGGAGCATGGCCCGGTAGTGCTCATCGTTGATCGTCACCATCCTGCTGTTGTCATTCTCAACCAGTAAGGCCCAAGCGTTCCCCATCTGGCATTGAAGTTGCAGAAGCATGTGACCTTAGGCCCTTTCAGGTACCTATCTCAGGTGGTTCTGCCCCCAGAAAATGTTGTTGTGGTTGTTGATGACAAGTGGAAATGGGCTTCATCAATGAACCACATCAAGTTGATCCAGTTTGGCTCAGTGACAGGATGGGTGTGGTACCCAATTGCACATATCAAGTCTCCTCATGTCATCTTGACTCAGTTTATGCCTATAGAGTGATGTATGAGAAAAGTTTCAGTTCCTTAGTGTGGATGCGCCAGACTGATGTTGGTTTGATGCCTAGCTCCCGGGAGCGCCGGCGTTGGGACTTCTTGGGACCTGTCGACTACAGAATCTGCACGGCGTCAATGTTGGCTTGGCTCTTGGTTATTGATGCTGGCCTGCCACTGTTGCCCTTGCTCTGGTTGTGCACTGTACCATTGTGCTCAAAATGTTTCATCATACATTGAACGGCACAACTTGTGTGTCCATCACATGTTCTGGGGTCGTATTCCCGGTAGAACCTCGGCGGGTGTCTACATAGATTTAGTCTCGTACCACAGAGCACCATCTTTGGTCTTCTGATTCACTGTCAATGGCATAGTTGAGCTACGGAGCTAGAAATCCCAGGGAACAAACACCACGATAAAACCACCAACACCTGAAAAGGAAACGGTATCGGTCAAAAAACAAAGAAATGGCAGGAATTCAAAGTTGTATCAATCTTTTTGAAACACCCTGTATGACCGTGTTTTAGAAATAGTCCTGCGTCAACTTCAACTAACCAACCTCCTCACTTAGATCACTGTAAAAAAAAATGCTTCTTTCATCAGGGAAGTTAACCATAAATAATTATCTGACCAAGAGCTGTAAGTGAGCAAATCTAACCTCACGCAATGATAACAGATTTGCCTATGTCCTTAAATTCCTAAAGTGTGTTGCCACTTCTCGTAACCTCTGGATTAACCTCGCCTCTGCCCCCCCCCCCCCCCACCACCAACTTCTCTGACTTGGTGGTTCAGCTCCGATAACTCCAGCATATTATTGTTGCGAGATGCAATGCGGTAAGCTTAAATAGCAGCAGCTGAAATTTGCCAAAGTGATCTGATTTAAGTCAATAATATTTTTGAATTGATTTCATCTCTTCACCGATCATTGTACCTCTTTGCCTTCACAAAGCAATTTTAAATGTTTTGTTTCTTGTATGATGTCACTTTTCCAAAGCATCGATTTGGTGTTTGTTTCCAAAAGTCTGTAAAATGTGGTGCATCATGAAAGTTTTGTGCAACCTTTGATAAACAAGACCAAAGTACGATGCTTTCCATCATTATTGTATCAGGAAATTTATAAATGTTGTGATACAAATCAACAATTCAAGTAATTTATTCACAATCCCATTCCCTTTATGCCTGGTGTTGGCTTAATTGTTAGGTGGTGGGCTTTGGATCTTCGAGTCCTGAGTTCAAATCTCGCTCAGCTGTTGAATTAATACCAGGTGGGGTTAACTCGGCCTGTCATCCTTCCGAGGTCGGCAAAATGAGTGCAGCTTGCTGGTATACTGTGTCGGAGTGGTGACCCGTCCAGGATTGTGCCCAATAGCCAAGGAGACGCTCAAGCAGCACCAACGCTCTGCACAGAGTATGGTCTCAATCTTCCTCCTCCTCCATTCCCTTTAATGCTGAGTAATTATATTATGTAATAGTTATTAAATATTCTTACCCTCATTCATTTCACTGTACTTTGATTTGTGGGTTTGCAGGATATCTTAGATTCTAGAGTGGGTTCTAATCTGGGCCCAGTTATAAACTGCCATCCTGGTGTTTCACAGGCAAGGCGAGGCAACAATGTGTGTGTGCCGTCCCTGGATGGATGTTAAACTTAAACCGGGTGTCCCATCTGCCAGCCTTACTTGGACGTTAAAGATCCTACAGTGTCCTTTGTGAAGATTAGTCGAGATATCAGGGCACCATGAACAAAATACAAATTCCTACACTCAATCGAGTAGTCTGCATCGGAGTAGCAATCCGTCTGCGGTTCGTCCTAGTCTTGAAACATTTCTCGCTTAGTTATGATACGCCCTGGCAGAGGTATGTGCACTATGAGTTTATTTGTGTATTTCAATAATATTTGTTTTATGATTTGACCTCGTTTTTTAATGAATTAAATTCCTTTCTACTATGTCATTCCTTCGTTGTCTTTTTCTCCGCTTTGTATATCTCACAAAGTGTTTGTAAAACGTTAGTCCTAAAAGCAAAAGCTTTTTTATTATTATTATTATTATTTTTTTTAGTGTTGAAATCCTGTATTTTCTTTTGGCCTTTAAGATGGAAATTTTATAATGTTTTTCTTTAAAAAAATTATACAAGAGTGAGGGTCATAGAAGAGTAAGGATGAACTGACAGTGGGGGTAGCTGCGAAACAATTTGGCACAACCAGCAAAAGAATGAACGAACAAGAAACTAGACAGAGAGGAGAGGAAACACTGAAACCGGCAAGTATGGGGTTGGGATAGGAAGGTTGATGGGGGAAATAAAGATTGTGGATCAGGACAGGGACTGGCATGAGGTGGTAGTGAGGGAAGAGTGAGACAGAACAGCCTCTAGAGTATGGAAGAAGTGAGGAATAAAGGGGTGTGCAGTCAGCCTGGATTTTAGAAATTTAATGAAGAACGCGTGCATCCTGGAGTTTCTGTGGAGGGTCGAAGGATTGAGAGAGTGAAGGGAGCAATGTTGGAGAATAAGACGGTAGAAATGAAAGACCACAGACCTGCCTTGATGTGAGAGCAACAAAACTTGCGCTTCAGTCCCGTTGAGGGAAATTTCAATAAATGTTGAAAGCCCTTGATTTTCAAAGTCCACACATGTAATGGTGTACCTCTGATTAATTTTGTATTAGAATTACATTGTGGTATATTATTACACCATTCTTAGCCTGGTGTTGGCTTAGTGGCTTGGGTGGCTGGCTTAGGATACTAGGGTCCTGAGTTTGAGCCCCATTGGCTGCTGAATTAACACCAGATGGGATTGACTCAACCTGTCATCCTTCGAGGTCAGCGAAATGAGTACAAATGTCTGGTAGAGTGGGCACAGCATCAGCGGCACAGCTGCGCTTCCAGAAATGATGGCTACCTGGCAGCCAAGCTGCCATACGCAAGAACAGAACACATTCTTCAACGTGTTTTAAAATTTCTGCAATTTGGTCCGTGTATATGCAGCACCTGGCTGCAGATTTTTATAAATTCTGGAGGCATCGTGTCAACATTGCAAACACAATCTGATTTAATAATTACTCTGTAAACTTATACAATTTATTAAAGTTACAATTTCCTATTCCTTAACGTCTCTGTCCATTCAGGGAAAATGTCCTGGCATTTGGTGTTGAATGCATGAAATATTTAATTGTTCAACAGATTAATTCCTGACTCAGAAATACCAACATGATTGCAAAATCGAATGTAATTGAAGGTAAGGTGGATGAGAAGTAGAGAAGCTTCTTGTAAAGGGATAGATCGAGTGAGTGAGCAAGTTAGGGTGAGGCCTGGAACCAGCAGGACTTCCACTGTGGCAGCCCCTCAGTACAAAGGTGGCTAAGGGAAGGCCGCTGCTTGGCTTTTCAGTCGAATAGGACCATTGAAGGGGAGCTTCTTGTAAAGGATATAATAGCCTTGCTTGTTCATCGCGCTTACCCTCTTGAAAGTGGCTTTCTTTCTATCCCCGGCTGCTCTACAAGATTCAACCTTGCCCTGTTCCCCCCCCCCTGGTCCTTGTATTTTTTTTAACCACCCCTCACCATATCCTTGCCATTTTCTTCCTACATCACCACTTTAAACTTGCAGTCACCTCCTGCTTTCTCTGACTCGAATCTCTAGTTCCCTTTTCCTCATCATTTTCTTGTTTTTCTACTGTTTTCCTCTCCTTTTGAAAAGCTTTTCTGGTCTTTCTTTTGGCATTTTCTCACTCTCTCTCTGTTCTATTCAAACGTTCACATCTTCTTCTCCATATTTATTTCAGTAATGTCCTTTTAAATTTTTTACTTTCCATGCACTTTCTCCTTTCATTCCTTATTTTCTTTCTCTTCTCTGCCTACTACTCCCCCATATCTCACTCTCGCCATATCTACGCCCCTGTTTCTCACTTCCCTTTGCCCACCCTTTTCTCCCTCCGAGCTTCGCTTTTCTTGTTCACGCTTTGGGTCAAGACTTGTCTGTGCTTTGTGGACCTCACAAAGGCTTGGCTCACGGGCACGGGGGGGAACAGCACAAAAGCCGCCAGTGCCTAGCATTCCTCTCGCAGCCCGGAGCGGTGATCGTGCCCAGCCTCTCGCTTGGCCGGAAAAAATTAAGGACAGAGGGGGAGAGGAGAACGAGGAGGTAGGGTTGGTGGTGCAGGAGAAAGCCTGGTGATAAAGAATCACAACGGCACGAAGGCGGTTGTTGGGTTGCAAGCGGGGCGCGACGTAATCTGGCTGTGAAAAGCAACGAATGTTAGGCTGAGGCTAGCGGGAGAGAGGAAGGCGGGGGCGGGGAAGCGAGGTTTTATTTATTTCTTCCAGCGGAATAAAAGAATCGTGAAAAGCAATCGGGGTCGCGCGCGTGGCTGGCGCATTAGTTGGGGCTGGGTTTTAGGCAGGACACAGAGAGCCCAAGCAGAGAACAAGGGGCAGGGGCAGCAGCATGGAAGAGGATGTGGGAAGTTTTATTCCAAAGCAAAAGCTGCTTGAGCAGGTGATGAATCTTGAAACCATTTTGAACATTTCTTTCATCCACTAGTGACCAACTGCTTTTGTGTGGCCAGTTTGCTTTTGCAAGGTTGCCGAAAGCCAAAAGCCACTGTTTCATTCGCACATGCCTCCCGCCCCCTTACTCCCCCTGGGGCAATGTACGATTCTCGAAGGCCCTACCATAAAGCTTTTGGGCACTCATTGTATCATCACCTGTTCCTGGGTGTGACATTCCAATGTGTTCCATGTGACTAAACTGTCCCACTGCTGTTTTCACTGATGACCTCCACCACCGAAGGTGAAGGAGGTTATGATTTCACCCTTTCTGTTTGTCTGTTTGTCTGTTTGTCTGTTGTGTGTGCAGGGTATCTCAAAAAGTTGTGAACGGATCCGGATAAAATTTTGTGGACAGGTTTGGTGTGTGACAAGGACGAACCCATTCAATTTTGGTGAAGATCCGGATTCAGATCGGCTACTAAATTTTTTAAGTGTTCTTCACCATTGAGAGATCATGCTAAACCGATATATAGCACGATATCTCAAAACGTTTTTGGACGGAATTCGGATGAAACTTGGTGGACATGTTGGGTGTGTGGCAAGGACGAATTGATTCGATTTTGGTGAAGATCCGAACCAGATCTGGATACGATATATTATTTAATTTTTTAAAGTGATTCTTCTCCATTGAGAGATAGGGCCAAAAGCTATATCGTACTGTATACATGATATTTCAAAAATGTAATGGGCCGATATGTTCTTCGTGGATCGGGCATCACGTGGTGGAGATATGCGCTCTACCGAGTGCCCTTGTAATCCTTTTTATTTTTTTATTCACTTATTACATTTTTCCTGTTTAATTATTTTTGTTGTCTTATACTTTGGTGATAAGTTGGTGCTTCATTCATGATTCTGTGTATATGTTATTAAAAATAAATTAAATCTGTGAAGTTATTTCTGATCATTTCTTTCTTCGCTTCTTCAGCATCCTATAGTGTGTATATTCAGCTCTTCAGGAAAATTGGGCAAAGATTCGATGTTGCAGAACAAACATTATAACTCGGCACATGGGTCCAATCACGATCGGCTAGACTTATTGTTTCAAAATCCAAAAGCCGAGTCCATCGCAGCAAACTGTCATGTCTTTCCTTCTTTTTTTTCCACTTTAAGCAAACATAATTGCATAATCAGATAATACTTTACTTTTTTAATATTTTTATTCGACAAGTATGTTGCAGTAACCAACCATTTTCTGGCCAAACAATAAGCAGAGTGAAAGATGTGATGACGTTGGGTAAGAATTAGGCTTGACAGGT
>CM068954.1:52911118-52922419 GCA_035128595.1 Eptatretus atami | reverse complement strand
CAGCCGATTGACATGGGGCCAACGCCATATACAACATAACTAACATATTATTTTAAGTTTTCGTTTGTCTGTTTGTTTGTTTGCATGCGCTAATCTCCTGAAAGGTGAAATATAGGAGCTAACCACTGAAACAAAAAATGTCAGGATGGGCCCCGGCCCCTCGGCCGGGGGGGGGGGTGTTGGGAGGGGGTGTGTTTCCCCCTCGCCAACCCCTTAGCTATGACTGCCATGGCCCAATAGGGAACTGATACTGTGCTCGCGTCAGACATATGCATAGAAGATTAAATTCATTCAAAAAGAACCGGGGCAGCGCCGGGTGCATTCACCTAGTATATATATAATGAGAGCCTTAGATGTGACATGACACTGACATCATGCGCGAAGCCAAAACATCACCTCCAAAATAGGATGGCATCCATGTGCCTGATGGACAAAGGGACATGCTGTTTGATTCTCTCAGTCAGAGTCTGAGTAGTTCTGCCTACATCTCGAGCATCACACCGGCACTTGAACTCATAAATAATATTGCTATGTTTTGAGGCAGGCAGAACATCCTTCTTAACTGCAGGAATCAGACGTCGAGAAGTGAAAATCACTGTTGAACGAACATCCAGATCCGCGTTTGAGACGCATCTTTTGATTTGTTCCTCATATATCTTTGCGCCATTTTCCTTTTCCAAGGAACATCAAGATCTTCACAAACCTGGTGTTCTTCTCAGTGCGATCTCCATCAGTCAGTGTTTTCCTCAGCGGGATCTCCACACACCCACCGTTGAATAGTCAACCAGCATGGTATTCTCCACACCACAGCGAGATATATTCACTCAGTGTGGGATTTCCACACCACCAGCGTTTTTCACCGCGTCCTCTCTCTCGTGATCTCTCATCGCGCGAGGATCGCGTGACTGCGCTGGTTGGCTGGGGAGGAGCTAGTAATTTTTCATTCATGCACCTAGCTTATGGCTGGCATGTGACTGGAACCCTTATTAGCTTATCTCCGAACACCCTTTCTCACAGTTCTGTTCTTGCTGTAATGGGGATGGGAAACAGACAAATTACACAGGGAACATTGCAGAATGTGTGCGGGCAGGGGTTGGACACAAACACTGGGGGGGGGGGCGGAAGACAAGAACTTCTAAACATCCATTTGACACTGCCTCACTAATTACAGTATTATGTCACACTTATGCTGACATGCACATAAAATGTATTTTTTAAAATACAGTATTCCCCATTACCCCTACAATAAAGCCATTTCCATTACATAACCCTCCCCCCCCCCCCCCCCCCCCCGAAGACTCGTCCCGATTCTGGGTCAAAGGACCATGTCCAGCTGACTATTTACTTTACAAACTGCTCCCCTCATAGTCTAACCCACATGCAAAAAGTTAATGCCCAAGGCTAAGTGTCGAAAAACTTTCCTATCCATACTCTCTCTCAATGCAGCACTTAAACTCTTTGCCCTCCAAAATTGCTGTATAGTGGGGCAACTTAGCTAAATATAGCATAACAATTGTGCATTTTGTGAGGAAAGCACCAAATTTGGCACACTAGTAGCCCATCATATTATGAACAGATTTGGATATTGGGCCATCTCAAAATTTTTGATGGCAGTGGAAAATGGCTGCCACAACCATCAGCGGCTGAATTTGAGATGGCCCAATATCCAAATCTGTTCATAATATGTTAGGCTACTCGTGTGCCAAATTTGGTGCTTTCCTCACAAAATGCACAATTGTTATGCTAAGTTGCCCCACTAGTATAAAATTCATGCAATACATTATTTACAAATGCGTTGGGGAGTTTCTCTGAGGGGCTTCTCAATCTTTATCGCAAAAAGAGTTCACTGTTCAAAGTTCATCCCTCCCGGCAGCTTCCCAATTTATTGTTCATCAGCGCACGCTGATGGAAAAGCAAGTCCATGTGTCCATGAATGCCAGTAGACAGGCCGGCATGCAGACAGGCTTGTAGGCATCCATGTGAGTAGGCTGTCAGTCAGGCAGGTGGCAGGTAGTTATGCAGGAAGGTGGTGACAGTAGCAGGAGAGACGGCTGGATTTGCCTTAAACGAACTCTTACTCTCGGTCTAACCTGCCCCACTAATCCCCCTAGACTCGAACACTATTTACTCCCCTTAGTCCCTCTAAAGTCGAAACTAACTCTAACGGCATCTCTCCCCTTCCCGGGAGGAAGCACAGGCATGTGCAGGGACTTAAAGGCTGGAGTGGCATGACCTTACCTCGATCACTGGCGGAGTGACTTGATGGGGCATGCTTTCCCCTATCTTAACATTTTGGGGCTCAGTGGGTCCATGAAAAAAACAATTGCCCTACTCCTGTTCTTCCCCAATGGCCATTGAATGGTATGAAGGAGAAGCATCACTACTCTAACATAGCATTTTCAGAAACACATTCATTTTACTTTTAAACCCCCCTCTCTTGTGGTTCCAATAATCAATTTACCCGTCACTCCATGTGCTGGTGCCATCCTTAAGTTTTGGGCCTCGCCCTCAAATTTTCATACTTGTGCTCCAGCACAATTTCCCAGCTAGGCAGCGTGGATCCAATTTGCCTTACCAGCCTAGACTCTCTCCTGTATCGCCCGAGTCCTGAGGACCCTCCGCGAGCATCTTCACATGCTCTCGAATGAACTGTGCAGTCCTGGGTCTGGTGTTCCCACCATGGGTCTGGTACTCCCAGCACCCGTTGTGCCCTTTTGGCACTCTCACCTCAGGCCCTCCCTGGGCACCTGGGCTTCCTAATTGATCGCCCACCTAGTTATTAACATGTAAGGCCTTAGCATGAACTGACTATGCGTTCATGTAAGATAGATCATTTTGACGTGCAACAAAGACTTTGTGTTTAAGGTACATTGTCCTGTTTTTGTATGCCGTTGGAAGGCGGGGTTGTTTGCAGTCGAGGTTGTTTAGGTTAAGGATGTCATGTGATCTCTGTCCTTCCTGTCTGAACCGGGGAGGGCCAGGTGAGGTATAGCGATGGTAGCCCAAGAGCATCATTTATGAGGTTTCCACCAGTACATCTGGTTTTATGTCACTCCCTTCTCTCCCCTTCTGACAGATGAGCAGGCTCAATGTGTCTATGTCAATGTCGGTATTAACGTCATCCCCTGGGTTGGGACTCTAGGTAGTCTGCCCCAAGGTGGCAGCAATGCAGCTCACCATTAGCCCATCCCCATCTCCTGCAAGCAAGATTGAGCACTGATATTGGCCAGAGCTTCGTAGAGACCTCCAGGCCACCAGAGGGTAGATGACGCCACATTGAGAGGTGTGGTGGGTGGGGGGTAGGAGAGGAAATGGGAGGGCATGATATCACCACCAGAGAAAGGGGATTCTTCTATTTTTCCTGGGATACTTCTTGGTACCAGACTGCTGTGCTTTCATTGCAATCTGGTCAGGATGGGCCTACTGTGATCCTCTTCTTGCTGTTCCTTCAAGGATGCTTGAGCCTTTTAAAATGCCTTGCATGGTTCTGTGTGAATGCTTGAGTTTGTGTTTGGGCCCTCAGTGGCGTTCGTTTCATTGTAATTGAAGGATTCATAGATTCTTATTTTTATTTTTAATTTTTTTTAATTTTCTTTCATTGTCTGTCTCTTGTCCTGCTTGACGTGTTGGATTATGGGTCTCATGCCTGGGTCCTGATTACTTAATAAATCCTTATTCCATAAGACTGCACATGCTTACGCCGTCCTCCGCCTCCAACTCGTTTCGGTATCATTGGACTTCCGTGGGGGATCGCTAAATTAGTGAGGGGTAAATGGAGAATATCCGTCGTTTGGACCAGCATGACATACTAGACGTCGCAACATTAAAGATACGTGGCCTATCTCTTCGGGGATGTGGGTCCTTTCAAATTTATCACCCCAAAATTGGCATGAAGCTGGCCATTCACAGTAGTAGTAGTATCTTCCAGCGTGGACATTCATCTCTCACACTACATTGGTGTTGAGTAGGACCGACATTTACGTGTATGCTTGTATACACATTGTATGCATTCATCAATCCTATTCTTATCAACCTTTAAAAGTGCAGGCTTCTCACTTACATTCATTTGTCTCTCTCTTTCCCTGCCTGTGGAATTGCTTTGTTGTTGTTGTTAGTCCTCCCTGCCATGTTTTGGGCTCTGCCACAGTCCACAGTCCACATGGATGGGGAGGAGGGTTAGCGGGTAGTGTCAGAACTCCCAACTCAGGGGGTTTTACTGAGTTGAGTTGTTTCGGGACATTAATTTACAGTATGACCAGGATGCCGGTGACATAGTCTAGTCTTTGAAGAAAGCATCTTGGGGTATTTGATGTCAACCAGCAATCAATGCTGGCAGAGAATGTCCCCAGCTGAATTCACAATCAACATACAGAGCACTTTTTGATGCAGTGCTCTGCCAATGAAGCACCAGTCCAACAGTTTTATTGTCAGGTTGAGAATCAAATCGAGAACAAATGGTTCAAAAGTAAGTTCATTAGCTCTGTGCCATCCTTACCTTCCCTCTCCATGCCTGTGTTTGTCTCATCATGATCCTGCACTGATTCAAGGTTACATCTCACTGGCCTCTCATGTAATTTCTCATTGCCATTCATTATCTTTTTCTTTTTTCTTTTTTTGCTTACCTGGCCATACCACACCTTTTTTTTTACAACGTGCAATACTTTGGAGGTGAGAATGAGCAATCAATATTCATCGAAGATAAAACTGTTCAGAGAAGACAAGGGCAGTATTATATATATTGTTGGTTTGACTTGACAGCAATTCCATCTCAGATTATTGCTCATTCGAGAAAATTTTCCTTACGGGCGGGCGTACGGCCCCGACTAAAGGCAGAAGTTACAAAGATAGGCAAAACCCAGGTTGGCAATTTTTATCACACCGCATGGATATTTTACAATTTTATTATTCATTCAGGCTTTGATTAGTTTTTGCAAGAATTGAAAATTAATTTTGTCTGAATTATTGTTTATATTGTAATCCTGTGATCAAATCCAAGCTTGCATGAGCATGTGGTTGGGGTTATCTCACTTAGAGTTGACATAAGGTATAAATATTAATTGTCAGGTTCAGTATGTATAATGATTGTCATCGCCATCGTTCGAATGGAGCATGTGGCTGCAGGGTGGCATCGGTTCTTGCAGGAACACAGCAGTACCGCTGATGCAGTGCCCCCTTTAGGTTAGAGCAGGAATTTGGAATCTGGCCGGGGTGTCGGCGATAACTCGCCCACTCTTCGCAAAGGACACCGTGGGATCTTAATGTCCACCAACTCATGCCGGCAGACAGGACACCCAGTTTAACAGCCATCAAAAGGACGGCACACACACTGATGCCTCACCCTGCCTGTGAAACACCAGGATGGCAGTTTGTACCCGGGCCGAGATTCGAACCCAGGCTGGACAGCTTAGAGGAGAGTGTTGTATAATGATAAATGCTGAAGACCAATTAATTCACCCAATGAGCAAGAGCAGTGAGCAGCGCATCCCCAGTTCATTGATTAATTATGCTCACCCAAAATGAGCCCCACTGGGAGTCAAACTGCATGCTGCAGTGGTGACAATATTATAAGGCAATTGGTTAAGATCAAGACATTTATTGGGGTATATCAGGTCCTGCAAACATGGAATTTTCTCATATTCCTCATTAAGTCACTTTTGTTAACTTTTGTTCAATCGAATTTGTTAACAATGTAGAGCAGCAAAATATGTAGTGAACAATGGCACTGTTATAATGTTTAATATCAAAATTAATTAGCCAAATACAGGGTGTTTCAACAGGAATGATTCAACTTTAAATATTTATTTACAAAGAAACAGAAACCTCAGGAATGTGAACCAAACATTTTTTGAAAGCTTATGACATGGTATTTTCTATCACTGATTACTATTGCAGTAAGTCACTGCTAGAGTTAATGAGAGCCCAAAGTCTGAAATTGGCATTTACGCAAAATCCTTGTAATTGACGTTCTCGATGTGTGCCCCTCCGCAGTTCAGACAGGCATTGATCCTGACTCCAAAGTTCTGTCAAACTTTACTGTAGGTCTCGTGTGGCACTGCCTGGAGGTAGTCTGACACCTCCTGCTTCAGATCATCCAGTGTGGCAGGGCGGTTGACATAGACAGAGCCCTTGGCAGCCCCCCCAGAACCAGTATTCCAGAGGGTTCAAGTCTGGGCTCTGGGATGCCCAGTCATGAGTGGTACCCAGAGCAACAAGGCTGTTTCTGAAGAGCTGCCACAGGAAAGTGATGGCGTCACCAGCTGTGTGTGGGGGTGCACCATCCTGCTTAAACCAGGTCATGCTGTGCTGGTTTGGGGTGACTTTTTGGGCGAGATCATTATGGAACTTCTGGAGCATGGCCCGGTAGTGCTCATCGTTGATCGTCACCATCCTGCTGTTGTCATTCTCAAACCAGTAAGGCCCAAGCGTTCCCCATCTGGCATTGAAGTTGCAGAAGCATGTGACCTTAGGCCCTTTCAGGTACCTATCTCAGGTGGTTCTGCCCCCCAGAAAATGTTGTTGTGGTTGTTGATGACAAGTGGAAATGGGCTTCATCAATGAACCACATCAAGTTGATCCAGTTTGGCTCAGTGACAGGATGGAGTGGTACCCAATTGCACATATCAAGTCTCCTCATGTCATCTTGACTCAGTTTATGCCTATAGAGATGATGTATGAGAAAAGTTTCAGTTCCTTAGTGTGGATGCGCCAGACTGATGTTGGTTTGATGCCTAGCTCCCGGGAGCGCCGGCGTTGGGACTTCTTGGGACTGTCGACTACAGAATCCTGCACGGCGTCAATGTTGGCTTGGCTCTTGGTTATTGATGCTGGCCTGCCACTGTTGCCCTTGCTCTGGTTGTGCACTGTACCATTGTGCTCAAAATGTTTCATCATACATTGAACGGCACAACTTGTGTGTCCATCACATGTTCTGGGGTCGTATTCCCGGTAGAACCTCCGGCGGGTGTCTACATACGATTTAGTCTCGTACCACAGAGCCACCACTTTTGTCTTCTGATTCACTGTCAATGGCATAGTTGAGCTACGGAGCTAGAAATCCCAGGGAACAAACACCACGATAACACCACCAACACCTGAAAAGGAAAACGGTATCGGTCAAAAAACAAAGAAATGGCAGGAATTCAAAGTTGTATCAATCTTTTTGAAACACCCTGTATGACCGTGTTTTTAGAAATAGTCCTGCGTCAACTTCAACTAACCAACCTCCTCACTTAGATCACTGTAAAAAAAAAATTGCTTCTTTCATCAGGGAAGTTAACCATAAATAATTATCTGACCAAGAGCTGTAAGTGAGCAAATCTAACCTCACGCAATGATAACAGATTTGCCTATGTCCTTAAATTACTAAAGTGTGTTGCCACTTCTCGTAACCTCTGGATTAACCCTCGCCTCTGCCCCCCCCCCCCCGCCCACCACCAAAAACTTCTCTGACTTGGTGGTTCAGCTCCGATAACTCCAGCATATTATTGTTGCGAGATGCAATGCGGTAAGCTTAAATAGCAGCAGCTGAAATTTGCCAAAGTGATCTGATTTAAGTCAATAATATTTTTGAATTGATTTCATCTCTTCACCGATCATTGTACCTCTTTGCCTTCACAAAGCAATTTTAAATGTTTTGTTTTCTTGTATGATGTCACTTTTCCAAAGCATCGATTTGGTGTTTGTTTCCAAAAGTCTGTAAAATGTGGTGCATCATGAAAGTTTTGTGCAACCTTTGATAAACAAAGACCAAAGTACGATGCTTTCCATCATTATTGTATCAGGAAATTTATAAATGTTGTGATACAAATCAACAATTGAAAGTAATTTATTCACCAATCCCATTCCCTTTATGCCTGGTGTTGGCTTAATTGTTAGGGTGGTGGGCTTTGGATCTTCGAGTCCTGAGTTCAAATCCCGCTCAGCTGTTGAATTAATACCAGGTGGGGTTAACTCGGCCTGTCATCCTTCCGAGGTCGGCAAAATGAGTGCCAGCTTGCTGGTA
Organism: Eptatretus atami; assembly: GCA_035128595.1. Classification (NCBI taxonomy): domain Eukaryota; kingdom Metazoa; phylum Chordata; class Myxini; order Myxiniformes; family Myxinidae; genus Eptatretus; species Eptatretus atami. The sequence continues at coordinate 52,914,417 of CM068954.1, read as the reverse complement.
TACTGTGTCGGAGTGGTGACCCGTCCAGGATTGTGCCCAATAGCCAAGGAGACTGCTCAAGCAGCACCAACGCTCTGCACAGAGTATGGTCTCAATCTCCTCCTCCTCCATTCCCTTTAATGCTGAGTAATTATATTATGTAATAGTTATTAAATATTCTTACCCTCATTCATTTCACTGTACTTTGATTTGTGGGTTTGGCAGGATATCTTAGATTCTAGAGGTGGGTTCTAATCTGGGCCCAGTTATAAACTGCCATCCTGGTGTTTCACAGGCAAGGCGAGGCAACAATGTGTGTGTGCCGTCCCTCGGATGGATGTTAAGCTTAAACCGGGTGTCCCATCTGCCAGCCTTATTTGGACGTTAAAGATCCTACAGTGTCCTTTGTGAAGATTAGTCGAGATATCACGGGCACCATGAACAAAATACAAATTCCTACACTCAATCGAGTAGTCTGCATCAGAGTAGCAATCCGTCTGCGGTTCGTCCTAGTCTTGAAACATTTCTCGCTTAGTTATGATACGCCCTGGCAGAGGTATGTGCACTTCCGAGTACCGTTATAGTTTATTTGTGTATTTCAATAATATTTGTTTTATGATTTGACCTCGTTTTTTAATGAATTAAATTCCTTTCTACTATGTCATTCCTTCGTTGTCTTTTCTCCGCTTTGTATATCTCACAAAGTGTTTGTAAAACGTTAGTCCTAAAAGCAAAAGCTTTTTTATTATTATTATTATTATTATTTTTTAGTGTTGAAATCCTGTATTTTCCTTTTGGCCTTTAAGATGGAAATTTATATAATGTTTTCTTTAAAAAAATTATACAAGAGTGAGGGTCATAGAAGAGTAAGGATGAACTGACAGTGGGGGTAGCTGCGAAACAATTTGGCACAACCAGCAAAAGAATGAACGAACAGGAAACTGAGACAGAGAGGAGAGGAAACACTGAAACCGGCAAGTATGAGGGTTGGGATAGGAAGGGTTGATGGGGGAAATAAAGATTGTGGATCAGGACAGGGACTGGCATGAGGTGGTAGTGAGGGAAGAGTGAGACAGAACAGCCTCTAGAAGTATGGAAGAAGTGAGGAATAAAGGGGTGTGCAGTCAGCCTGGATTTTAGAAATTTAACTGGAAGAACGCGTGCATCCTGGAGTTTCTGTGGAGGGTCGAAGGATTGAGAGAGTGAAGGGAGCAATGTTGGAGAATAGACGGTAGAAATGAAAGACCACAGACCTGCCTTGATGTGAGAGCAACAAAACTTGCGCTTCAGTCTCGTTGAGGGAAATTCCAATAAATGTTGAAAACCCTTGATTTTCAAAGTCCACAACATGTAATGGTGTACCTCTGATTAATTTTGTATTAAAATTACATTGTGGTATATTATTACACCATTCTTAGCCTGGTGTTGGCTTAGTGGTTTGGGTGGCTGGCTTAGGATACTAGGGTCCTGAGTTTGAGCCCCATTGGCTGCTGAATTAACACCAGATGGGATTGACTCAACCTGTCATCCTTCCGAGGTCAGCGAAATGAGTACAAATGTACTGGTAGAGTGGCACAGCATCAGCGGCACAGCTGCCCTTCCAAGAAATGATGGCTACCTGGCAGCCAAGCTGCCATACGCAAGAACAGAACACCATTCTTCAACGTGTTTTAAAATTTTCTGCAATTTGGTCCGTGTATATGCAGCACCTGGCTGCAGATTTGTATAAATTCTGGAGGCATCGTGTCAACATTGCAAACACAATCTGATTTAATAATTTTACTCTGTAAACTTATACAATTTTATTAAAGGTATACAATTTCCTATTCCTTAACGTCTCTGTCCATTCAGGGTAAAATGTCCTGGCATTTGGTGTTGAATGCATGAAATATATAATTGTTCAACGATTAATTCCTGACTCAGAAATACCAACATGATTGCAAAATCGAATGTAATTGAAGGTAAGGTGGATGAGAAGTAGAGAAAGCTTCTTGTAAAGGGATAGATCGAGTGAGTGAGCAAGTTAGGGTGAGGCCTGGAACCAGCAGGACTTCCACTGTGGCAGCCCCTCAGTACAAAGGTGGCTAAGGGAAGGCCCGTGCTTGGCTTTTCAGTCCGAATAGGACCATTGAAGGGGAGCTTCTTGTAAAGGATATAATAGCCTTGCTTGTTCATCGCGCTTACCCTCTTGAAAGTGGCTTTCTTTCTATCCCCCGGCTGCTCTACAAGAATCAACCTTGCCCTGTTCCCTCCCCCCCCCTGGTCCTTGTATTTTGTTTTACCACCCCTCACCATATCCTTGCCATTTTCTTCCTACATCACCCACTTTAAACTTGCAGTCCCTCCTGCTTTCTCTGACTCGAATCTCTAGTTCCCTTTTCCTCATCATTTTCTTGTTTTTCTACTGTTTTCCTCTCCTTTTGAAAAGCTTTTCTGGTCTTTCTTTTTGGCATTTTCTCACTCTCTCTCTCTCTCTCTCTGTTCTATTCAAACGTTCACATCTTCTTCTCCATATTTATTTCAGTATGTCCTTTTAAAATTTTTACTTTCCATGCACTTTCATCCTTTCATTCCTTATTTTCTTTTCTCTTCTTCTGCCTACTACTCCCCCATATCTCACTCTCGCCCATATCTACCGCCCCTGTTTCTCACTTCCCTTTGCCCACCCTTTTCTCCCTCCGAGCTTCGCTTTTCTTGTTCACGCTTTGGGTCAAGACTTGTCTGTGCTTTTGTGGACCTCACAAAGGCTTGGCTCACGGGCACGGGGGGGAACAGCACAAAAGCCGCCAGTGCCTAGCCATCCATCTCGCAGCCCGGAGCGGTGATCGTGCCCAGCCTCTCGCTTGGCCGGAAAAAATTAAGGACAGAGGGGGAGAGGAGAACGAGGAGGTAGGGTTGGTGGTGCAGGAGAAAGCCTGGTGATAAAGAATCACAACGGCACGAAGGCGGTTGTTGGGGTGCAAGGCGGGGGCGACGTAATCTGGCTGTGAAAAGCAACGAATGTTAGGCTGAGGCTAGGCGGGGAGAGAGGAAGGCTGGGGGCGGGGAAGCGAGGTTTTATTTATTTTCTTCCAAGCGGAATAAAAAAATCGTGAAAAAGCAATCGGGGCGCGCGCGTGGCTGGCGCATTAGTTGGGGGCTGGGGTTTAGGCAGGACACAGAGAGCCCAAGCAGAGAACAAGGGGCAGGGGCAGCAGCATGGAAGAGGATGTGGGGAGTTTATTCCAAAGCAAAAGCTGCTTGAGCAGGTGATGAATCTTGAAACCATTTTGAACATTTCTTCATCCACTAGTGACCAACTGCTTTTGTGTGGCCAGTTT
>CM068954.1:52898845-52906453 GCA_035128595.1 Eptatretus atami | reverse complement strand
CGATCAACTGCCAAACAGATTCAAGCTGACCTTCAGATATAAGGTACGACAGTCTGACAGCACCATCCGTCGCCAACTCAATGAAAGGGGGTTCGATGGGAGAAGACACAGGAGGACTCCACTGCTGAGAGAGAGACAAAAGAAAGCCCGACTGGAGTTTTCCAAAACACACCTCAACAAGCCAAAATCATTCTGGGAGAATGTCCTGTGGACAGATGAGACCAAATTAGAGCTTTTTGGTGAAGCACATCTCTCTATGCTTACAGAAAACAAAATGAAGCCTTCAGAGAAAAGAACACCTTCCCTACAGTCAAACATGGAGGATGTTCAGTGATGTTTTGGGGTTGCTGTGCTGCCTCTGGCACTGGGTGCCTTGAATGTGTGCAGCATCATAAATAAGGAGATTACCAAGGCATTTTGGAGTGAAATGTTCAACCCAGTGACAGAAAGTTGGGTCTCTGTCGAAGGTCGTGGGTCTTGCAGCAGGACAATGACTCCAAACACACTTCAAAAACACCCAGAATGGTTCAACACAAAACGCTGGACTGTTTTGAAGTGGCCAGCAATGAGTCCAGATCTAAATCCCGTTGAACACCTGTGGGAAGATCTGAAAACAGCAGTTGGGAGAAGGCACCCTTCAAATTGGGAGAACTGGAGCAGTTTTTACAAGAAAGAGTGGGAACAACTGCAGTAGAGAGGTGTAGGAAGCTCATTCATGACTATAGGAAGTGTTTGACTGTAGTTATTTTGTCCAAAGGTTGTGCTACCAAATATTAAGTCTGGGGTGTCAATAATTTCGTCAATGCCATTTCTTTTTATTTTCTTATTTGAAATGAAATATTAAGTTCTGAATCAAAAACCAAAGGTTCTGTAAGATTAACAGTGAAACATAGAATAGAATTATGGAGACCAAATACTTTTGTCAATTTCAACTTATTTTTTTCGAGAAAATTGTGAGTTATTTGAAAAAAAGTGGAGGGGTGCCAATATTTTTGGCTATGACTGTACACGGGGAACTCTGCAACCCCCACCCACTCAGCGATATACACTGCCTACAGAAAGTATTCACACCCTTCAACTTTTGTTGCATTTTGTTTTGTTGCAGCCTGAATTTAAAATGGGTTAAATTTTAATTTTTTGTCACCTATCTACACAAAATACCCCATTATAATAAAGTGAAAACATGATTTTAGAAATTTTTGCAAATTAATTAAAAATGAAAAGCTGAAATGTCTTGCGTCAATAAATATTCAACCTCTTTGCTATAACACTCTAAATTAAACTCGGGTGCATCCAATTTCCTTTTATCATCCTTGAGATATCTCTACAACTTGATTGGAGTCCAACTGTGGCCAATTCAATTGATTGGACATGATTAGAAAGAAACACACCTTTCTATTGTAAGGTCCCACAGTTGACAGTGCGTGTCAGAGGAGAAACTCGATCATGAAGTGCAAGGTGGTGTCCGTAGAACTCCGAGATAGAATTGTGACGAGGCATAGAACTAGGGAAGGGTACAAAACGATTTCTAGAGTGTTGAAAGTTCCCAAGAGCACAGTGAGCTCCATCATTAGGAAATGGAAAGAATATGGAACTACCTTGTCTCTTCCGAGGGATGGCATCTGACCAAACTGAGCAACCGGGCAGGAAGGACCTTGCTCAGGGAGGTGACAAAGAACCCAATGACCATTCTGACAGAACTACAGAGTTCCTTGGCTGAGATGGGAGAACCTTCCAGAGGACAACAGTCTCTGCAGCATGTCACAAATCTTAGCTTTATGGGAGAGTGGCCAGACAGAAGCCACTCCTGAGAAAAAGGCACATGACAAAAAAAGGCCTGAGAAAAAGGCCTGGAGTTTTGCAATAAGGCACGTGAAAGACTGAGAACATGAGGCAAAAGATTCTGTGGTCTGATGAGATGAAAATTGAATTTTTTGGCCTGAATGCAAAGTGCTACATCTGGCGGAAACCAAGCACAGCTCATCACCCATCTAACACCATCCCTACTGTGAATCATGGTGGTGGAAGAATCATGCTATGCGGATGCTGTTCAGGGAGACTTGTAAGGATAGAGGGAAAAATGAATGGAGCGAAATACAGGCAAATCCTTGAGAAGAACCTGCTTCAGATGCAAAAGACTTGAGATTGTGGCGAATATTTATGTTCCAACAGGACAATGACCCCCAAGCATACAGCCAAAGCAACACTGGAATGACTTCAGAACAAGAACGTGAAAGTCCTTGAGTGGCCCAGCCAAAGCCCAGACATTAATCCCATTGTGGAAAGACTTGAAGATTGCTGTTCACTGATGCTCCACATCCAACTTAACAGAGCTTGAGCAAATCTACAAGGAAGAATGGGAGAAAATCCCCAAATCCAGATGTGTAAAGCTGATACAGACATATCAAAGAAGACTCAAAGTGTAATCATTGGCCAAAGGTGATTCTACAAAGTAAGTATCCACTCAGGGGGTTGAGTATTTATTGATGCAAGATATTCCAGATTATCATTTTTAATTGATTTGTAAAAATTTCGAAAAACATGTTTTCACTTTGGCATTATGGGGTATTTTGTGTATTTTGTATGCCAACATGGCAGAATTTTTCTATACCTTCTCTCCTGTCTCTGCAACTTCCCTGCTTCCTTCCTTCTATTCTATCCCCATACTTCTATATCATCCCAATCTTCCTCCCCTTCTCTCCTAAACTCCGCTCACCTCCTTTCCTTTTCCTACCGTCATATTTCTTTTCTTTTCCTCAATTTACTCCCGACCTATACGGACACAATGGAGAGATACCTCCATCCCTATCCTCTTCTCTTCTGTTCATTTACTCAATGATGACATTTCCAATTTCTTCCCTCCCTACCCCTCCATACTCTGTGTACTTGTAATAAATAGATGCCTTGTATGGGGTTCACATGATCACATCTATTTAATAAGTAGGAGGTATTACACAATTTGCTTTGAACAATAGTACGCATACAGTTTCTGGAAAGTTGAATTTAGAATACTCTTTTCAATACCAGTATCCCCCCCCCCCCTGTGAACCTCAATGAAAGCATCAGTAGACAATTCTGGGCCTTTTTCCTTCGTAAATTACACATTTTGGCATACCTTACAAATCCGCTTGACCTTGCAATCCGCAACAGAAAACCTCATGGCAGATAACAAGTTTTACGGGAGTTTCTCGCAAGTGTAAATGGTGTTCAAGAGATTGTGGTTGTTTTATTTATTTTTTAATCTGATGAAAGAAAAAAACATTTTTGTTATGGTACGGGTTAGATAATGGCGCTTACTTTCGTTGGAATCATTGTAATTGCTTCAGTCACTGTTGTGCTGGGCTGGAATTTATTAATTTATTTATCAACAATTTTCTCGATGATCAATTTACCGATTTTGCGATCTCTCAATCTGGTACTTTAGCAATGTATTTTAGCATATTTTCATTCTTGTTGGTTATTAAAACGTTCGAAAAAAAGGTATGGCTATTACATGCTTATGACTTCACGCTATTACTAGTTTTTAAGCGTATAACTTTGTCCACATTTGATGGAGCGGCCATTTTTTTCCTGTGCCATCCCTACATACGCCAGTATCACATCTTTGCTCATATCCAATCTCCATGGTATTCATAGTAATGCAAAGAGGTTTAGAGATGTGCCTGTGCCAAACAAGGAATTGATAATATGGCCCAATCCAAGCCTGTTCTGTATCCATCTTATATATTATTTCCGAGTTTGTGTGGTTTCGTGTCGCGCTATTTCGACTTGTTCTGCGCTCGAGTAACGTGATATTCGCCTTACATTATCTTCAAAGACCATATGAGGTGCATGGTACAAAAAAAGTAATAAAATTTCTGAAACAGTGAAATCGAGATCGTAGATTATATTATTTATTCTTCCGAGTTTGTGGTTTCGTGTCGCGCTATCTTCGACTTTGTTCTGCGCTCGAGTAACGTGATTTCGGCTTACATTATCTCAAAGACCATATGAGGTGCATGGTACAAAAAAAAGTAAATAAAATGGTTCTGAAAAGTGAAATCGTATTCCACTTACTGCATTAAAGTAAAATTACTACTGATACTCTGCATCAGTTCCTTCTCAAACACACCACCCCAAACATGTCGCGCAGAGCGCGGTTATGCTAGTGATCCATTAACGTAATCTATCGGTTAATTATCTTTTAAGTTTGAAAAACTTAATCCAACTGAGCATTAACATCCTTTTATCATTTGGAAACAAAACACATTTTAAAATGGAGAATTAATCTTTGGATGGGGACTAAAATGTTACTTTAAAAAGTCAGTATCCTTCAGAATCTAATCGTTTTTAGATCCTCGTGGGGATTCTAAGTCTTACTCACGTCGTTGTTCTTCTGCTTCTTCTTGTGGACTTTTTTGTTTCACAGCCTACAGTTTCATCGAAACTTTCCTGAAACTTGGCACAATATATGTAAAATACCTGCGCAGACAGTAACCATCTCCGATTTTGAAGAATTACTCCTAGAAAAAAGTTATGACGTCAAAATATCTCTATAATGGAAATCGCCTAAAAATATCTTTCCGAAACGAGGCAAGCTTTTTGAATTCTGTTTGCGGGAATCGAACAGAGGGCATTAGCAGAGATGAATTACCGCACAATATGAACACACTATGACGTCATATCAATTTTTATGACATCATTCCTATTTTTTGACATTTTTTTGTTTCACAACCCAGAGTTTTCATCGGATCTTCGTGAAACTTGCATGATATGCAGAAAGCCCACGCGCAGGCAGTAACCATCTCCGATTTTGGAAATTCTTCCGAGAAAAAAGTTGACTCATAATACCGCCGCTAATGGGAAATCGCCTATACCATTATCTCCGAACTAGGCAAACTGTTTGAATTTTGTTTGCGGGAATCAAGCCGGGCATTAGCACAGATAATTATCGCAAACCTGATACATCACAATGAGCGTCATATTCGTTTTATGACGTCATCATTAAGAGTACGAGGATCTTAAGCTCATTTGAGCTTGTTTAAAATTCACTCTGCATTATTTTATTAAATAAATAATTATGCAATGAATGCAACTTGCTTACTGTGGACACTATCAGAGATCCTCGATTGATAGTGAGATGCATGTGGTGAAAATAAGATTGTGAGGCAATTTATTATGTTTCCTTACAAGTAACGTCAAAGCAGAAGGCCATTCAGCCCATAAAGCCTGCACAATGATGGCCAACATATTGTAGGTTGTCCGTGCTCTATCCTTTTTAAATGCTCAGCGTCAAGCAAGGAAGCATCACGTACCATTTTAAACATCCTTTGGTATGACCCCACCAGGGTTCCAACCACCGACTTCCCAGACTCACAGTGGATGCTGCAACCATTACGCCACCAAGTCTGGTATATTTCATTTACACAGTAATTTAAACAAGAACCAACCTTCTCAAACATCGATAAATGCTCGTTGTGTAAATCATCACATCATTTGACCATCTGAGTTGCTCCTTTCATGTATTAGCATTCTGAAGCCATTTGATGTATTCTAGGATCTTTATGGCTACAGTATTGGACCAGAGACCTTATAAAATAAGCCATAGCATCTTTATGTTCTCATGATTCTAAATGGGAGAGCTAGCTTAACCCCTTCTAATTGATGCCATACTTCTTAATGCCCCCGTTCACTGCTGGAAATGCAACAGATCATTTTCATTTGGGTTTAATGCTGCCAGGAGTCAAACTCAGATCAAGGATCAAAGGTATGCTATTTTGTCTGCTTGTGAATTTTGAACCATTCCCCGTAACTTTATTCATGCTGTGAGACACCCCCTAGGGGTGGCAAGATAGCACAACGTGGCGGCGACGTCACGATGTGCTGTAGGTTGGAAAATGGATTAATTTCATCTTTCTTCCCAACTGCAAATCTGTGTCCTCATAATGGTGCTATATTAAGGCAATAGACAATGACTTTATGTGCAGACGATGCTTGATGGTCACAAATCATGCGGAAATAGCTGTAATAGAACACAATTTGTATCGGCGTTACTGTACACAGTTGGCAGTTAGGAGTATTTATATTGTTATGTGTCGACCTCAGTGCATGGTGAGCTGATGCACCCGGCAATCCGGAGGGCATCTCAGCATAAAAGTTCAGGTCAGGTCAGGTATGGGTGCATGCACCGGAGCAGCGCGTCACTGCATCCACTTTCTGCTCGTACTCCAGGGGCCTCCGTCTGGCCATCCCCCAGGCAGATTCCTGGCCCAACTCCATCTCCTTTAGATGCCGATAAACCTGCTGCAATCATGAGGCACGTGGTCGGCCCATTGGCTCCTCCACTCACGAGGCGCCTTCGCTGAGAGAATCTGGTTAGCAGGATCAGCGTCAGGAAAATGAGCCACATGTCCCTACAGCCGCAACTGATGCTCGCGGACTATGCAGGTAACAAATCTCATTTGAGTCTCTCTCAGCAACCGCTCGTTAGACACAAAGTCCGACCAGCAATAGCCAAGGAATCTCCAAAGAGACCTGGTACCAAAGAAATTAAGTCTCCGTCTCAGATCCCTGGTCAGAGTCCAAGTCTCACATCCGTAGAACATGACTGGAAGCACCAAGGACCTGAAGATTCAGACTTTCGTCCTCCTGCACAGGTACCGACAGTGCCACACCCCATGATCCAGTGAATCCATGAGTCCCCAGGCCCGACACAGATGTCTATTGACCTCTGGCTCACAGCCAGCAGAGACATGAATATCACTGCCAAGGTAAGTGAATCTCTTCCTGACCTCAACATCCTCACCACAAACAGGTACAGACGAGATAGCTGCATCCAAGATATCATTGAAAGGCTGGATCTTAGTTTTGACCCAGGAATCCCGTAAGCTCAGTGGCTCCAACTCCTCATTCAGCACCTCGAGGAACCCCAAAAGGATATCCAGCGTCTCCCCAAAGATGACTGCATCATCCGTGAAATCAAGGTCAGAGATCTTGACATTCCCAACCAATATTGACATTCCCAGCAGCTTGATCTCTCTGACATCCTTTCCAGAGTCCAGTCCATTGAAATGCTGAAAAGTGTGGGGGATGAGTGAACACCCCTGCCAAACCCCGGTAGCAACTGGAAATAAGTCAGAGATGGTACCACCACATCTCACAGCACTCAGTACCAGAGTAAAGTTCAGACATCAGATTGATCAGTTTTGGTGGCACCCCACAAAGACCAATAATCCTCCAGAGGGCATCCCGATTCACTGAATCAAATGCTTTGCAGAGATCAACATAGGCTGCAAGCAGCCCCTGCCAAAACTCTCATCTGCGTTCAATGAGGAACCAAATAGCAAGGATACGTTCGGTCAATCATTGACCTCTTTGGTGTAAAGCCTGACTGCTCTGGGTGCTGGTGCTCAAGCAGATGGTGGTGAACCCCATTAAGATTTATTCAGATGGGATGATGCCTGTGTTCCAGGCAGAGCACAGAACTGCATGCAACAAAATGAGTACAGCATTTCCACCAGCCTTGAGAAGTTCAGCATGGATGCCACATATTCCAGGAGCTTCACCCCATTTCAAGTGGTTCACTGCAGCCTGTGTTTCCACAAATGAAGGTGGATCATAGTTGATTTG
>CM068954.1:52886345-52893845 GCA_035128595.1 Eptatretus atami | reverse complement strand
TCTTTCATTGGCCTAGCATGGTTCGGGCTGAGAATTCAGAAGGCCGATTGTGCCGTAAGTTGTCATTTGGGCCGGCGCGGCTTTGGTAATTTCCGCTCGGTTACGCCAGATCCGAGTCAGTAAAAAGCGACTCGGTTCGGAAAAAGCCGGCCGAGGGTGTGGCTTCCCGGTAGTTAGACGGCGTTAGTACTTAGGTAACTTGGAATAGACAAGTGGACCCACTCACGCCGTCAAAATATTGGCGACCACGGTCCTTTAGTGACCCGTCGACTCCGGAGTTATCAGGGGTGACGACCTTTCAATTCCGGTGTTCGGTGGGAGACGGCTCTACTGCTCTGTCTAGCAGTCGTCCTCGCCACCAAACCCAGCACCACAACAATATTTGCCAATTTTCTGTACAAAACTGTTCAAGCTCAGTAAGTTGCATGGGAGACATTGATGGACAGCAATATTCAAGTCATGCCACAGATTTTCCATTGGTTTTAGGTAGGGGCTCTGACCGGCCACTCAAGGACATTTATCGTTTTGTTCCTTAGCCATCCAGTGTAGCTTTGGCTGGGTGCTTGGGTCTTGTCATGCTGAAAGGTGAATTTCATCCAATTTTAGCTCTCTTGCAAAGGGCAGCAGGTTTTCCTCTCGGATGTTTTCTGTATTTTGCTTCATCCATTTTCCCTTTGTATTCTGCAAGTGTCTCAGTCCCTGCTGATGAGAAACATCCCCATAACATGTTGCTGCCACCACCATGCTTCACTGTCGGATGGTGTTCTTTTGGTGATGTGCTGTGTTGGGTTTGTACCAAACGTAACATTCTGCATTTAGGCCAAAGACTTCCATCTTGGTTTTGTCAGACCACAAAACTTTTTGCCACATGGCTTCAGAATATCTGAGTGGTTTTTTTGCATACCTGAAACGGGACTCAAGGTGGGCTTTTTTGAGTAATGGCTTCCTTCTTGCCACTCTCTACAGGACTGGCCAGACTTGTGGAGTGCTTGAGGTATTGTTGTCACATGCACACAGTGGCCAGTCTTTGCCATAAAGGCATGTAGCTCTTTCAAACTTGCCAGTGGCCTCTTGGTGGCTCTCTGATCAGTCTCCTTGCTTGGTCATCCAATTTGAGGGACGGCCTGATCTCGGCAGTGTCTTGGTGGTACCATACCCCTTCCACTTCTTAATGATTGTCTTGACTATGCTCTAAGAGATATTCAAAGCCCTTGAAATATTTTTACCCCATGGAAGACCCCACGGGGTCTAAGGCCGCTCACATCTCTCTTTTCTTGTGTGCAGTTCATTTGAACGTCTATTTCTCCATTATTTGTGAAAGAATTCGATGAAAATTGACAGGCATATACTAGACACATATGCGCAGGCATTAACTGAGCCCAAAGTGCGATTGCAGCCCTTTGGGCCGAGGAACGGCCCATTCAGTCCACTTTCCTTAAAATTGTTATTTCTCAGTTATTAAGGCCCAGTCACACCTTGACGTTTTAGCCAGCAATGGCAACGTATAAAAATGTATGTAAAACGCTGGCTTAAGCTGAACTTTTGATGTTTTTTTTTAAAGATTCGGACGTATTCATAATGAGTTGGTCATATGCATAACATATTAGTAACGGGCACAGAACGTTTTCGTTGTCTTATAGATAACTTATACCACGAATGCTTAGCCTGTTTTCGGCGTTCACAACCTATGCCCAACGATAGTTTAACTTAGGCATAGCGCGCTGCACGTAACGCCGACGAACTCGTGGCGTAGCCTGTTAAAACCTGTCGCACGCCGATTTAAACATAAACCGCCTGAGAATTGGAATGTGTCAACATCGCAGTCACACCTTGACGATTTAGCCAGCGTATGCCGACCTAATGAAAATGTGTCTAAAACTCTGGCACATGTCGAATACGGTATGGGTAAGTTGTGTATACGTTAAGAGCACACTGAAAAACGATGAAGTATGCTGTCATATTTCGTGGTATGTCTCGTACGTCGTGAAATTTCAAGCATGCTGAAAATTTTACGACGTACTCGCGTATGGCTCACACGTTCGCGCTACGCTGGGAATAAGTTGTTGGCACGATATGCAATCGTTGACACACGTCGACCAAAGTTCCTTGTAAGTTACTCATAAGTCGAAACACGTCGAGGTAATGTTTAGCATACCCGAAACTTATTTTCTCCGTCAAGGCACATTTTCTTTTTTTCTCCTTGGCTCCGTGAAGGCACGTGACGAAATATCTGAAGTTGTTGTTGTTGTTTTTTTTTTTTTTTTTTTTTTTTTAAAGTCTATCACGAATTTTAAAATATATTCGGACATTTGCTTTTAAGTTCGACGTCGACGTGACAATATCCTCAAACAGAAAATATTCACAGAGGAGGAACTAAGAATAAGACATGAGCAAACTGAAGAGTCAATCGGACGTGACGTAACGGCACGTGACGAAATATCGGAAGTTATTGTTTTTTTTTTTGTTTTTTTTTAAACGCTGCCAATACGCCATTATACGGTAGCTGTAAATTAGAAACACGTTCAGTAAGTTCTGTGGTGTCCGGAAGATGTCAATCAAATACGTCTACATACGTCAATATGCGTTGGAGGTACGTTGCACATAGGTTCAAAGCACGTTACTCAGAGGTTAGAAATAAGTTTTGGGTACGCTAAGCATTACCTCGACGTGTTTCGACTTATGAGTAACTTACAAGTAACGTGCCTCAACGTGTGTCAACGATCGCATAACGTGCCTCGACGTGTGTGCAACGATCGTGTAACGTGCCTACAACAGTTACTCATAGGTTATAAATAAGTTTAGGGTACGCTAATCATTACCTCGACGTGTTTCAACTTATGAGTAACTTACAAGTAACGTGTGTCGATGTGTGTCAACGATCGATAACGTCAGTCCTGTCGTACTCTAACTTATAGCCAGCGTAACGGAACGTGTGAGCCATACGCTGGCATACGTCGTAAAATTTCAAGCATGCTATTTGAGGACAACGGCAAAGTACAACGATGAAAGCCAGCGTACTACGACGTTATGGCAGTGTTTTTTCAGCGTGCTCTTAATGTTTCCAAAACTTACCCATAACGTATTCGACGTGTGCCAGCGTTTTAGACAATTTTTCAAAAATCGGCATAAAGGCCCAGTCACACCTTGACGTTTTAGCCAGCTTATGCCGATTTTTGAAAAATTTGTCTAAAACGCTGGCACACGTCGAATACGTTATGGGTAAGTTTTGGAAACATTAAGAGCACGCTGAAAAACACTGCCATACGTCGTAGTACGCTGGCTTTCATCGTTGTACTTTGCCGTTGTCCTCAAATTTTAGCATGCTTGAAATTTTACAACGTATGCCAGCATTTGCCTCACATGTTCCGTTACGCTGGCTATAAGTTGTAGGCACGTTATGCGATCGTTGACACACGTCGACACACGTTACTTGTAAGTTACTCATAAGTCGAAACACGTCGAGGTAATGATTAGCGTACCCTAAACTTATTTATAACCTATGAGTAACGTGCTTTGAACCTATGTGTAACGTACCTCCAACGCATATTGACGTATGTAGACGTATTTGATTGACGTCTTCCGGACGACCACAGAACTTACTGAACGTGTTTCTAATTTACAGCTACCGTATAATGGCGTATTGGCAGCGTTTAAAAAAAACAAAAAAAACCAATAACTTCCGATGTTTCGTCACGTGCCGTTACGTCACGTCCAATTGCCTCTTCAGTTTGCTCATGTCTTATTCTTAGTTCTTCCTCTGTGAATATTTTCTGTTTGAGGATATTGTCACGTCGATGTCGAAACTTAAAAGCAAATGTCCGAATATATTTTAAAAATTCTGTTATAGACTAATAAAAAATAAAAAAAACAAAAAAAACAACAACAACTTCAGATATTTCGTCACGTGCCGTCACGGAGCCAAGGAGAAAAAAAAGAAATGTTGCCTTGATGGAGAAAAATAGTTCGGTATGCTATACCTCGACGTGTTTCGACTTACGAGTAACTTACAAGGAACTTGTGTCGACGTGTGTCAACGATCGCATATCGTGCCTACAACTTACTCCAGCGTAGCGGAACGTGTGAGCCATACGGCGAGTACCTCGTAATTTTCAGCATGCTTGAAATTTCACGACGTACGAGACGTACCACGAAATATGACAGCATACTTCATCGTTTTTCAGCGTGCTCTTAACGTATACACAACTTACCCATACCGTATTCGACGTGTGCCAGCGTTTTAGACACATTTTTCATAGGTCGGCATACGCTGGCTAAATCGTCAAGGTGTGACTGCGATGTTGACACTTCCAATTCTCAGGCGGTTATGATTTAAATCGGCGTGCGGCAGGTTTTTAACAGGCTACGCCACGAGTTCGTCGGCGATACGTTGCAGCGTGCTATGCCTAAGTTAAACTATCGTTGGGCATAGGTTGTGAACGCCGAAAACAGGCTAAGCATTCGTTGGTATAAGTTATCTCTAAGACAACGAAACGTTCTGTGCCCGTTATTAATATGTTATGCATATGACCAACTCGTTATGAATACGTCCGAATCTTTAAAAAAACATCAAAGTTCAGCGTAAGCCAGCGTTTTACATACATTTTCATACGTTGCCATTGCTGGCTAAAACGTCAAGGTGTGACTGGGCCTTAAGCTGGCTAAAACGTCAGGTTTTGTGTGACTGGCCTTTAGTGAACAGAACCGAACCAAACTTGACAGGTATATTCTAGAGACCATTCCCCAGGCATTAACTGACCCCAAAGTGCGATTCTGGTCCTTTGACCGAGAAATGGCCCTTTTGGCCCATTTTCTTAAAATTGTTATAAAAATTTTTTTTTAATTGCCTGGGCGATGCGCAATGCAAAATTAAGTCGCAAATGATTATATGAAACTAAACTTAACTCTTGTGAGGTGTTTCTGGTTTCTTTTTCTGAAGGTGAAATTTTGAAAGGGGGTGTAGACTTTCTCTAAGCACTTGTTATATAATATTGTGTGTATGTATATGTAATATATGTAATATATATATATTTATATGTTCAGCTTCACAGCACAGTCACCAATAGATTGAACAAAGTCCGAGTAAACTCTACTCCCCAAGTTGTTTTTTAACAAACAGTAAAGAGAGTCTCCTCAGACGACGTTTCGCTTGCAGTCTGCAAGCCTTCTCAAGCCAAGAGGCACAGCTCACCACACGTGGCCATTTAAGCGAACCACTTCTGGTCACATGTGTGAGCATGCACACATCTTTGATTATCAGAATGTGGCAACGTCACTCATCATTGGATTCCCACTGATTCCTGGTCATTAAATTTTTTAAAATTTTTAAATCTGGTATTATAATTATGCATGTGCACAGCTAACTGCGCATGCCACAGTAACTCCGGTTTTATTTAAAAAAAACGTGTTTTGGTTCTGCATGTGGATCGGGATGCGGTTTGGGTTGATGCACTTTCTGCATGTGTTGTGCATGTACCGGTGAAAGGTGTGAGTGTGTGTTGTCGCATGATGATATGTTAGCAGTCTGTGGAGCAGTGCGTTGCAGTAGCGTGGTGATTATTTGTGGCAGTGTATGTGTACCAAAGCTATTGTTGAACCTACCTGTATCCTTGCTCTTGCATAAATCTGATTGTTTTTTTCTCCCCTTTCATAGTCATGGCTTTTAATTGGTCGAAACATATCCAGCCATACATTACAACCATTTTAAAAAGGGGCTATGGGGGGGGGGGGGGTGGGAAATGCACTTGTGATCATGAAAGTTTGTGAATAGCAAGTGGATTGGTGAAAATGTTTACTTTTCTTATTTTAGATTGGATCATTTGATAGTCTTTATACTCCAACTAGATTGAGATATTTGAAAGCATAACCCAGAGAGTTGGGTCTCTTTAAAACAATTTTTGTATTTTTTTGGAAACTTTGATCTTCAACCCTTTAATTTACACAAGAACTTCACTGTGCAATGTTTTAAAGCAATTACTATGTTATGCAATTATTATTCCATTTTTATGCAATTATAATTGTTTTTTTTGTGTAATAAAGGTTCACTTTTGCAAACAGAAATTTTTATGCAGCTTCACTAATAACTTCAGTTTAGTACAGGCTAACTCGAGCTTGCTGAAACCTTCCGAATAAACTAACCTGCAGATGGATAAAAATTATCTGCACAGTGTCTTCTTTTTAGACTGACAAACTGCTTATATAACCCCCTGCTAAAGTTCTATCCAGGAAGGCCAAAGGGTTGAAGTCATCGGGTTGTACATACACTGCCCTTCAGTGCACTGCCCTCCTCTTGTTCCGTACAGGAGTTACTGGAGTGTGCATTGCGGGGTGGAGACCCCTATACAGCAGCAGCGTTTGTTTCCTGCTTGACCGTCCGATGTACTGGAGCGGAAATTCGCGGAGCCTTCTCCACCTCGTGAGAGCCCTGAGGCACCATGCACCCACTGCGCCTCAGCTGGTCATCGGCAAGCACGGCTTTACCTCAATGCTGGTAAATCACAAAAAAGCCACAATATTTTATGGGATGACTTGATTTTGAGGGTTGGGGTAACTCCAGTTGAGTCCAAGGTTTTTCTATTTGAAATAATTATTCTGTTTCTTGATAGCTAGTTATAACTTTTTAATGAAGAGATTTTTCTGCTTTGTTTGATATATTGATCACTTTATAAACTATGTCACAAGCAATCATTGGAATTCTTCATTATTATATGAGGATAGTTAATTTTGGATCTGCATTCCTTAACGAACTACAATTAAACTTGCCATTGATGATATATCAACACTACAACATGAGCATTTGCTTCTGAACCTGTAAAATGAACAGAAACTCTTAGGTTCATCAAAACTGGGTCATAAACTTGGTGTTTGCCCTTGGTAAGCTGGTGTTGGCTTGTGGTTATGGTGGTTGGCTTGGATCTTAGGTCCTGAGTTTGAGCCCTGTCGGCCATATAATTAACACCAGGTGGGTTGACTCGGCCTGTCTATTCTTCCGATGTCGGCAAAATGAAAACCAGTGTACTGGTGATAGGGGCATTGCATCAGCTGCACAGCTGCACCCTCAGCCGATGATGATACCCACAGCCTTTTGTGCTGCTTACGAAGGAGGAGGAGGAGGAGGTGTTTGCCTTGTTCATTGAGGTGGCCAGTTTTGCACCACGTGGTTCATTCTGTCCACTTTCATATCCATCTTTAAATTATTTGCCCCAGTCACATACGGATATGCTTGACAGGCAATCGTCACCATACTTGTTGCCTGTCATTTCTAACTTCACTGGCTTGAGGTTTTCATTGACCAGAAATTCACAATTCTTGCTGTTCTACCTCTTTGCTATCTCCCTTGGCGCAACTATTGTTTTCAGTGCATTTACTAAAGCAGGGACACCTGATTTTGGGTATCGTTACCAACACTATGAGGATAAATACCCGAAAATTATGAATAGATACATCTGAATCTTATGAACAAAAGTATCATTCAAATTTTAACCACCCTGAAAAGCTGCTATA
>CM068954.1:52817980-52847420 GCA_035128595.1 Eptatretus atami | reverse complement strand
AAAGAGAAGAGAAAAAAACAACAAGGCCTCCAGACCATTTTATGCTTCCACCATCATTAGCAAAATCATGGAATCAGTTCAAGTTGATGTCAAAATTATGCAGATTTTCATTCAATTGCTGGATATGAAATTGTGATTTTTAAGTTTGCAATGTACGAGATGTAACATTGAAAGGGCTAGCCCCCTCCCCTCCCCCATTTCATTTAACACTATTAATGATACAGACAATGTGCAAGAGACTACATTCCAATCAGCTTCCAAAGTCCAAACAAGAATGACTACACTGTGGTCACAACCTGTGACACTATATATATATATATATATATAAATATATAAATATATATATATATATATATTATCTATATCTATATCTAGATCTATGTATAATATATATATATATATATATATATATATATATATAAATATATATATATATATATATATAAATATATCTATATGTATATATTGTTACGGCTGTGGAAATTCGCATTACACCATAAAGGTCCCGTAGGTGAGATATATTTCTTAAGTACATGTGTAGTTAGCCCAAACCCGTTGTATAGAGGGAATTAATGTGATTCATTCGGGCTGCGATCCTTTGAGTTAGCGTTTTTCTGTTCTACCTTTGTTTTGAGCCAACCACTACAACAACAACAACAACAACGCCAGCAGCCACAACCTTCCTTCACCACTCGCTACCGCAAACCTCACATCACCGCCATTCCAAACAGCGCCATGGCCATCGGACACCGCCGAAAACCCTCCACCACCTTCTCCTACGGCCACTCCCGCACCACCTGTGGACACTGAGCGTCGGGCTACCTTCAGCGATACACGCGAGCCGCGAGTGCAGATGGCGGTTTTTCCGAGGAGAATTCGGATCAGGAATGCTACACGCCCACATCTGATCCATCCAATTAGGAGCGCGCGGGCGGCTTGGCCCCGGCTCCAGACGCGCCTGACGAAAATCGGCATATGCAAATTTGAGGATCAGGAATGATACACGCCCCTTTTTCTCCATCCAATCGGCGAGCGTGGCTCCGCCCCTGAGGTCGTTTGGATCGAGAATTTGCATGTGGTGGGTTCCTGGAGCCGATAAAAAGACGAGCGCAAGGCGAATGTGGCAGTATCGGTGGGGCAGAGTCGGGAGACGGAGCTCGGGCAGTATCGGTGGGGCAGAGTCGGGAGACGGAGCTCGAAGCAGAAGGTGGCAGTGAGTCGAGTTGGCAGTATCGGTGGGGCAGAGTCGGGAGACGGAGCTCGAAGCAGAAGTGGGGCAGACGGCTACGGAGGCGAACGGCTGCGGAGGGAGATCGGCTGAGGAGACCTGGAGGCTCCGGTCCGGGACGAGGAGGTCGGCGACGAGGTCGCGTTGATCGCGCGTCCGGGACTCGAGCAAGCCAGCCATACTCCCTCCCAGAGCATCAACAATTCCCCCTTTCCCCCGCGCTGAGAGAGTGCGACAAGGGGGCCCCGTTCCCACTTTACACCAGCAGGTGCCCACGAAACCGCCGTGCAGCGACAGTTTGCGGCTCGCCACGAGGGCGCGGGTAGGACCTTCGGTCTCGTGGACCTGGCCGCTCATCCAGGTTCCACGCGCATTAGGCCACGGGCCCAGTCTGACTCCCTTGCTTTGAAGGGGTCTTTTCTTTTGCTTAGGTGTGAATGCGTGTTGTGGCGCCGTGTCTTGTAAGGTAGAAACTGTATAAGTGTTGCCGAGTGTTCGCGTTTAGTCGGTCGTAGCTCTGCGTTGCTTGCATTATTGTTTTTGTCTTAAATTGATATATGTGCATTTGCTAATTGTGGCTGTAAATACGTGCTATATGTGTGCTCCGTGTGCCGCGGAATAAATGTGCATTGTGTGAACTGTTTTCCCGTTTCGCTTCGTCTTTTCTTCATTGACCCTCCATCCTGCTTCACGTAAAGGGTTCGTAGTGGGTGCAAAACGCCCGGTAAAAAATCTGAACCGTCGAGGTCGACGATAACACCGCTCGGTTATCCGATAGTACGGAACGGGCCGCCCAAGCGGCTCGTGTCCGGAGTCGACCTGCGGCGAGGTACGATCTCGCCGGTTTACCATCCGGTGGGTACTTAGGTAGGTCGAGTTTGGCGAACAACCCTATCCTACGCGGGTGCCGATTGGCACGATTGTGGTGAGGTCGAAAGGCCACCCGTGACTGGCTCCGGGCGATAGTTCCGGAGGGTCACGACTGAATTGTCCGTCCGGTGGGCGACGTGCCGCGATCCGAGTTACGTGGCCGTCCGCACGCCGACGGGCGCGAATTCGCAACACTGGTGTCAGAGAGCGGGAAAAATACCCTCCTGCTCCAAGCTAAATTCACGGGAATCGGTTCAGGGGTGAGAGGAGCGACCCCGATTCCCTCTAAATTACGAGCGATTAAATTAACCCTTACGTGGAATAAGATGGCGTCTCAAGGCGAGCGGGTGCCGGGGGTAGATATGGATGAGTATATGTTTAGAATCCATGGCTCAGGATGGAATCCCGAGCAGGACATTGGTGTGCAGGAACAGTTCCCCCCCAACTGAACCCAGGGCCCGAAATGGGTGCGGCCGCGGGTATAACACTCCCCTCCCCCTCTCCACCAAAACCCCCGAGCCTTGTCGAACCGAGTACACTCGACAGATTCTGCAGGCAATAACAGAGATGCAAAGAAACGCAAATGAAATGAACGGCAAAGTGGATGAAATGAACGAAAAAATGGATGGAAACGCACGCGAAATAAAAGGAGTGAACAAGCAGATGGAAACAAACACAAACGAAATGAACGAAAAAATGGATGGAAACTCACTCGAAATGAAAAACGAAATAAAAGGCATAAACGAGAATATGGAAACAAATGCACAAGGAATGAAGGAAGAAATAAAAGAAATGCGGGGTGAAACGCAGCAAAGGGCCGGAGCCTGCAGGCGGGCATGAAGGCAACAACAGCGAAGTGCGTAATGGCGACGCCACGTGTGGGAGCGAACGAGCTGGGAGGGGGTGCAACGGTTGTCAGGCCCGCGGTGAAGGCGGGTGAGAAAAAAATAATTCGGGAGACGTGTTGGGCGAGAAGTGTGAGGTGACGGAAAAAGTGACGGTAACCGAGAGGGAAAAATTAATTGGGGTGACGGAGTCGTGCACGAAGGAAATAAAAATAGTGGAGTGTGAGAAAAGACTTCAAGACATGACGAAGAGAGTTGATAAGCGGGTACGGGAGGTAAAAACGGAGACAGAGGAACTGGGAAGACGGATAGACAACACAAGGGCAAGATGGAAGAACAGTTAGAAGCCAAAGCAAGGTCGGAGGGTGCGAGATGAGAAAAGAATTAAGAGAAAAACTGAGTTACAGAAACACCAAAACAAAGAGAAGGAATTACAAGATGAGCTGGGGACGTTGAAAAAGGAATTAGAAAAGAAAGCTTCTGAGTTACAGAAACACGAAAACAAAGAAAGAGGATTACAAGACGAACTGAAGATGTTAAGAGAGGAAAGAACGAGAACAGAGAATGAAACGTTAAGGAACCACGCTGTACAGATCGAACAGCTGGAAGCAAAGGCCAGATTGGGGAATGAGATGCAAGAAAGAGTAATGATGGAAGAACGAATGAGACAGAAGAAGGAAATCGATCAATGGAAGGAAACCACGAGATTGCAGAATGAGGAACAAGAAAGACAGTGGAATAGGAAATACAAAGAACAAGGAATGAGACAGGAGAAAGAAATCAGTCAGTTGAAAGAAATAATGAGATTGCAGAACGAGGAACAAGAAAGACAGTGGAATAAAAAACTGAAAGAGTATGAATTGGAAACTGAACGACAAAAGGAAAAAATAGGTTGGAATACGAGGAGAAGTTGAAGGAGCAACGAATGAAGCAGGAAGGAGAAATGAGGAGATTGAAGGCACAACGAGATTGGAGAGGGAACGGTGGGATAGAAAACAAAAGGAACATGAAGCCGAGGTTGACCAATTGAAAGAAAGGCAAGGCTGGAGTGCGAAGAGATAGACAAAGAACAGCGAATGAAACACAAAAGGCGAAATAAACCATATCATTGGTAATGAAATAAACCACAAGAAAAAACAGAGAAGGAAAAACAAGTTAAAGAGGAGAGAGAAAGCGCAAGTTGGTAATAGTAGCTGACTCAAAAGACAAAGACTCTCTAAAATTTTTCAGTCAAATCGGAAGACTACAAGAAGTGATGATTATGAGCCTAAATACAATGGCAGTCCAAACCACTGATAACCTGGCAGAAAGGTCCACGTACCACAGAGGTAACGAAGAGAGATAGACGCTGAAATGAGAGGAGAGAACCAGCGAATGAAACACAGGTGAATGGAAAACTATGTATAAAGACCAATTTGAATTATAAGAGAAACGAGATGAGATGTAGTATAAAAAAATGATGAGAAAGGAGCTTAGAGAGAGAAAGATCTTTTGGCCGAAAGTAAACCTCCAAAATCTGTGATTAGACCCGAGAGTTTTGAAAATTATATGCCAACTGAAAAGATTTAATTGAAATACACAAAGAGATTGGAAAAAATAACATCCAGAAAACAAGCTAAAGCTTAATACATAGTTTATATTATATGAGAAACGCATTAACGGGAGTTACAAACAGAGAGAAAGGGATATAATAATTAGAATATATATTAAGAAACTGTGTGCTCAAAATAACGATAAACTCATCATAAAGGAGAGATTGAAAGTGAAACACACAAATCATGACAACTATACCTTCACAACAACATTTAACTGTCAAAGATGGGAAGAAACACAATCGACGGCATGATGCTGTACCATACGTCCCGAGAGAAAATTCTACTGTGCGTGAAAGATCAACACAAAATCACAAATATTCAGTGATGGAGAAGACACATGTAAACCGGTAATGTCCGTCTCGCGAAGCACTCCATAGTGCATCAACTCCGACGTGTGCGAAGCGCACGAAGTAATGCCCCACATTAAGAGTCGAACTGCGATATTTAAAATCAACATTCGAAATATTGTAGTAATTCATAAAATTTCACCGCTGGATCAGAAGCATAGTGGGTTACTCCAAAGCAAGGGTCTTGCTCGACCAAGACCGGACATATCAATTGGTTCAAAGAAGACACGTTATTATAGCACAATATGACTCTAGTGTGACACTGAGCGATATCCGTTTGTGGGTGTTGAGTTATATTGCTGATTTTGGAAGGTTACAGAGAGCTCCACTCGGCGTGAATATACCCTGTGTGGGAGACAAACGAAATCGATTAGATACTCGCTCTCGTGTTCGCTATGATGAAGTGCCAAGGATGAGCGTAGTGTTTTGCACGAGCAGTGAGTGTGCGAGATACAAAGTAAATGCGTGCCTATTCACCTCAGGCTCCATCTGTGTCATGGTTGTGTTTGCTTGAGATCCACCTCTTAGTAGTTCAGCAGTAAGCGATTTGAATTGCGTTGTTGGAGGTGATAATACAAGTTAGAACTTTTTAGAGGAGAAGATGCCTCAGAGGAGTTTGTAAGACGATTGGAAAAAGACTATAAGACTAGAGGAAATTATGGTTAAAAACCTATAAACCATCATTAACAAAGGGGAGAAGTAGAAAGAGGAATCTTCAGAATGGTTTGAGAATGTCGAGTGGGAAATAGGATTTATCATGTATCTGTAACGGTAGAAAATTAGGAGAGGTCAAGGTTGGGATCACTGTCATCTTACTGGTAAATATAGAGGTCCAGCTCATTCCCGTTGTAATCTTAATTACAAGCCCCCAAACTTTATTCCTGTCTTTCTTCACAACAACGCTCACTATGACACACATCTATTTATAAATGAACTTCCAAAGACATCTGGAGATATTCTGCCATTCCTAACACAGATCAAAAATACATCTCATTCACAAAAACAATTCATACATCCCCATAACCCATATCAGATTTCTTGACACATACAAGTTTATGGAAAGTCATTATCTAACTTAGCATCAAATATTAAAAACTTACGGAATCTTAAATCACATTTCTTAAATCAAGAAGAGATTGATCTCTTATCACAAAAGGGAATATATCCGTATGACTATATGGATTTATTGAGAAGTTTAAAGAAACACAACTTCCTTCAAGGGAAAGTTTCTATGGCAAGTTGAATAAAACTTATATTTCCGACAGATTATTCACAAGCTAAAAAGGTTTGGAGAAGTTTAATATAAAGAATCTTGGAGAATATCATGATTTGTATCTAAAACTGATGTATTGTTATTGGCTGATGTGTTTGAAACTTTTAGAAGTCTGTCATAATCAAAATTTTATGGATTAAACCCCGTTCACTATTACACAGCCCCGGGTTTGGCTTGGAGTGGTATGTTAAAATGACAAAACAGAATTTGGAATTAATCAGTGATATAGATATGCTTTTAATGATAGAGAAGGCTAAAAGAGGAGAATATCTCAAGTATGTTCAAGAGATATGCTAAAGCAAATAACAAATATCTTCCTGATTATAATAAAAATGAGGACAACTCTTACCTGATGTATTATGATGCTAACAATTTTATGGTGGGCTATGTCTCAATCTTTACCTTATGGAAAACTTAAATGGGTTAAAGAAAAACATTATGAAAAAGTTTTACAAGACATTGTTGTTCTCTCTCAAAAAGAATTGGATGAAGCTGAAGTTGGATATTATTTTGAGGTTGATATAAAAAATCCAGAAGAACTTCATCACAAACATAAAGACCTACTCTATGCCCCTGATAAAGAAAGTCCAAGAAAAGAATGGTTAAGTGATTACCAACAGTCATTTAATATAAAAGGTAAATCTCCAGAAAAAACTACTTACTCCATTAAATGATAAAGAAAGTTATTGTTTTGCATCAAAGGAACTTGAGACAATATTTATCTGCTGGGTTGAGAGTGAGGAAAATTCATCGGATTTTGAAATTTAAACAGTCATTGGTTAAAGAAGTATATTGATTTTAATCCAAAAAGGAGAACAGAAGCAAAAACAGATTTTGAGAAGGACTTTTAAAATTAATGAATAATGCTGTATTTGGAAAGACTATGGAACATGTTAGAATCGACAAAACATAAGACTTGCTACGTCTTGGAAACAGGCTTCAAAGTTAATTAATAGACCAAGTTTTGAATGAGCGGAGGTGTCTTCAGAGAACTTTTGTGCTATTCATTTGAAAAAAGAGAGTATTGAAATGGAATAAACCTATTTATATAAAACATCAATTCTTGACTTGTCAAAGTCGTTAATGTATGACTATTACTATAATAATTTAAATCAAAGTACAAGGATAATGTTGTCATTGTTATATATGGATACAGATAGTTTTATATTAGAAATTAAGACAAGTGATGTATATGAGGATATGATTGATAATATTGATATATATATATATATATAATATATATATATATATAATATATATATATTATATATGATACAAATAATTATAAGTCAGGTGATGTGTTGTTTTCATCAAAGAATAAAAAGGTTATTGGTAAGTTTAAAGATGAATTGGGTGGAAGGTCATGAGTGAATTTATAGGATTGAGATCAAAATCTTATGCTTTTACGTATATTGATAATAACAACATTGAAAGATGTGATAAGAAGCGAAAGGAAAAAGAAAAAATATAATCAAGGAAACAATAAACTTTAAACATTATTACAACTGTTAACCTTAAAGAAGGAAGAGTACAGAAAATGAATACAATAAGAAGTTATAAACATCAATTATATACAGAAGAGATAAATAGAAAGCATTAGAGCTTTGATGATAAGCAATATATTTTAGAGAATGGAATCATTATAGTGGGCAACTTAGCATAACAATTGTGCATTTTGTGAGGAAAGCACCAAATTTGGCACACTAGTAGCCTATCATATTATGAACAGATTTGATATTGGGCCATCTCAAAATTTGAGCAGTGGAAAATGGCTGCCACAGCCATCAGCGGCTGAATTTGAGATGGCCCAATATCCAAATCTGTTCATAATATGATAGGCTACTAGTGTGCCAAATTTGGTGCTTTCCTCACAAAATGCACAATTGTTATGCTATATTTAGTTAAGTGCCCCACTATTAGTATCCCTTATGGTTATAAGTATGTGTTAAGATATTGTGTTGGGAATTTTACAGGCCACCACCGTCTTTTTACTGATTTATAAATGATTGAACCAAGCAATAACCAAACCAAAGAGTGGAGATGTAATCAGCCTTGGCATTTAAATGGAAACATAAAGAATATGAGAAATATCAAATAAGTCTTATTGAAGAAATAACCGGTGTAAAAGTATATAAAACAAATAAGCGGATAAATTTAATTACAAATAAGTTGGAGGATGTAAAGAAAAAAATTAATATCCTTGAATGGACTGAAAACTTTGATGGTTATCAATTGAACAGTGGAAAAACAATTTACTATAATCTCAAAATGATATGTGGCTCAGGAGGTGGTCAAATAAGAGCATTGAGAGAAGTTTATCATTTCATTTCTGCTCAACAAAGACATTTAAACAAGAAGTAAGTTCCAAAGTAATCTTTGTGAATATACTCAATGAAGATGAATGTAATGGTAAAATTAAGTTATTCCCCAAAGTAGAACATGGACAAATATTCATTGGTTCACTCTTTGAGTGGAATGAAAATATGAAGGGAAAGAAGTGCTTTAATCAGTAAGTCTCAATTTAAATTTTGCTTGTATGGAGGGAAGGGAATAGGTGGGGAGAAATCAGTCTCCTATTTTGGCTTTTGGGCTTGAGTCAGAGAGTTTCCCTTTTTTCCCCATTCATTTGAATGGCTACCTCAGAAGCCCCATTAATCCTCTACCTCTCTTCTCTCTCTCTCTCTCTCTCTCTCTCTCTTCTCTCTCTCCTCTCTCTCTCTCTTCTCTCTCTCTCTCTCTCTCTCTTTTCCCTCTCTCTCTCTCTCTCTCTCTCTCTCTCTCTCTCTCTCTCTCTCTCTCTCTCTTCTCTCCACACTGTCTCTGTCTCTGGACATATCTGGACAGTGGTTATGTCTGGACGGGTTTGTTTCTGGACGTGTCCAAGCAGTGTTTGTCTCTGGACGTGTCCGGGCGGTGATTAACGCTCCACCGCACGTCTGCCTTCCCTTCTTCTCACCTTACACTGTCTTCCCTTCCCCCACCCCTCGTCGATCCCCCACTCCTCCTCGCTCCCCCTTCCCCCCTCTTTTTATCCTTCCCCCCTTTAGTATTCCCCTCCGCGAAGTGATGGGTGGTATTTGCTGGTGTGCAATATATGGTGCTTTTTAATATAATTTTTTTTAGTAAATGGGATAGCCAGTTAAACGCTGCCATTATTGAACCAAATGCTTTAGAATGTAGGATCCTCCCTCCCTCCCTAACTCCCCTGGCCCCTACCCCCAAAACTGCACATGTTTTCCTTGTTGACAGTAAAATTACCATTATTGGTCCTTTAGCTGTTGTAGCTAATCATGTTGAATGAATCGAGAATGATATCCTTATGTGCAAAACTGTGAAGTCATTCCCATTTGTGCACTTTGAATCAGTACTAGGTGTACAAGTTTGCTCTACTGTGTGCAATGCATTCATAACTCTCTACCCCTCGTACTGATTCCTTGCAGGACTGTGGCTTGAAGCTGCTGAGTTTTTTCTGCTTTCCATCATTGGCTTCCAAGGCCTTCCTATCCCTGACAAGAAGGTATAATATGGTTGCTGTAACAATGTAGCACTGCATCAGCACCCTCACCATGTCCCTCAAAGTATCTGGAAAATAAGAGACAAAATTATGAAACCAGCAGATTTCATTTGTTACTTAAATTGTGAAGATATAAATAATAATAGCTGGGAGCAATCCTCAAGGGTTCCAACTTATAACACCTAAGAACTGAAAGAAAGAAAGAACCTTGAGATCCCTTCAAATTTTTCGCTTTTGAAACCAGCATCACTATCCATCCATCCATTGGGACCATACTCTGTGCAGAGCGTTGGTGCTGCCTAAGCAGTCTCCTTGGCTATTGGGCACAATCCTGGACGGGTCACCCCTCCGACACAAGATACCAGCATGCTGGCACTCATTTGCCGACCTCGGAAGGATGACAGGCAGAGTCAACCCCATGTGATATTAATTAAACAGCGAGTGGGATTTAAACTCGAGATTCTAGGATCCCAAGCCCACCACCCTAATCATTAAGCCAACACCAGGCATGCATAACTATAAACCTATAAAAAGTTGCTTTTCTTGTCAAAACGGGCATTAGTGTCTTGACTACTCTGGATGCATAGATAGCAAGTGGCCAGCATTTCACGGATTTTACCCGTTTTAGTATCATCAAAACCCGTATTGGATGGAAAGTACGATCAATTTTGAAAACGCTATATTTTCCCTTCCATTCCAGTTACAAGGATTAACACGCAGACTGATCGACCTGTGGAGACCTGTAGTCATTTGGCTGTGTGAGGTCATGAGCTTTACCTCACCGAAGGCTGCATCACCACCCTCTAGGATTCCACGTGCAGTTTCACTTCACTTCCAATCACGTCTCATCTATATATTACTAAAACTCTCATCTTGTATGTATGTATGTATGTATGTATGTATGTTCCCAAAATATAGCCAAAACGGTACACAATAGCGCAAAAATTTTCGGCCCACCTTACTCACCTTTCTCCTGCGGTGTGCAGTATCAAGTTTCGTTAAAATCGGGCAACGAAAAAAATTATTAAAAAATCAATTCCCGATTCAGTCAAGTACTCTTCGGGAGAATTTGATCAATGCAAACAACCTCAGCAGTATAGTTCGCTGGAGCTATCTTTTTTGTTTTCTTTTTCTTTTGAAATGATTTTTTTATCAACCGCTATCACAACGGGAATCCAACGGGTTCACGGGTCATCTCGTAAATAAATAAAATCAAAATCCGCTATCGATTCCTACCAAACCGTTTTTCGTCACCTCCAACTTTCCACGTATGTATGTGGATGCCATCTTAGTTGTGAAGGGATTTTGCCCCATGTGCATGATATTCATAATATACAACATCAAGAATATTCATCTACTTGCATGGAATCTGGTCACAAGTGTTCAGATCATAATCAATATAGTCTGTAAACAATAGTTTTCTCCTTCAAAATCCATCAACATCAACAAAATACCAGTAACCAGACTCTCGGGGTTGTCATGGTTAGCGCAACCGCTCTTAATCTGGGAGGTCGGCAATTTGAATCCTGGCCGCGTCATACCAAAGACTTTAAAAATGGTGCGTGCTGTTTCCTTGCTTGACATTCAGCATTTAAAAGGATGCAACACAGACAAACAACCATAGGTTGGCAATACTAGTCCAGACTTTGATGGGCCTAATGACCACCTCCTGCATTGAAGGTCCTTGTGAGGCAACTGTATTTATATCTACTATAATGCTGAAAGAGAGATTGATTGGCCCATGCCAAACATTTCATTTTGTAGAGATAATCTCTCCTTCACAAAATTGAATCGCCCTGGTCCACCAATGATATTTGTGAAGTTGCAGATTGATCGGTTCAGTGGTTTTGGAGAACTTTTTTTCAAAGAATCCATATATCCAAGATGGCCACAGACCAACAATATGTACTATATCTCATGACTTCTTCTTTGTTCGTATGCAGCAAAAGCCTGTGGGGACTAGCACCATTGGCTGAGGGTGTGGCTGTGTTGCTGATCCAATGCCCTCTGCTGGTTAGGGCAGGAATTTTGAATTTGGCCTTTGTGATGGCGATAGTTCACCGACTCTTCACGAAGGACACCGTGGGATATTTAACGTCCACCAACGAATAATGGCAGACGGGACACCCGTTTAACGTCCATCCGAGGGACGGCACACACATTGATCAATCACCCTGCCTGTGAAACACTGGGTCAGGATTCGAACACAGGCAGTTAGATGCCAGTGTGCATACCTCTCGGGCCTAGGCAATCCTGTTCATGTATCTCATGACTTACAACAATCTTGTGAAGTTAGGTTTATCAGTACAGCAGTCTCTAATGCAATAATCTTTCAAAATGTGGTGCATTGTACCACTTGAAAAAAACAATTTGATGTGAATGTGTCAATGGATATGCCTCTGCCAAATGTCATATCATCTTTGACCTTCGACCCTAAAGTCGAAACAGTTCATCCTTGCATCATAGTATGTACTTGTACCAAGTTTGCTCAAACTGCCTTCAGTGGTTCACAAGTTGTTGCCGTAACGAAAATCTGCTACGCACGTACAGACGGACGTCCATCCAGACGGACAACCCAAACACATGCTTTCGGCTGTGGATGCATAAAAACTTAATCTGAAGGTAAATGGACTATTGCTTCTCACAATGCTCCCCAACCCCACTTCCCTTCCAGGCCATGGAATCTATAATTCTCTGTCATTAGCATCTCATGACAGGACGTTGTCTCAGCATCCACTTCTTGCTCAATGGAGGCAGGTCGATAGTCCTTCAGTTTATTTTTACTGTCTCTTGTGGTCTTGCTCCTCAAGTTATTCACCCCATCTTAAACCTTACAAGACTGGAAGGATAGCCTAGAAGTATAGAAGCACCCTTGTCTCTGAGCTGTCAAGCCTTGGTTTGAATCTCAGGTCAGTTATAAGCCGTCATCCTGGTGTTTCTCATGACTTGTATTGTCATGGTGTTTCTCATGACAAGAGACTACAATGTGTGTACCGTCCCTCGGATAGAGGTTAAGCTGGATGTCCCATCTGCCAGCATTGGTTAGTGGACGTTCAAGATCCCACGGTGTCCTTCTCGATGTGAATTCCTGAACAAATTACAAATGTCTGCACTGACTACTACTAACTAGGAGGGTAAAGGCAAACCAGAAAATGTCATTCTTGCCATACGGCTGCCTAGGCAGCACTGAATCTAGCTAGCTTTGAGTATCGTACCAGAGTTATCTTTGTTTTAATCCTCACATTAGAACCATCTGCTCAAGTCTGTTGTCTCTTGCTCCTCTCTAGGCTTTAAGTGTCCTGCCCACTAACTTATCTGAGCTTTTCGATACTCACTGTGACCCTTTCCCACCTTTCACCTGCAACTCCTCTCCTTGCGTGCTGTAGTTTATGTGTGTGTTCTTATCCAGTTGTTTCCCCTTTTGCCACACATCGTTTGTTGAGCCTTCGCCCTCTGCTGTTCTGCTCTTCCATGTGTCTCATTCATACCTGAAATAAGAAAATGACTCTTGAAAAAGCAAACTTACAGAGGAATGGAGGGGATCACTTTTTTCTCTTTTCATTAAATCACCATCACCAAAAATCCATCCATCCATCCATTGGGACCATACTCTGTACAGAGCGTCGGTGCTGCCGAAGCGATCTCCTGGGCTGTTGGGCCACAATCCTGAACGGGTCGCCACTCCGACGCAGGATACTGAAATGGCTCGATCATCCCAACAAGCTGGTACTCATTTTGCTGACCTCGGAAGGATGACAGGCTGAGTCAACCCCACCTGGTATTGATTCAACGGCTAAGCAGGATTTGAACTCAGGACCCTAAGATCCCATGCCCGCCACCCTAACCATTAAGATCACCAAAATGCATCATTAATATTCTGGTATTTCCACACATATTTAATTGCACACATTTGCAAGGAGATGTGAACAAAATGAGATCCAATTGGTAGATTGCTGTTCATATTTTCTTGCAAATATGTTCACTGTAACATAATGTGGAACTGTTGTTTTATGTATTAATTATTATTACTCCTTTTTAAAAAATCTCTTCCTCGTCTTCTTCTTTATCTTTATTGGTCCTGTCAAGTGCATCCTCCAAACTAACACCAACCTTGTTCATGTTCTTATCCAGTGTCTCGAAGCAAGTTTTTCTCAAAACGTCCAAGTTTCGATACAAAGGATATCATCCTTGTGGTCTTTGTCCCACAAATATGAGATCCCACATCCAATCATCTCATGACCAAGCCATCTCAGTCGACACTCAGCTTTTTCATGTTGGGGGCCACCTGCATCATGACGATTCGTATCATTTCCATGAATGTGCAATCAGACCTTGTCTTACCGGCATTATCATCTTGGTGATGTGAAGTAGTCGTTTGTTTCCCTCATTAAGCAACATTCCGACCCATGTCATGGGTGGCCAATGATCTTTTCGTATTGTCGATGATGAGAGGCTGTTAAAGTAGAAATGTCTCGTTCTCCCATTTCAAAGGAGCTTTTATATGCAGGACCAGGACCAGGACATTAGAAGATAATGCAAAGATCAACACTGGATATGAGATTTCATATGAGGCCACTGCATCAGAAGGCAAGCGTCTTGATGCAAATACCATACATAGAACCAGATCCAAAGATCAAACATTTTCCCCTGTTAAAGAAACAAAACATTTAAAATGGTGGAGATCAGACGGATGAATAATATGTGTTGATGGTGGGAAGTTTAGACTCAGAAAATGATACATTGAGAGGGTTGCCCATGACAATTTTTTGGTAGAACTGGTGTGTGATTATCTAACATGAAATCAAGAACAACCACCACCAAATTGCTTGTGTTGAGTAAGTGGAAAGCCTTTGTCCCCCACCCCCAATCAGAGCAAAATATGTACAATTTAAGTGATAAATCGAAATCCTGCCCTTTATCAACCCACAGGGGTTCCGCACTTAATGGACAGTATGGTTTTCATATTGTTATTGGGGAGAGCTATTCATTTACTTTAGTTTTACGTAATTATTATTGTCATTAACACTGTATGCCTGGTGTTGGCTTAATGGTTAAGATGGTGGGCTTGGGATCCTCGGATCCTGAGTTCAAATCCCACTTGGCTGTTGAATTAATACCAGGTGGGGTTGACTCTGCCTGTCATCCTTCTGAGGTCGGCAAAATGAGTGCCAGCTAGCTTGCTGGTGTCCTGCGTCGGAATGGCGACCCGTCCAGGATTGTGCCCAATAACCAAGGAGACTGCTTAGGCAGCACCAACGCTCAGCACAGAGTGTGGTCCCCATGGATGGATGGATTAACACTGTTATTTCATTTTGTCCAAAGAGGTTCATCTGTTGAAAGACTAATTCAAATAGCTGGGAATATGGTGGTTCATCATTTGAGTGGGGGGAGGGTGCGGGCTTATGGGGATACAAAGAGACAATTTGAGTTTGTGAGCAACAATTATTTACATTACCAGATTGAAATTTCACAACAGATATTAACAATTCACTGTTGGTTCAAACCTGGAATTCCAGCTTCAGAGTTGTACATAGTCATGACAGAGAAAAGAATGCAAAATCGAATTTAAAAAAAATTAATGCCCTGTTTTCTTTCTTTTTTTTCACTATTTCGTTATTTCCATATTTCCAACATGGGGCATTGCTGGTTTGTTTATTTTTTTTACAAGCAGCGAATATTTGATGGGAGAACACCCTACATCTCCCAAGCTAGGCAAACCCGCTTCCTTTTTGTGTGGGTACGAGATGCATCCTGTGCAATCAGCCGGGACATATCGATTTGGTTTCTTTGAAAAGGGTCACAAAGTGTAATGGGCAGCTGTCCGCAAGATGACACCGTCCTTTTTAACCCAGGCAGAAAGGCAGAGCATATAGCCTCCAGGAAGAGAAGCTGTTAAATATGCTGGTGGTCCCTCCATGAAACTCTCCCTCCTCAGTCCTCCGTGACCCAAACGCAATCAATATAACATCCTCTGCACATTTTGCCTTCACTGGTTATCTGTTCGATCTTTGAGTGTGTGTGCATGCACGTGAGTGCGCTACTTACAATAAAAGCGATGTTTTTGAGCACACAAGTTTACCATATTTCTGAATGAGTACGCCGTGAGGGCTAGTGTCAGTCTGTGTCATCAGACAAGATAAGCAAAGGATTTTGTCAACTAAAAGCCAATAAGAGTATATATACTACTGTGGGAAACAGGGTACGGCTGATGTTTCCAGCGGTAGGCCTTCATCAGAGTAAAAGAGGAGGGTTAACTCTCAAAACGTCGGTTGCACATTATTTTCCATGGTGGTTAACATTTGTTTTCTCAGCCTTTAATTGAAATAACCTGCCAAATTCTGACCTCCTGAAGTTTTGTATGGATTCAAATGACATAATCACTGGATAGATTAAACTGTCATTCAGCTTACTGTATGCAGACTCAAAATGGCCGAAATTAATTCCTATATTGTTTTCCAAATTAACTTGTGGAATTGTTTTTTTTTTCCAGGGTATTGTAGTTCATTGGGTTACCTGCAGAGATTCTGTCTTCGATGAGTGATGAAAACTTCAGTAGCATGTTGAGTGGGTCTTCATACATCCCGGTACGGCCATCTGGCAGGCCAGACGGACTGCAACTCCACTCTCTCCAAACTTGACCCATGGGCCATTGGAGGCCAGGGCCTTGTCTATTTTCAAGCCTCTCAATCCCCCGCCCCCCCATTCCCACTCCCATCACAACCTCCAACCGCCCCCCCTCCCCCCCCCCACACGCAGCCTTTCACCATTTCTTCTCTGTTTGTCTTTGCTATTGTCTTTTGCGGGAAACTATCCGAGTAATGGAAGTCTATCTTACAAAAAGGTGAGCCTAAAATTATTCTTGACCCAGGAACCCCACGTAATTATTATTTTTCAACAACTCTTGGCATGAGTTGAGTGGCTGTGAATGTAGATTCAACTCCAAGGTGCTATCTTATGTGTAATTCCGTGCCAATGTCCCTCCCTTTCACAGGAATGCTGGCACTAGGTATTTGCTTTTATGTATGAACCAAAAGTTTGTTGCTCAACTTCTCCAGTACAGTAGTTCAAAAGCTTTTCTGCTAATAAGACGGCCAAATGAAAAAGTTATTGTGCTGACAAGCTTCACAAGAGTAAACCAAGTTGGAGACCTATTATTTGCTTGTTTTTAGACAAGCTGATTTTTCATTGAAAACTTGTAATGGGGAAGTTTCTTTATCGCTTTGCATTTCCTGCCTCACCCTACCTCTGTTCCCCTTATAAAGAACTTGAATGCTTTCTGATGGGATTTTAAGCACGGCCTATTCAATAGCAGCTGTCTCAAAGCAATTTGTCCAGCGGTTTAGGTATAAGAACTGATTAAAATGGCTGGCAGTGCAGCACGGACGAAGAACGTTTGCCTCTTGACCCGAGGGCCCTAGGGTTGGACTCTCAGCCCTGACCCTGCACAGCCCCCCATCAGAACCGACCACCTGCGTGACATGTCGCTCTTCCTACCATTCACCCTGTCAAACTGGAATCCGATCACTTTAAGCGGGTCAAAATATAATTTTCCTTTATGTTAAAGTTGATACTTTAAATATTTATTGGTGATGCTGTTACAAATTTTTATTGTTATTATGATTGATGGCAGGAAAGCGGTGACGCCTGGATCAATCTAGTCCAGGTTTGATTTTAGATCCAATTCCCAGTTGGCCTGATACTTCTCAGGCAGGTATTGCATCCTGGAGTGCACTGCGCTAATGTGATAGTGTTAAGCCGACTGTGTCATCTGCATGCATTAACTTGTGTTAAAAGGTGTCACAGCAAGCTTGGAAAAAGTAAACGTCTTTATGCTTTGAACATGGCTTCCGATGTAGATCCCTGGAGTATTATTATTATTGTTGCTACTATTAATATTCCTATTTATTGTACATTAATAGTTGTAATGCATGTTCTTATTTGGTTAATTTTGCTGATGCTTGTCCAAGAGTGTTTTCAACAACAAAACGTCAATGAAAGTTATTATGATTAGAGAGCATAAATAGAGAGCTAACAATGCAGCTTTACTCAGTTTGTGGAAGTCAAACGACAGGTATGCCATTTACCTCACCTGCACCCACCACCAGCCTTCCATATAGTCCAACCACTCATGTTACCTGCTTTTTATACGTGTAATCTTTATTTCTGCCTTATTTCTCTCTCCTTTATTTCCATATCCATCTCCACTGCCTCTGGCATCTCGAGCAGGCATTCATAAAGACGGGTGGCCATCGTTTGCGGGCAGCAGCCACAGCTGCCAGGATGGCAGCTCTACATGTACAGTATTCTGCACCTCTGGTTCTTCTTTCAATGGTACGTTGTGTTTCTGTGTTTCTAATGGAAATAAATTATCTTCTTAAAAGTTGTACAGTAGGTCCTTCACAGAATCTCTTTCCATGGTTTCTTGGTACTTTTCTTCCATTAACCTTGTAAATTTAAGCAACCTTGAAGTTCCTCGACTCCCTAACAGTTCCCATTTACCTTGGGAAATTTGTATACAGCACATCCAACTCAGTTTTGTATATTTAAAATATCTGACAATGTAATAAATGATAGAAATTGATCGATGTGGACATTGTCCACTTTCTAAGACGTCATCACGCGTGTCTGCTTGATGGACTTGTTGATTCAAAAACAAAAAAATCTTCCTTGTTTGTTAGGCTGATTATAAATGAGGATGTCATGTGCTTGTTTGCATGCAAACATAGGCTGAGTGGTCTTGGTGTGATGGGTGTTAGTTTGGTTTGGGGTGGGGTTAAGCATTCGGGGGTTGGGAAGTTCAATAGGGTGCAAAAGGAGAACGATTCTGCCCAGTCACCCCCACATGAACATACTGATATGGACATCAGCTTAAACTATAATGTTCTTATCGGTATGAAGTTGGAGTACGATTTTATTGAGCAAATACTCTGCAACTTGGAGCAAAGATCTTTCTTCAAAAGTTAGGCAATGTTTCAGATCACCATCACTTTGTAATTTGCCATTGATAAATCGATGTGTCATGTGACTCCAAGCAGTTTTAGTTGAAGGTAATCTCTCGTTCCTAACAGTACAGAGGTCACGGACCTGATGATTATAAACGATGAGGCAAAGTGGCAAGGCCAGTTCCTATCATCTGTGACTGAATTACAACCTCCATTTGGTTGAGGCAGATTCTGAAACTGGGTTGCGTAAAAGAGGTTTTGGGGGGAAGGGGAAGGCAGGGCATTTGGGGGGAAAAAGTGGGTGAGGAGGTTTGGGAGTTTGAGGAGGGGGGTGAAAGAGTCCGGTAATTTTTTTTTGTTTCCTTTTGGGGATCTCGTGCCTTAAAAGGGTTTGGCGGAGGACGTGAGCGCGATTGGAGCGCCTTTGTATGCTGCGCTGGGCGTGAAAAATGAATTGGCTGTTTACTGCAGGTCAGTACCCCGTGTCCAATCGACCTGCTATAAAATCCCTATTCAGGGAAGCCGCTGCGCCTTTCTAAGACGACCGTTTGTCCGTAGGACAAAAAAAAAAACAAAGCAAAAAGCGCGGAGGAGGGGTGGGGGCAGAGATGGGAGGGTTGTTGAGGGAAGAATCTGGTTGGGAGGTGCCACGGAGGTTGCACCCCAGCTCACTGTGCTCTCTGCAGGCGAGCGTTTCTGGAAAAATGTAAGGCAGGTACATAAATTCTGGCTGAAGAAAGGGACCTGCGTCTGAATAGATTTTTAATGAGATGTTGATGGTTATACTCATTGCATGGCAGTGTCCTCCGAGAAATTTCTTTGGAATTGCGAGCAAGCGTGGCCGACACTTGCGAACAAAGGCGACAGACAAAGGGGCCTTTTTAAAAAGGGACACAAAAAGAAGAAGAAGAAGGGGGGGGGAAATCCTAACACCCGCCCCGCACGATGAGAACAACTATGAAGATGTGTAGTCGTTGTGATTTCATCAAATTTTAGATTTTGGCGATACATCGTTGGTTTGGTAGAGTTCACCTGCTTCCCCTTTTTAAGAGGATAGCAAGTCGAACGAAGACACTCCAGACCAAGCATGAACCAATGGCAGCAAGTCCTTGTCCTATGGTGCTGTGAGGCTGCAGGCGGCTCATCATAAATCCCTTCCTGAGGTGAGGGTTAAAGACTGCTGCAGGCTAGTGCGCAAACCTGAAAGGGTCTTCGTGGTGTTTTGTGCTCGCCTTCGATTCAGCATTGCCTTTCTCAATGCCTATCCAAAGCATCTCTCACAACAAAAGAAGTTTTGGGGGGTTTTTTTCTTTTCTTTCTAACTCGCCCCTGTTTGAAACACACTTATCAAAAGAGCGACTTCACTTGTGACCAAAAAAGAAAAAAAAATCTCTCTCTCCCTCTCTCTATCATCAACCCTTCTTTTTTTCCTTTGATCATGTTGGACAAGCACCCTTTTATGATGTGACAATGAGAAAAGTGGTGCAGAGCTTTTCTTCTCGTCAACTCGTAGAAATGACCTCAGTCAAGTGGTTGTTAGTGGTGGTCCATGTGCAATATAACTGGGTTGATGCGTTTGCTCTACTTTGGTGACAACAAAGCCATTTCCAAACACTACCTCCTCCCTCTCTTCACACAACCAAAACAAATGCTGTGATCGGTTGTCATGAAAATGCGAATGTGGAACTCCAAAAGCTCACCTCAAATGGAGGAATGCATTTGGTCACGGATTGATTTTCATTGCGGTTGGATATAGCCTGGCATTGTGCGATTCGCACCTTGGTGGTTGATTTGATCCGATTTTTCTTATGTTCTTCATTGCAGAATCGCTGTGGAAGCTGTTTGTTGAACTACAGCCAACTGCCTGACTGCCCTTCTTCTGAGCGAGAGACTTGCATCCGCCAGGCAGCTGATGCCTTTGAAGTTTCTATACTCACGTCGTTGCGTGGAGTTGGAGAGGCACCCAGCAGGCAGCAGCTTCATGCTTTCATACTCGCAGCTTTTGGCCAGGCTGTGACATACAGGGAAATGGGCAGAGAAGAAGTGGAAGGAGAGACTAGCGCAACAGACAGGTTAACCAAGGGACCTGAAAAAGACAGTGATGGAGTTGTGAAAGATCGATCGAATAGCATTAACAATAATTCAGTTGAAGAAGCTAGTAACCGCAAAGCATGCTTGGGACTCAATTCCTGTGCAGACCTTTTAAAACGGCTAAGGCTGGCTAGTAGCGATACTGGTAGCGTGATGGAAGAAGCTGCAGCTGTTGTTTGGCAGGCAGTGCGAGATCTTGCAAAAACAATCGACGAAAGACGGCACAGGAGATCTGATACTGCATCTTGCATGCCTGATAGATACATTGCTGAGGATGTAAACAAAATCTTGCTTTACACTGATAACTTTGGGGCCATAATGAGGGAACAGGGTGCAAAATTTCGAGTGCTAAAAAGTAAAGAACTCTCCAATGTTGGCCACAGCATTTTTACTGTTGTAGCAACAACAGAATACTACTCTGGAGGGCCGAAAGCTTATGATGGCAGAAGTACTCCAATGGCAGAGAATGAGTCCTGTAGTGGGGTGCAGGTCTTAAAAGGTGAAAGTGACCATCA
Organism: Eptatretus atami; assembly: GCA_035128595.1. Taxonomy (NCBI): domain Eukaryota; kingdom Metazoa; phylum Chordata; class Myxini; order Myxiniformes; family Myxinidae; genus Eptatretus; species Eptatretus atami. Next base: position 52,826,200 of record CM068954.1, on the reverse strand, counting down.
AGCAACAGGAATGGATTCTGACCCTTTTTCGCTCATTGAAGGTGATAAATCTACAAAAGTCAGTCAAAGTGTTTTGGCTAATAACTTGAGTAGAGGCCTCAAGGAGCTGGATCTCAATAGGACAAGTAAAATAGTTGGAGATGACAGAGAGCACAGTCAAAAGAATGCAGTTGGGAATGTGGGTGTGAAGGAATACAATACACAGCTGTTTGATGCAAATGCAGAAACTGCACCATCAGAAGAGTGGTGTGTGCTGGAGGAAAGAGAGAGAGTAGTTCAGCCACTGGCAGAGATTGTAAATCTGGAAGAAATAGATGACTCTTTGCGAGGAAGCCATAGCTCTTCATCTTCTTCTTGGGTTAAAGTATCCAGCTTACATCTTTCAAGTTCTTCTTCATTCTCGAAGCCAATTTCGCAAAGGACCGCAGGTTCACAGGGAAGTGGCTCATTTGAGATGATTGGTGCAGAGATTTCTCAACAGCCTACTGATCCTTCAAAAAGCAGCAATTCCTTTGCAGTACTACCTGCTGCTGTGACACTTCAGAAGGAGAATGGGAACAATGAACCAGAGAATGTTTTTAAGGAAAACACTGCGCATGCTCGACGAAAAGCCTTTGCTGAGAGAAAAATGATCACGGTTGAAGTTGATGCTCACGGCATTGTTTGTCCTGAAGATAACACTGAAGATTTTGATGAAGTTATTTTGCCAAATGTGGATTCAAAGGCCGGAAAATATCCTAAAGATGTTTCATCCAGCATATTTGTGGAGAACACAAAGACTAGTGGGCAGTCTGCGGCTCCTCCGACACTGCATCCGAGTTCATTCTCAGAACTCGGGAGTATGAACAGTGAAGATGAGGATTCTCAACCTCATACTGGAGGTTTGCTTTCACTCATGGTGATGAAAACAAAGGCCCTTAAGAAGTTGCTCTTCACAAGGCCACCAATGCCGGCTTTGAAAGAAAATCACACTTACCGTACGTGATCCCAAAACTGCTGCTAAACCCTCTACCTTCCACCTCTTTCATTAGTTTTTCTTTATAACTTTGTCTTCTTCCATTATTTTAAACAATATGTTTCCCTTGGTTTGCTAGGAATTTGTACACTTCACTCTCATTAATATTGTTAATCCTGCTTCATCATCTTCTTTTTCTTCTTCCTCTTCTTATCACAACTGTGAATATTTATCATTTGTAACAGTGTAAAGTGATGTGATGATCAAATGAAGTGTTTTTGATTTTAATCATAAACTAATACAAATTCCATTAGCAGCTGCATCTTAACTCTCATAAAAAGAGATATTTTGCACATAAAAATTCTTCACCAAGTAGGCTTCACAGCTACGTTAGACCAATGTTGGCCCTACAGTGGCAATTCTGTTGGGTCAAGGTCGATTTGATTATCGGGCAAATGTTGCTTCGTCGTTGGCAGTTTGTGTTGGCTTTTAGACAAATCTTGTGTGACAAACTGGAATATTTAATCACCCTCCCTCCCCTCCCTCCCCCAACGCCCCTTTTTCCTCCCAGCATTGGTACATAGTTGGCAGACTAACACTTGATGTTGGCCAAACATAATCATTGTCCACTAGCCCAACCATCTCTCTCCATCTAAAAGCCCACGTTGAAACGACGTTGGCAATGTGCATATGTTCAACAGTGACGATGCCAACCCAAGCCCAAAGTGTGTCCAACATTGCCAAGCCAGCTGGTTTGGCCAAGCTCTCAAAGCAAGGCATGCCTATCAGATGGGCTCTATCCTGCGTCATCTCCAAATAATGACGAATAATATTAAGATAAAGGGGAAAAAATTGTATGTGATAATTTTGAAAACGTGCATGGAATTTTTTTTTGGAGGAAAACACCAGTTTCGCCTGAAATCAAGGGCCGACAGGATGGCCGAGAGGTACACGCACTAAAGCTGTCTAGCCTGGGTTTGAATCCTAACCCAGTTATAAACTGTCATCCCAGTGTTTCACAGGCAGGATTATTCATCAATGCATGTGCCGTCTCTCGGATGGACGTTAGACAGGCATCCCGTCCGCCAACATTCGTTGGTGGACGTTAAAAATCCCATGGTGTCCTTCGCGAAGAGTAGGCGAGCTATCGCCGGCACCATGGTCAAATTACAAATTCCTGCCCTAACCAGCAGAGGGCTGCCCATACTCAATTCCTAACATTTTGCAATATTAAATTGTATTTTGGTTGACTCCTCAATACTTGAGACAACTTGTATGGGCACTAAAGTGCTGCTGATGAAAAGGCAGGACTGCCTGAAATTCCACTGACATATCATGAGGAAAGAATGTTGCAGTGAGATGAGCTTGTATTGAGAGAGTAATTATCAAGTTTTATTGTTTTTTTAATTACAAATTTATTTTTCACGCTCTTCTTTATGGAGCTTTCTCTGGGTGTGTTGGGTCAGCGGTGGTTGCTCATCTTGCTTAATGTGTAACGTGATGCGTTAGTCAATGGTTATTTAACACATAATGGCTTGCACTGTACCACTTACCTCCTACGACTTACCACTCGGATGCTCTTCGATCCAAACCATAAATATTCAATTTTGGTGCAAAGTGTATTATGTGTCGAATGGTTGACACAAATTACCTTCAGTATTCTGCTTGCTTCTCTAAATTATTTTGTAAATACCAAAATTAATGGTCTTTAAATTTGTTTTATATGCCTTTCGAGCCGAATCAGGCATTGTGCTTTATAATGGGTATTACTATACTTGCCATTGAGGAAGAAAGGGGGTTTCAAATAGGTAATTTTCAATTGTGACCAAATTTATTCTCCAACACCATGTCCATCATTTACTCCACCTCCGAAGGGGGATGGAGGTTATGTTTTCACCCCTGTTGGAATGTGTTTGTCTGTCTATGAGCACGATATCTCAAAAAGCTATGGACGGATTCGACGAAACTTGGTGGACAGCTTGGGTGTGTGACAAGGACGAATTGATTCGATTTTGGTGAAGATCCGGATCCGAATAGTAAAAAAAATTTAAAGTCATTCTTCACCATTGAGAGATGTGGCCCAAACCGATTATATAGCACAACATCTCAAAAAGTTACCGACGGACTTGGATGACAGTTGAGGGATGAGTTGGGTAGGTGACATGAACAAGCCGATTAGATATTGGTTAAGGCCTGGATGCAGATCTGGGCCCGGTTGCTCAAAGCATCGTTAAACCTATCACTAGCCTAACGATCAATTAAACCTATCGTTAGATTAACGATAGGTTTAATGCTGTTGCTCAAAGCTATCGTTAACTTTAACGATTGATTAAATCCCTCTTAACCTTTGAGCAACACTGTTAAATCCTGTCATTTGCTAATCTATCGTTAAGGAATTTAATGATCGATTAAGCCTAATCGATCATTAAATTTAACGATGCTTTGAGCAACCGGGCCCCGGCCTATCAGTGGGATACAAAAACTAAACTGTTCAGCCTGACAGAGTATGTGCTCTCCCGAGTTCCATTCTTGTTGCCATTGTTTTACTAAACCTTTAGCATTGTTTGTGTGGACATTGCCATTTGGTATGTATAAAACTGTCAGTCATGTTTTCTAACATGTGACAGATTAGCTGTCATTTTTCTTTAATCTACTGCCCTGTTAACACATCATTGTGGTCTGGCTTTAACCATCTATTATATAATGTGAAGTGTGGTGTCTGTCCGTGCATCTGTGCGTTTGGCTGTCTCCTGTTTTTGGTGGCCTCTTCCGGCACTGCTTTTGAAAAGCTCTGCACGCAGGCAAAGCTCAACATTCGACTCGAAGAAATGCAGAATACCAAATGAGATACATTTTAAACATATAAATACAACATGGAATCGCAGTGTGTTCATTAAGCTGATATTAAAATACGACCTATAACTGACAGGATGGCACACTCACCTCCAAGCTGTCAACCTGGGTTTGAATCTCGGCCCGGCTATAAACTACCATCCCAGTGTTTCACCAACTGGATGAATCATCAATGTGTGCGCCAACCCTCCGATGGATGTTAAACTGGGCGTCCCGTCTACCAACATTATTTGATGAACGTTAAAGATCTCCACGGTGTAATTTGCGAAGAGTATAGGCGAGCTATCACCGGAACTGTGGCCAAATTACAAATTCCTGCTCGAACTACTGCTGGGAAGGCAATGGCAAACCACCCAGTATAACCCTTGTTTGGGAAGCTGCTTCAGAAACACCGACACACTGTGACAGAGTGCGCTCAACATTTAAACAGGATAGAGCATGGACATATTGAGATAGGGGGGCAGAGGAGCAAGAGCGAGGAAAGTGGGGGAGAGAGAAGGGCGGTTGGGAAGGAGAGGAGAAGGGTGGAGAGAGAGAGAGGAGATGGAGGAGAGAGGGGAGAGAAAGGGGATGGGAGGGAGAGTGAGGAGGAAGAGGTTTAGGGAGGTGGTGGGGGGGGTAAAAGTTTCCTTCTGTATCCATATTGTCCACACTATTCCTCCCCACACCCATTGTTTGTCCAACTCTCCCTCTATTTTGTCATTCAACTCTGCTGTTGGTGTCTCCCCACCCCCTCCCTCTCTACTGTTTCTTTTGGCCTGTTGCTTCCTGATCCGTTCAGTGTTATAGCTTTTCCATGAACCTGGACTCTATATCCAAAAAAAACTATCATAGGTTGGCAATCATTGTGCTGGCTTGATGTGCAGAATATATGGTCTCTTTCTGTGTTGATGTTCCTTGGAAGGGAAATCATCTACTATATATATTGCGACCCATGGTACCTGTCTGTGTATTCGTCTGTCTCCCGTTTACGGCAGCCGCTTCCATTTGAAAAGCTCAACATTCACTTTTTAAATCATGGGAGAATAGGCATGAATAATGTTGATGCCAAATTTTATTTTGCAACCAGGATATTTTTGCCCTCTTATGAGACAAATTCAACTTCCGCCGCCAGATGTTGCACCACCATTTCACATTGGGTGGCATAAATAGCTCAGAGCTTTGGCTCTGTGTGAAACCAAGAGTGCAATGCAATAACCTTTTTAAAGTCCATGAAATAATTTAAATTGAAAGACTAACTTTAACTTTTCCTGTCACTGCGGTTGGATACTTTTCCTTGCTCTTCCGAGTTACATATATTTTTCATTATATTTGAAATTTGCCTACTTGTAACCATTCAGTTGACTAATTTTCTTGGATACAAAATCTAGGCTCATAGAAGAATGAGGTGGATTGGATTTTCAGAGTTTCATGAGGAGCGAGTTGCTGGAACACCTTTCAGACCTGGAAGGACTGGGATGACACTGAGGGATAAAGGAGCAGAGGGCGCAAGACCCGAGGAGATGTGATAGAACATAGAAGCCACCAACCTGTCTGTGATGAGACAGCAACAGGTGCTGTGCTTCTGCTTCTTTGTGGGAGAGCCAATGATGTTGAAAGCTTTGCATCCCACAGCATCCAGGAAAGGTGTGAAGTGGGAGCACCAGCACGTAGGGGAGAGCAGTATTCCATAGTACTCTATTGAAGTCCAGATAAAGGTCTTGCAGGCTGTAATTGTGATGCTCTTTCAGGAAGATTCCCTTCATTAGCCACAGCTGGAAGCACTCCTTGAGGACTAGCATGCAGAATAAATCGGACTTTTCTCAAATAATTATTGCTCTTTATCAATAACAACTGGAGAAGATTAATCACTTCTCCTAATTGTTGCTTTGGAAGTTTTATTTTCAATAATCTTGTTTATTTTCTATAACTATAATTGGGAGTTACCTGTGCTTTAAGACATACTGCACTTGAATGGTTGAACCATAAGTCATTTTTGTGATTCCTTGACTCCTGCACCTTGCACCTCTTTTACTTCATGGTTGTTCAGAAGCAGTTGTGCTGAAGTACAGCATCCAGTCTGAGACCTGGCTCGGCCAGGAGACCTTGCTGCATGTCGGTGAACGGCTACCATTACCAAAAAGATTGATGGGAAACCAACGTGAGACCTTCTGGATTCATTACCTCCACCAAGATGAGCCCCAAGGAAGGTACATAAATTATCATCAGCAAAAATATCTTAACAACACATCTCCAGAAGAAATATCAAATGAAAAAGGACTGTCAGCTGACCTCATACACAATTCAAGTCCCTCGCCTTGCATACATGCCGAGTGTTGGTTTAATGGTTAGGGTGGTGGGCTTTGGATCCTAGGGTCCTGAGTTCAAATCCCGCCCAGCTGTTGAATTAATACCAGGTGAGGTTAACTCGGCCTGTCATCCTTCCGAGGTTGGCAAAATGAGTGCCAGCATGCTGGTATACTGTGTGGGAGTGGCGACCCATCCAGGATTGTGCCCAATAGCCAAGGAGACTGTGAAAGCAGCCCCAACGCTCTGCACAGTGTATGGTCCCAATCTCCTACTCCTCCTTGTTGGTACACTGTGTCGGAGTGGCGACCCGTCCAGGATTGTGTCCAATTGCCAAGGAGACTGCTTAGGCAGCACCAATGCTCTGTATGGAGTATGGTCCCAATGGATGGATGGATGGATGGATGGACCTTGCATACTTAGCTCAGGAACCAAGACAAAAATAAATTCTGTACTTGAACAGGATTGGAAAGGTGAAAATAAAAATAGGACCACTGGACTTGTAGCTTATCTAGGCCATGTCCTAATGTTGTAACCCAAATTTGGTAGCATTTATTGTCAGGTCAAGCCAGATTAGATCTGTGACTTGTTACAGGAACCATGTAAACCTGTACTAACCTGTTTCATAGTCGGGTTGTCGGTGGCTAAACCATCTCCCCCACCAGGTTTTCTGGTGAGGAGGGTGTAAGATACGGACACCCAACAGGATTAAAAACAAAACCTGCCAAAGGGTAGAGGAGCTCCTTGTGAGCCAATGGCCATCCGTTTCTAGTACCCAACTGTGTCTGCGGATGTCCTCCTGCAGTTGGGTTACTTGTTTTTTAGGAGCTTGGTGGCAGGATTTGCATTCTGGCCACCGTAAAACACTTCATTCCGCAAAACCCACAAATGCAAGGAAATCTGAAAACCCACTCCGTGGGAGTACCTCCTGTGCTGCTGCCCTTTGCAGGGCAGCTCACCGGATGACGGGATTGGGGCAAAGCCTTCGGGACCCCCCATTCCTTGATGATGGGAGAAAAACCATGGGGTAAACCTCCAGCGTCAGATTGCGGTGGTGTGTGGTGGAGTGGTGCTGAGGTGTCATCCACTAGACAGCAGTCTCCTTGGGTTAACCCGAGGCGGTCCCTTCGTCGAGTGGGTGCCTTTAATGTCCCATCTCAAAGAGAGCATGATCACCTGTCTGTTATCATCTGAGCTGAATCATTTGAACATTGGTATTGCTGCACTCTGTGAGGTTCAGAGACCGGATGGTGGTGAGATCATGGCAGGTGATTACACCTACTATTGATCTAATCGCTCTGATGGTTACCATGCCCAAGGAGTTGCTGTAGCTGTGTCCAATAAGCTGATTCCAATGATAGTTGAAGTAACACTGGTCAACGAGCATATTATGAGATGAAGGATTCGTCACTCCTTGGCTGTCGTTTTCCTGGTCTCTGCATATGCTCCGACTGAGGCGAGTGATCTCACCATAAAGGACACAGTCTATGCTACACTCGAGTCTGCGGTTGATCATTGCCCCAGGCGAGATACTCTTCTAGTCTTGGAGGATTTCAATGCATCGACTGGAACTGATGGCGATGGTTATGGGACATGTGTTGGTCCCCATGAGTCTGGAAATGTGAACCAGAATAGGACTAAGTGACTTAACTTTGCAAGAAGACATGGACTTAGGGTGGCTGGTTCATGGTTTCAGCGCCCACAGGCTCATCGCTGGACTTTGTCTTCCAATGCTGGTGGTGTGGCAAAGGAGATTGACCATGTAGTCATTGCTGGTCGCTGAAGTATGATCCAGAACTGCAGGGTCTACTGGAGTGCTCAGTTCCACAATACTGACCACAGGCTACTTGTAGCAATTCTGAAGTTGCAGCTTATATCTGGGAGAATGGCAACAACCCAGCCGAGGCTAGATGTTGGCAAGCTTAAGGATGAGAGGGTTGCTGAGGAGTTTGCGAACAGGCTGGATGGGGATTTGGGGGGTCTGGGTGCTTTAGGGAATCCTGAAGAGTTGTGGAGTGCCTTCAAGACCACCATCCTTGATGTTGCCGGTGGATGTCTTGGAACTCACCGGAGGGCGAAGAAAAATTTTGTCCCTCAAGGGACACTGGATACCATTGACCAGAGTC